>JAHIAL010000150.1:88498-493750 GCA_021605145.1 Aegilops bicornis | reverse complement strand
GGAACAGGGTACTCTTGGACCAGTTCTTCTCATGTCCTGGTGCATATGCTCAGAATGGCGTTGCTGAACGTAAGCCACATTTCCATCTACTTGAGACGGCTTGTGCTCCGATGATTACGCTTCTCCCACCCCATTTTTAATGAGGTTGTCAGATCCACCGCCTCATCAACATACATCCATCGATCGGCCTCGCAGGGTGGTATTCCTATGGAGTGTCTCACTGGTCGCTTTCTCCCGACTACTTCAAATTTTCAGTATGTTTGGATGTGTGTGCTATGTCCTTCTTGCCTTCGCGAGAACGCACTCAAATCGATCGCTTCAATTCTGCTGGAGTGTGTTTTTTTGGCTACAAGTGATGAGTGTAAGGGCTATCACCGGCTGGGATCCCTGTTGGTCGCTGCTTATGCATCTCTCGTGTGATGTGACCCTTGACGATGTCTCGCCTTACTACCCACGTCCTTCTCACTTTGCTTCTCTCTGTGACTCCATCTTTTCTTTTCTTCTTTTCCACGATACACCCTGCCATGTGCCTCCCCATGTTTTCCTCCTCCTCCGCTCGTGACCTCTCCTTCCTTCTCCTTCACCACCGACACCATCTTCCCCATCCTCCTCCCTCCAACTCTCCACCATCATCTCCAGGTCAATCGCCCTCTCTCACCATTTCCCTCTTCACTATACTCACGCCTCGCTTCCGAGGATGTTTTCCCACGATGCGCCTTCCACCTCTGTGCACCTCCTTTCACGCCTCCCTGGTTTCATAACCTCCGTGCTCAAGCCTCGCCCCACTGATCGCTACTCCCCGACTGCAGTCTCATATTGAGCCCACTTCCATACCGGTACCGCTATGATTTCGGCTCGAATGGCGGCTTGCGATAGTCAAGAAAACTTGCTGCCCTTGAGCGCTCTGGCACATGGGATCTAGTTTCCCTCCTTGCTGTCGAATCCCATCACCTGCAAGTGGGTCTACAAGATTAAGACTGGCTCGATGGTTCTCTTTGAGCGCTACAAAGCGCGCCTTGTGGCCCCATGGTTTTCAAAGAGGAAGCGAGGGGCTGATTATGATGAGACATTACGCTCCTGTGGCCCACATGACCACTGTTCGCACTCTTCTTCTGTTGCTATACATTCGTCATTGGTCTATCTCTCAACTTGATGTTGAGAACGCTTTTTCTTAATGGCGTAGTTGCGTGAGGAGGTTTATATGCACGGCCACCACCGAGGTACTATGCTCACGATGGTATGGTGCAGCCGACTTGGCATAGCTCCCTCTATGGTCTTAAACAGGGCCCTCGCTACCGGGTTTGAGCGCTTTCGCCTCTGTGGTGGCACTGCTTTGGCTTCTTGCCCAAAGTGATCATGATCGCTGTTGTTTGTTCACATCATTCTCCTCGTGGGTCGGACTCTCCTTCTTCTCTATGTTGATGATATGATCATGACGACTCGACTATATAGCCTTTGTTAAGGCTGCGCCTTGTGACCAGTTCCTCATAGGCGATCTTGGTCCACTTCGCTATTTTCTTGGGATTGAGATCTCCTCGACCTCCGATGGCGGCTTCCACATCTCCCAAGAAAAATATATATTCAGAATCTTCTTGCCAGCGCTGCTCTACCAGATGAGTTGAGGCGCCACCGGTTGTGACTCCTATGGAGCTCAACGTTCAACCGTGCGCTCGATGGTGACCCTCTCTCCTAACCCCACTCGCCATCGTCACCTTGTTGGCAGTCTTATCTATCTTTTAACATTCACGTCCCAATATCTCCTATCCTCGTTCATATCCCCGAGTCAGTTCGTTGTCAGCCCCCACCGGTCCACTATAGTCATCTCCTCCGAAGTGTTCTCTGATATCTTCGTATTCGGCACGCTCTCTCAGGCCGCTTTTTCTTTCCCGCTCCCGCCTTCTCTTGAGCTCCAGGCCTACTCTGATGCTACATGGGCTAGTGATCCCTCGATCGACGCTCATTGTCCGCTTATTGTGTCTTTCTTGGTGTCTCTCTTCTATTGCTCGGAAGACAAAGAAACAGACGTCGTCGTTTCCTTTCAATCTGTACAGAGGCTGAGTTGCGTACGCCATGGCTATCTTGACGGCTGAGGTAAAAATTGATGCGATTACAGGTGGTTACTTGAGGACTTTTGGTGTCTTCTGCTACTACCTCGACTCCCTTATTGTCGAGTGATGCATTGGTGCTATCAAGATTATGCGTGACCCGTGAAGCATGAGCTCACTAAGCACATCGGTGTGGATGCCCACTTTGTGCATGCCGCTATGCAGAGATCAGGACTCTCGCTCTTCACTATGTGCCCCCTTGAAAGGTTGATTGGCGGACTTCTTCACGTAAGGCCTGAGACTGAGCGCAAACATAAGTTTCTTCTCTCCAAACTCAGTGTTGTTGATCCACCATGAGTTTGAGGGGGGTGTTAGATGTGTATAGTCTCTCTTACACTTTACCATACACATGTATATGTACTGGCTCTTGGCCGTTCTGTGAATGTAGTTGCCCATTCCTACAAATATACTTGTGACACAGCAGCATTACAGGCCTGTGAGATCGCTAAAGGACTCGACGCGAGCAAAGATTCTCCAGACATGACAGCGTGGCCAATCTCGAAAGTTGCTGTGCTTCTTATTGACCCGGAAAGAAAAAAATGTCTGATTGGACATACCCAGGGTGTCTGGTCATTCATAGAGTTTGATGAAGCATGTAGTAGCAACATGATAGCGGTCTGGAAATCGGCAAATAAACGAACCTGTGCTGCGGTGGACGGAGCAAATACACCTCGGGAACTAGCATTGTCAGAAGTGGAGCGTAGAACAGGTCAGGTTTTATAATTATAGCCCTTAATTTTATTTATCCATATCGGCCATTTCCTTTTTTTGTCCATCACATATTAAACCGACAGTTTTATTAATTTCCGTATCGAGATATAAATATAGTCTTTGTGTCTACACAGCCTTGTCTCCACGGTTTGTTACTTGGATTAGTTGATTATTAGTGTTACCCAGTAGAATTTTATGACATCAGACATACTGACCAAAACCAGAAGAAGAATGTGAATTGGAGTTTATGGTAATTTTGCACATACGTGTTTACATGAGTTGCTGTTGCAAATTGTCATAAATTTGAATTGCTAACGAATCCAAAAAAAGAAATGAGAGAGAGAGAGTTTGAGTTAAACATTTTCCTTACAGAAAACAAGAACAAGTGCATGGTCCCAAATGTACCCAAAAATGTACCTCTCACCCTGTTTTAGTTGTGTACAAGTGTGCTGCTAGTCACTGAACCTTGATTTAGTTACATCTAGTAGCAGGTTGGAAATAACTTGGGAGTTGGGACACTATAACGATTAATTCCACTTATACATGATCTGATTGTTTGTTAGAGAACGCTATTTATTTGCTTATATAAGTTCAAAAGTGTACTTTATGAATTTGATTTTGTTAATAGTACATGCATTTTCTGCTTGATCCATTTGTGCATCGGTTGCTGCTCATTATGGTAAATGTCTGGCCTTAATAGGTATGAAGGCCTCAAACTTGCGTGTTCTCGAAACTCTTTTGGCATACTCACTGAGTAAAGAAAGGACAACTACCAAGTTGTTCCTTGTGGAGTATGAGCAAGCAATGAAAGGCAACCTTGTGGAAATTTCTCTAGAGGACTTGATTACCAGGTTTGCTTTTTACCTAGTACTAGATACTTCTATGATTTTAGGTTGCATCCCTTTTGATTAACCACTAAGTTTATTAAACAAGACCAGTGTATGGTACATCTTAATGTAAAGCGATGCTCTTTAGAATTTGCTGTTTTCTTAATATAAGATCTTTGTTGGATAACATGCCCTTATAAGTTGCCTCGGTAAAGCTCTCACCCTTTCCCCCCTCTAATGTTACTGCATTCCATGTGTATGTGATGTTTCTTTGATCATGATGATTACATAAATGATTGTGTGAGAATTGATAAAATTGACCCCATGTTAATAGTTCAGCTAGAATAACCATAGTCCGAAAGTTTAACAAAATTTGACCCTTTTGCTCAGTGCCATCTGTTCTGGCGCATAACTTGATTAGGTCAGCGCCATGCATCATGGCGTTGAGAAAAAACTTAGTGTCTTCACGGAAAAAATGATGATTTATAGTCAGCGCCAAGTTTTTCTCAATGCCAAGGCGAATGGCACTAACCTAGCCAAGTTCAACTTGGTGGCTGGCACTGGAAAAGGGTTGGATTCAGTTAAAGTTTCAGATTTGGGTTAATTTTTCAATGAATTTTCCAGAGTCACTTTTTTCAGTCATCCCTATCATTGTTAGATTTAGCTATTTGCCTATTTCTCAATAATACTGACATTTTTCAGTTTTTCCTCTTTGACAGTATGACTGGTCCGGTCTTCGCCAATCATCAATTCCTGAAAATAACTTCTCTTGTTGAGTACTATCACATTCTTCCATATAAAGATATTTTGTCTGAACTCCTGCACAGGTAAATATTATTGTTCTCAGCTTTTATGTGTTAAAGGACAATGGAACTTGTTGGGTATGACAGTCAAGATAAACACTTGACATGTTTCAGGAAATGGCCAGAAACACTAGTAGTCCCTACAATGATGAACAGTGCTTTGCCGTGCCAGAATATGGAAGTATTGGAAAAGTCAGGTGGGGATAACCTACCCAAGATAGCTTTTTCTTATTATTGTCTATTGATCCTCCAACTTCTTGACCTATGTGTGTCCAAATTTCCTTGAAGGCGCTTTCTCCGAAAACGTGAGTAGTGATCTGGTGGATGAATCATTGCGGCTAATTCAGAAAATACGGGATGATATTGTGTGTTACATGCCTTCTCTTTCATTTCAGAAAAATATATGCTTGTTTCGTATAATTTTGCCTCTAGTTTAGAAGTGAGGTGAATTCATCGCTTTCTTCTGTCTTGTTTCAGCTTTTCAAGGAACGCATACTTCAAGGCCAAAGTGCTGAATGTGATATGGACATTCAGAGAATCTGGAATGGTATTCCACCCTTTTTCACATCTAAACATTGCTAAATTGATAATCATGATGTAGATTTAGTGGCAAGCATTCTGGGCATGTTTTGCTGGGAGCCATGCATCACATAATGTTCTCTGCTAAAGAGTGCTGGCCGAAGTGCAGCAAGTTTTTGACAAGAACTTGTTTCTATATAAGTTCCAGATTTCTAGTACTCATCATCTTTAAACCTTATGCAGAAGGGCAGATGACAGCAAAAGTGTTGTCAGAGAAGTATAAGAATGGTTTCCCAAAGATGGAAGTTGCGACATCATCTTGCTCTGGAGATGGCGGTCGCCTAAAGAAGACACTGAGGGCGAGCCTTGAATTCAGGAAATACGTGGTAAGAAACCTCAAGGTGAACTGATGCATTTGAATTTCAAATGCCACCTGTACCTTTGACACTTGTCATTGCAGGAGCTTGATGAGATCTGCCGTGAATGCTACTGTATATCTCCAAGATACACAGTATTACCTTCAATAACAGATGGTATATATAAATACTTACCTTTATCACTTTAAGTTTCTGCATAGACAAGCGTTGGGTCGCTGGGCCATACAGGCATAAGAGCATAAGAATTTAGAATTTCACAAGGATGGGTTTTGTGCCTCTTACCTTCTGATTATCGTTTACTGAATTCAATTCCTACAGATAATGGTTTGTTTCATGCGTTGAGATGATAACATACATAATGTACTATGCTAACCATGCTTAGGACGAAAGAGTTTACCACATATTGTCCATGGTTACTTGTCAAGAACAGAAAATGTCTCCAGCTAGCAATGGCCAGCAACTGCTGTTTAATTTACTATCATCTTCTCCCTTCATAGCTCTCACGCATTGTTTCGAGCACTTGTTCACTAGCCGGTTTCCTATCTTTTCAGGGACGTACACCGCCAGTGTATGTCTTAGATGCCCTGATGTTAAGATGACCATCTATGGTGGTCCTCGCAAGACCCCACTCGAGGCGAGGTGCTCTGCAGCTGCCGATATGATACAGGAGCTTTGCAAGGCGTAGGAAACAGGAGAGCAGGATTCTAGTTGGGGACTGCCAGGAGGTGAAGCCTGGAAATGCGTTCTGCTCCGAGTTTGTATTTTTGTTGCATTGGGCACATGCGTGTCAGCCATGTGCTCAACGAATTATCATTGTTTTGTTAAGTTTCCGTTCTGTTTGGAAACTTTGTATTCAAACTTTGCTTGAGTGGAACTGCTGTGCTGCATTGCTCGCTGACGCGCATGCATGAGTTCGTCGCTATCTCTGAATCCCCTGCCTACTGCCCCCTAGCGAGCTTGTCTTTTGTCGTCGTGGGACTTCCTTGAACATCCACGAGAGCTGCAATAGGGGATTGCTGCTGCTGCCTGACAGAGTTATTTGTTCTATTGTACAGCTAAATCTGCTATCCTTTGATCTATTCTCAAATTAGTAGTATACGAGATTTTTTGGTGAAAGCAGAGACTTGGCATAATGAGAGATGAAATGGAGAGTTGTGTTACAAAGCAGCAGCAATTGAAGATGGTCTTTGAGGCATTCAAGCACATACTTGGTATAATTGAGAGATCAAGATAACTGCCACCATCATAAATTCATAATGTTGGTAAAAAAAAGTGTTGGATAGTATATAGCTGCCATTGCAGGAGCAACTTATTGAGGCTATGGCCACCATCATAATGACATAATGAGAGATCAAGATAAGGAGGTATTGTTTTGTGATCATGGCAAGTACACATCTGTCATCATAATGGTAGATATTCAAGGTCTCTGAGGAGCTCAATGCCAAGCTCAGACTCTCTAAAGGCACGTCCCCCTTCCAAGGTTGCTCTAGCTTTTGTGTTACCTCCGAAGGTATGAAACCATGAAATAAACAAAAGTAGGCCACAAAAGCTAAAATCAAAGAAGTTCAACCCAGCCCGAATCAAGACTGAATAATAGCTGGGCTAAGAAAAACATAAGACTGAACAGTTGCCGGAGATTGGCATATAGCGCCTTATTTAACTGTAAAACGGGAGTGAACGGTAGAGTATGTTTGAGCAAAACTGTTAGGGCACTATGCTTGAATATTAGCACTTTTTAGATTAGCGTTAATCGGGAAAGTGCTAATATTCAAGCATAGTGCCCCTAATTGACAGAGGTTTTAGAATCGACGACTCAAAATTAATCAATAACATTATGAATTAGTGCTTCAAGGTGATAGTTTACAGAAAGCACTAATTGATGAAGGTTTTAGAAACGGCTACTCAAAATCGTTCAATATGGTGCGCTGAGTATCAAGAAGTAAGAAATTTCCTCGTCTACTTTCAGGATGCAGGCGGTCCGCGGGCCGTTACGCAAGCGTCGCTCTAATGACGCAAACGGCCTTGCCGATGAGCCGCAAAAATGAAACGGACTTTGCCTGCCTAACCTGCCCGGCTCGCGTAGCCTGCTGGAGTTGTTGATACATCTGAAAGTTCAATGTTTCAGGCACATGTTCAGCTTGTGCCTGCATGTACATATGCAGCAGCAGCAGCCAGTCAGTATGCAAAGCTAGGCGTGCACCTAGTAGCGAGAGCAAGGCTAGCGTGCAAATGAACGTCCGCTCGCCAGAGAGAGCAACAAGAGTCGCACACGAGCTGGCAAGAAATTCATTCTCTGTTGGAGAATTCTGTTTCAGTTTTGCAAAGCTTTCGTTTCCATCGGAAAAAATAATGGGATACCATTGGAAAAAATAATGGGATAATTGATATTATGCCCCTAAAAGAGTCACACTCGGGCAAGTTTACCCCTACTTTTCGAAAATACTCGTTTCTGCCCAAATCACTTTGCTTCTTTTATGTTTTTGCCCTTCCGTCTCAATCCTGTCCAGTTAAAGGCGTTTGACCTTTAGAGAGACATTTTTCTGGACCATTTTGCCCCTCCTTTCAAACTTCAGTTAAAAATCAAAGAAAAAAACAATGTGAGGCTTACATGTGGGACCCAAATAAATAGAAAAAGTATTTCTCTCTCTTCCTAAACACCTCACTTTCCCCATCTTGGCGTCGCCGCACCCGCGTCGCCGGCGCCCCCCACTACCACCTCCCTCTCCCATCCCAGGCGCCGCCCCGCTCTGTCGACCGTTGATGTACAACATGGTGGGGGCTGCTGACCTCTCGTTAGCGGGCGCCCCCGATGAGCACGCGCCGGACTTCAACGCCACGGTGTTCATCCGCGATGGGTTGGCAGAGGCGGCGCCACCGCCATGCGTGCGGGAGGTCTGGATCCGACGAGCCGCTGGATGTACGTGGTAGCGAAGTTTAGCAAGAGTGCCTGAGATTCGACGCGGATGGCTTGAGTCACCGAGACAATGTGGATCTAGGGACGGGCGATGCAGATCCTTGGGCAAGGGGTGGCGGCGCGTTGCAGGGGATGCAGGATCGGCGCGGGGCATTGGAGCGCGGCAGAGACGGCATATCCGACCACGGGAGGCTTAGGCTGGACCAAATCCGGACGGGATGGAGGTTGGGGAGGCACTAGTGACCGGCAGCGGGGCAGATGGGCAACAGTTGCTTGTCCCGGGGCTCGAGGTCGGGGAGGTACTAGCGGGAGTGACTGACAGCGGGGTGTGCGGGGAACCCATGCTAGAGCTAGAGGAGGAAGATGATATGTAGGTGGATGGGGGCGTGGGTCCCACAGGGAAGAGAGAGGGAAGGATTTTCTTCTTTTGTATTTAGTTGGGTCCCACATGTAAGCGTCGCATTGTTTTTTCTTTGATTTTCAACTGAAGTTGGAAGGAGGGGCAAAATGGTCCAGAATAATGTCTCTCTAACGGTCAAACGCCTTTGACCGAATGGAATTGAGACCGGAAGGGCAAAAACATAAGAGAAGCAAAGTGGTTTGAGTAGGAATGGGTATTTTAAAAAAGTAGGGATAAACTTGTCGAGTGTGACCCAACTAGGGGCATAATATCAATTATCTCAAAAATAATCTGCTGACTACGACTCACCGCTTGGATTACCCGCCCTTTCAAACGTTCAGTTATCATACCTGTCATCTTTCAGTTCATCCTAACAACAAATTAAGCAGCTAAACTGCCCCCCCAGAAAAATTAAGCAGCTAAACTGTGTACCAGGTTTTGGTTTCGGAGTGTAGACAGATCCACGCCCGCTAGTAATCGTTTGTTGTGTTGCGAGCTTCTCGTCTGTAAATTCTTTATTGTTGTTATATATGTATTGCTCAAGGACCAATCAACATGATGATCAAGATATTCAACATGAAGGAAATCAAGCGTATGCAAAGTCGCTTTCTACTGCCGCCGAGTCTTTGCTATTTGCAAGCATGATATTTGAGTTCTGCGCATCCTAGATTCCCGCTGCCTTTCAACCCGCATCCATGAACATGCAAGGAGTTCATCTACATACATTGAACATGTATACGAGCCAGGCATTCATGCTTGGAGTATCGTGTAGTACTAGTGTGCTCCACCACTGCATGGTCGTAGGCAGTGACACTGCTTGACCCGACTGATGGCTCAGAGAAACTAGTAGAGGCATCGATGATATATGGCTTCCGATTTGTAATCCAAGCTCTCTCTCTCCATCTAGCCATATATATATGGAGATATTACCATCAATGCGATAAATTACAAGCTCGCGAGTAGTTGGAAGCAATTCAGCTGCACGATAGAATATATGTAGCATGCATATACCTTGGAGTATCATGTACTACTAGTGTGCTCCACCTCTACTAGCGTTGCATACGTATACCTTTCATTCAAACGAGCCGTACATGGCGGGGGCAGCCGTGGAAAGCATTAATAAAATTTATTGGCTGAGATATAATTAACATTAATGACAAATTATATTCAACGGCTAGATCTTTCTAATTATTGAGGTAATTTTTAGCATATTTATCTATTTTCTGGTTAGCCCGTATATTGCTTTTTATATATAAATAGATGTAAACGAGGCATGGTCATTCTAAAGTCCAGAAGCCTATATATTTAGACCTAAAGCAAGCTTTTTCCTTTTTCTTTTAGTGACAGGCCTGAGCAGAAACTCAGGGAATCAAATGTGTCACAGATATCTATATTGAAAGAAAAGCGAGTTGAAGACTTGAACCGTAAAACTCCAACATAGTTCTAAGCCAAGATATGTCAACTAATGATTCTGAGAATTGAAATGCCTCTTCTTCCGTTCTAGGCAAGGACAAACTTCTTTTAGTTTTTCCGTGTATATAGAAAAATTGAAATGCCTCTTCTTCCCTTCTAGGCAAGGAGAAACTTCTTTTAGTTTGTCCGTGTATATAGAAAAATTGAAATGCCTCTTCTTCCGTTCTAGGCAAGGACAAACTTCTTCCGTTCGACTCGGGCGCAACCAGCGATCCACGCACCAGCGCCACTCTTACCCCTCCTCTCGCCGTGCACGCCCATCTGGAGGACGCCTTGTAGCAGCGGGCGCTCTCCCAGCGGCGGCTTTAAATCCTGTAGGGCAACATGTTGGGAGGTGCGTCGGCGCTTGTGGCTCAGGATCCACGGCGATCGGTGGCTGACCTTGCGTCCCTCACATGGGTGTGGCGGCGGTTACCGGCGTCGTGGCCGTTTGAGGCTGCGTCGGGGAGTTTGTCGAGCGTGGCACTGCCGAGATCCGGCCGTCATGATCCGGGGAGAGACTTCGTGGTGGTTGGCCCCACTATTCTTCGTGCTTCATAATTTCGATCTGCTTCATGTCGCCACTGATCTGGACACCGACGGGTTCCAGTCTTCCTCTTGGAGATCCCAACTTTTGGCATATGGCGTCCTTTGGATATCTAGATCGGAATTGTTGCAGTCGGGCATGCCCTCATCTTTAGCCGTAGAGGCTTCATGAGGCGTGTTGTGGCTTCACTGTCTTGTCGGTACCGTGAGACACGTCTAAGTATAGATTTCCATGACGTTGCCAGTGGTAAAGAAAGTCACGGTGGCTGCGATTGGAGACTTGTAATGGCGGAGAGGAGTTTTGGCTGCGTTGAAGACTGGCGGCACATGTTTTTTCTTGTGTGTCCGGTGTTGAGGACTTGCATCAGCGGCCTTGGCAGGAGAGGGCAGCAACATAGGCGCACAACATTTTTGGGGGTGCTTCTTGAGTTCTGAGCCAAGATCTCCAAGGTGAAAGCCCAAGGTCTGGCCTTCAATGGTTGTACCTGGCAATGGTCTTGCGAAGGCATTGTTTTGGGGATCTTAGACTCTCTCTAGGGTGAAAACTCAAGATCCTTGATCGCGCGATGACAACGCTTGTGCATTGTTTCCTTCTTGGAGGCGTCGCTTTTTAAGAACCTCTTATGTAGTCCGTGTGTTGTCTTTGGTGGTGGTTAGAGTGTTGTTGTTGCGAGTGTTTCATCACTGCGACAGGGTCTTTCTTTTTATATTTCTCTCTTTTTTATTTTCGTTTTTGGCTGTGTGCATCCTTGATTTCTTTCGATGTCTTGCTGGTGCGGAGGCTGGGTGTAATTGATATCTTCACGATATTAATATATTGCCTTTATAAAAAAAATATAAAAATGAATTAATATCTACAATATTAAATATATATAGTATGAAAATATATTTTAGGATGAATCTAATTGAACTAATTTGATGTTGTAGATGTTGGTATATTCTTCAACAGACTTGCTTAAACTTAATTATGTTGGACCATGGGAAAACCTAAAACTTCAAGTATTTTGGAACGGAGGGAGTAGGAAATAATCTTGTTCACCTCAACTCGAGCTGTCTTGGTCAGCTTAGTATGTTGCCAGCCCGGTCCTACTAGGTATTCTCTTACATCAATACAAAAAGGTGAAAGTTGAACATGTATAGTATTTGTTGTTGTCAAGGCTGACCAAAGCCATTTAAAAGAGCATCAAAGGCTCGGAGGTCGGAGCTATGTTAGGTAAAACTGCAGATCTGGATGAACATGCAATCCCCTGGCCCGCGTTATGTTAGAGTAGAACATATACACTTTTCTCTTGCTTGTCTCGGTCTTATACAACGTGCTTGGATGATCTTGGGGGTGTTTGGATGTTGGGCGGCGGCCCTGGCGGCGGGAGGCGTGGCGTTCGTGGACGGAACCTACGTCTCGGGTGTGGGCGGCAACCATGGCCTCGCTGAGGGCTTGGTTGCGGCTGGTTAGCAGAGCGGGGTATGTCGGAGGGTGCGGCTGGAGTTCATCACTTGCCCAGTCCTTGTCTTGGACGGCGGCCCGGCGGCCGTGGTCGTCGTATCCTTCATGAAGGCGCCGTGGCGGTGCTCCTACCCCTCGCATGTGACTCCGGGTGAAAACTTGATCTACGCATCGGACGGTGGCTGCTATCCGTGGGCGTCCCCTTCTAGGAGGCACTGTCTTGAAGTCCCTGCTCTGTCATGACCATATCCCCCCTCCTCGTTTCTTCGTGGAGGTCTCCGTCCTCTTCAAGCGGTTATCCTTCGTCATTTTTAGTTAGCTTGGTTGGCGGTGGCATTGGGGGACGGTGCTCGACACCTTTGTATCATGTCTTGGGTGTGTGTGTTGTGTGTGGTGGTGGTGTGCGTTGTATTGGTCTGTCCGGATGTTGTGATGATGTTGGCTTTATAATATAAAGCAGGGGAAACCCTTTTTCGGTATACATCGTGCTTGGTAGGATGCATGCAACCCAACCAGTCCGGCATGCTGTAAAAATTTGATGTTTGGTAGGCTGGGCTGCATGCATTTCTCGACCGCGGAGAACTTAAAGCAATCTCAGGCCAGACTGTGGGAGAACGACCGATTCTGCCATTATTCGAAAGCCAGGCTCGTTCGAGCCACGTGTGGCTCTTTCCTGCACATGTTGGGAAGCACGAGAGACGATGAGATGTCTCATAAGTCCTCCCACTCTCTTCCGTCACCGTCCACTCCCATTCACACCACATTTCCTCTCTCTCACCGCCCCTTCGTGCTCTCCGATGGAGGACCCTCAACCGTGTCGTTCCACTCCCATCATCACCGACAGCAATCCAATGTAACACTGGAGGGTGACCGGCCAAGCCCGAAAATGGATTGAACTCATGTCGGCTATCTAGGACCCCTCCCTCGTCTACACTAGGCCGCAGTCGTGAGCATTAATTACCCACCGACTACGTTCGTGCCGGTCGGTGTGGCTGCGAAGGGAAGCTTGTCTACTGCGGCGGTGCAGTGAAGAACTACGACTATGATAGCCATGCTCGGTCGAGTTTATTTTACCCCCGTGCGAGGGTTATCTCCCCTTGCTCCGAGGATCGTAGAGAGCATCAACGACCATGCCCTTTCCTCCACCGCTTGCATCATGAGGAGCACCTTGTAGCGGTGGCTAGGTACCTATAATTTTGGGTCATCTGCACACGGCGGACCGTGCTCCCTTGAGGTTTGGTCTATGGCCAGCGTTCCCTCCAGAGGCAACCGCTCTGGCTCTGGTAAGCTATTTGTTCCCTATGCTCCCAGTATTAGTTAGGGTTTTGCCTCGTTTCGATTCGATTGCACTTGATTGGTATTGATTCAAATCCAATTGATTCAGAGCCATGCTATGTGTTCTTAGGGTGTTCATGCTACTTCCCTACACTCACTAGATTGTTCTTGCTATCACGGTAGTGTAGATCAGATCATGTTAGGGTGTTCTTGGTAGAATCACAATGCTAGTTAGGGTGTTCTTGATAGAATCACAATGCTAGTTAGGGTGTTCTTGATATGATCACATTGCTGGTTAGGGTGTTGCTACAATCGAATAGTTGTTGGTTCATGTGAGTGATGATGTTCATACTGGCGTGATGGTGTTGTTGTGCTGCTGCCTAACCTCGAACATGTTCACCATCAAGCTTGTTGAATACTTGTCTAACTTGGATGTCAAATCCGAAAAAATGATAGGATGCCACTTGAATGCATCGGAAGGACAAATGCAAGAAGGATGGTGCTCCCTCCCAATCTGGTATCCACAAGAACAAATCTAGCAAGTGCAAAGGCAAAAAGGGTGACGATAATGGGGAAGCACAAGTGATTCGATGATACACCTTTCTAGGCAGCAAATGTGTGCTCAGATGTGTCTGTTTTGTCTTTGTCGTTTTACCCTTCTTAAGTTGTAGTGTTCTGAGCCAATGAGGATTCCCTTGTGATGTTTTGATAAAAATATTGGGGGTCGAAGTGGTTTTGTATCGGTTGTGTTTGTTAGTCTGCCTTTGTGGTCATGTGTGGCTCTACTATTTGGGAGTTCACATGGCTGAGCAAGTTTATGAAGGTTTTCACGCGATTTTTCATGAATTAACCGGGTAACTCTCTTTTGCTTAAATGAATGATGCAAAACTAACGCCTCCATTTAAAGAACACAGATTGCATTTGATTGTGATGTGCACAACATTTTCATGTTAAGATTATTTTTGCTTATGCATAAATTTCTCACATAGTTTAGTTTTCTACAAAATATTTAGTATATATCCAATTCCGCAGCAATGCATGGAGAATAATTTAGTTTAAAAAAATATATGATACAAGACATACATTAATCATCAAAATATTCAACCCATAACATACACTAATTGAAATAAAGTATCACCACTACTAGATTGCTACATATGCTCACCCAAAGCTTCAGTTTTTGGTGCAAAGCCACTCATAGGCCTCCATCTAGCCTATAGTGTGTCCCGCATCGGCTACGTATGGCCCAAATGTTGGTGCTCCATCCACCTTTGACTGGTGGTAGTCGTGTGACCCGTGAGCAGTAACCGATTAGCGTCACCCCTTGTTTGTCACAACTGATCTAGATGTGCAACACAAAGAAAATCATGCATATGCAATATCTCTTGTATCCATGTCACGATTTTGCATCTTGCAACTAGGATCATGTGACTTTATACAACTTGAGTTCCCGTTGCCTCCCAAGTCGCATCCATGAAATGTAAATAGATCATATACAACAAACATTTGTATGAAGCAGCATTTATGCGTGGTATATTGTGTACTAATGTGCTCCACCTCTACATAGCTGGAGGGGGTAATGCTACCCGACCTGTTGAGATATCAGTCATATATGGTTATCCAATTTCGATTCAAAACTCTCTCAATCTTGGTATATATATGGTGATATCACCATCAATGCAATAATTACTAAATCACCATCAATGCAATGGTACCACATAGTAGTTGGGAACAACTGAGCCACTCGACAGAATGTAGGGTCCTCTCCATAATGATTCATGCATTCATGTAACTTAGTCAGGCATGACCATGCTAAAGTCTATAAGACTCCGAGCCTAAAACAAGTTTTTTTCCTTTTTCTCGGGGGATACCTGAGCAAAAACTCGAGAGCTATCTCAAATCAGTAGCTAACCAGTCCAACTAGGTATTCCCTTACATCACAACACAGAAAGGTGAAAAATAAACATTTAGGTATATGTTACGGTAAATAAAGGTCAACCAATCCATTAACAACATTGAATGCTCGGAGCTATCTCAAGTACAACGCCATTTATACGATAAATATGCAATGCACCAGGGCCGGGCTATGTCAAGTAGAACTCATACAAGTTCTCAAGCTTGTTGATCATATAAATTCCCCGTGACTCCCAAGCCAGAAATCATGCCATAAAGTAGACATAGCATTGTGATGTGAACAAGAAATCAGAATTAGCACACATTTTTGTATATGGCTCCTGCTTTTTCTATTTTGGCAAAAGACTCCTAGTTATTGCTGAACATGGCTTTAACTTGTACAACAGTCCTTACAAACTACAGTTTTGACGGCCAAAAACCTCGTAAATTTTCACGTCAGCAATCCTAAATCTTAGCTTACTCTCTCATTTTATTTCCTCCAACAGAAATGTGAGATCCTCCAAGAAAAAGATGAGATATACCATATCTTGCAATTATCAAGAAAATGTGAGAAAAAATTGAAAAGGCAAAAATCAATATTTGAGCAAATTTTAAAAAGTGCGAGCATTTTTTGAAAAAGAAACAAAAAATGACAAAGAAACAAAAAACAAACACTAGCAAAGAAAAAAGGAATAGTGAGAAAAAGTTCACAAATTTGAAAAAAGTTTCGTTAATTTAAGAAAAATTCACCATTTAAAAAACTTACGAATTGAAAAACAGAAAAAGAAAATGAAAAAAAAGAAGGAAAAATTAAACAGTAGAAAACTGGCCAAGCAAAACCTGGGGGAAAAAACAAGCCGCTTCCTTTTCTTAACGTCACGTTTGGTGCACAACAAGAAGTGGAAGTGGTAGACGTTAGCAAATTAAGTGTGTAGTCCTAGATGGTCCTATGCTCACACAAATAAACCTATATGTACTCCTAATCTTTCATTTGTCAGACAAAATTAGATAGGTTTAGATGATTTGGCCCCCTCTAACATTATATGACATGTTTTGGCCCCCTCTATATTCAGTTCCTGGCTCCGCCAAGATGGTTACTTGGTTAGTGTGGTTGGAACAAAAGGAAGAGCTATGGGGATCAAATCTCAATACCCATAGCAATTTTTTAATATTACGTTTAGTGGGGGGTTGTTCCGAAGTGAGCAAGTCAGACCGATGTGGCGGAGCACACTCAAACTGCTGTTGTTGTTGCAGGCCTCCCGCCTCCGGCTTTTTGCAAACAGATCATACAGACTTTATAAATGACGACTCAAAATCGTTCAAGATAATGCGATGAATATCAAGAAGCAAAAATTCTCCTCGCCTAAATTGCTGAGCGGAAAGTTCAGTACGTACAAAGAGAGAGCAATAAAGTGGCACACAGGCTGGCAAGCAATGCTACAATTATATTCACGGGAATACTTCCCTGTTGGAGAGTGTTCCTTCCTGTGTCTACCATCTTTGTGTGTAATGACTGTACTAATGCTGTTTCAATTTTTACAAGCGTTCAACTAGGAAAGCTCTCTTCCCTCACAAAAAATTCTACGTTAATTTTCAACTAGTACATGATAGCTGCCATCTCAAACATTCAACTTTTAATACAGCTGGCACTTTCCAGTTCATCCTAAATAATTATAAGCAGATAAAAGGTGTTCCAGGTTTTGTGTTCAGACTTCAGAGTGGAGACAGATCAATGCCCGACAGTTCACGTCTGTTGTGTTGCAAGCGACGTGCCTTACTCTCGAGGGATCTGCGCTTCCACTGCTCATTTGTGTTGACACACGTATTTCTCGAGGAAATCGACATGGTGATCTAGACAGCCGACGCATTTCAGGCGCAATTTTGGGACAAAAATGGGTCGGCGCGGATGCCAGACAGACGCGATTTGGGTTTGGGTCTGCGCGTTGGGCCTTCACTTTTGTCCGCGCCGATCCAAACAAATGCAGACGGACAAAATGGGTCGCCCCATTAGAGTTGCTCTAAGGCCAATTGGGTAAGACGAAAATTGAGGGTTGACATTGTCTGCAAGATTTAGTAAGGATGTGAAAGGAAAGCAGAACAGACTGTCTGGTGCTGCGCGTTGGCGAAAGAAACACCAGAGTAGGCCTATGGAGAGGGACATGGAGCAAGCCTGGCACCGGGTGTGTTAAACTGAATACTGACTCGTTTATTGAGCAGACTGCGCAGGGTAGCATAGGAATGGTGGCGAGGAACCAGGAAGGAGTGATCACTATCTCGGCTGGTCTGCAACTTTCCCTATATATGCGACGGGATGAATCACTCTGCAATTGCTGCTGTGGATGCGGGGCTCCTGCTCCGTGCTGGCCCTCTAATCCCTGGGGTTGACTGTGAACCCATCGCACAGGCTTTAGACATGACGACGACAAATCATTCAAGATGGTGCGCTAAGTATTGATAAGCAAGAAATATCCTCACCTACTTAACTGAGTGGAAAGTTTAGTACTCCTTCCGTATCAAAATATAAGATGTTTTTGCAGTGCAAATTTAACTATGAAAACATCTTATCTATACAGAGGCAGTATGTCCGAAGAGAGAGCAGCAAAGTGGCACACGGGCTGGTTTGCTATGCTACTCATATTCGAAGTTGCTTTCTGCCGCTGGTGACTCTTTCCATCTTCCCAAAGATCTGCGAATCCTGGATTTCCGCTGCCTCCCAAGCCGCACCCGTATGTACATGAAAGAAGTTCATTTACAGTTATGCACTCAGCATGCATATGCATGAATCGTGCATTCATGCGTGTGTGAAGTATTACAAACTAGTGTGCTCCACATTTGCCCAGTCGTAGCTACTCAACCACTAGAGATATCGATGACGCGGGACTGTTTTATTTGGACTAGATGACCCGTTGCGCCCATGGCGCAAAGGCCGAATGTAAGCCAATTGGTGTAAGAGTGTGCATTAACATACTGTTTTTCAAAAAGAATAGCTCATATACTATATGCAGTAAATACATAAGATTGGAAATGATACACCAAGTCATGCAGGAAAGGACCCTTTTGATCTTTTTAGATTGGATAAATAATCATGTAGAGGCCTTTGGATATGAACTTGAAGGAGCATATATTTCCTTTATCATGGTTGTTTCAAAAGCATGCAATAGAGCAGTCTAAGTAGCGGATAATCGATAGCTAAATGCACAACACTGTCTTAGGGGATTACATAAGATCGAAAAGGAGGATAAACATAGATGTCTTTGTAGGCATTTATACTAATACTATGTTATATAGAAAGGGGCTCCTGCAACTTGCTTATATTGAGTAGACAATCAGGTGCAATCCCTTGGAAGTGCATTTGAAGCCGAAAGCATATGCTTGCCCTTCGTTCATGTGGGTCCGACGGAAGAAGTCGCTCCAGCCTTTAGTGATGGTGGCCCTTTTGTCAACTCCCTCGATAAAGCGGGTCGTGACAGTGGTTGTTCCATCTCCAGCTGTGATTGGAAGTTCACCGTGGTCAGCATCCATGTGTGGGAAAAGGGAACCTGTAGAAAAGTAGACATTAAAGTACTGAAAACAGTAGTAAAGGTTAGTCACTATATAATTTTAGACCATGCTATTATATGAAACAGAACAGAACAATTGCGAAGGATTACCATTCTTTTGCCTTGTGTTGCAAATGTTTTACGTCATGTGGCACATAGTAGTTATTAGGCGTGGTGGTGCTGCGGATGATCTTTTGCAGTGCACGAACATTATGGTTGTACAGCCTAACTGTGTTGCCCCACACAACGTGGCGACTAAACTCATCTAAGTAGTGCTTGCAAGGCTCACCTATGTTAAATTGCACAGAATTATACTTTTCAGTAGTTGTTGCGAGAGCTGATGGAATGGGAAGAGTAATGTAGTTCTTACCACGGAGAATGAACTTTCCGGGCTTTAGATGGATTTTCTTGCCTTTGAACTTTTGGATTGAGCTTGCTTTGCGTGGGCGATGAATATACTCATATCACTTATTGTGCTTCCGACATAGTGGTTCGTCTGTGTTGAATAGGTAAGGAGAACATTGTAAAAGGTTGCAACAGCAGATAGAGGATAACATAAACAAACAGAGGGGCTAATTAGCTTGTGTGTATTAGTGAAAGGCAGAAAATGGTATCCATCGTATATGGTAAGCTGGAAGTAGTAAGCAGTGCTTGCACATGTAACAACAAATAAATTACAGCATTAATGAATAGCAAACAGAAGATCTATTGGACCTTGAAAGAAGTTTGTTTTATTACATACTTGATCAACTTGCATGTGTAAGTGTGATACAAAAACTTTTCAAACAGCATGCATCAGCGAAGAAGAAGAAACATTCTTTGCAATTTATAAACAATTATAAATACATTTTCAGAATTACCATGGGTAATTTGGCCACCGCTGGTATCATTGGTTGTGTCTACCTCCTCTTGTTTAACAGCAGCCATCTGGAAAGAAGTAATAGAATAATTAAGCTGATATATTAGACCGTGGTATTAGTTGTGATGATTAACAGTGATGATTATGAGTTGTGAGTCTATGGCTACGTGGACTTTTCTTGAGGGATTCATATAGCTGAAGGGAATAGCTGCCAAAATATAACAAAACTGAAGTTCATGGTGTGCAACCAACTTTCAAAATTCAGAAAATGGCTTCGCGAAGTAAAACCACGCATGTCAAGTCTCCATTGACAGCCACTGTTTGGGAAGAATTAGACTCTGCTATTAGTCAGTAGGTATGGTACACATTCTGTTCATGCTAACAACATATGCTATTAGACGCTTAAATCACACACCATGTTTCTATTTTCTAAAGTAAAATAGGAATTGCTACAGCAGAAAAGAAACACGCAAATATGTAGCTAAATTACCTCACAAAACTATCAGCAAGGCAGAAGCAAACTCTTGAGTTCCTTCCTGCTCTTGCTTCATTTCCACTCCGGCAAACACTCCCTGCCACTGAAATCTTTGCTGATGTATGCAAAAATTATGTGAATGGGGTTCCATTAAGACGACCAAATGAACAATTAGTCCGATCAACCAAACAAATTTTGGATGGACACTGGTCCATTCAAATGTAACCATGGTATGAATGATCCATCGATCCCGAGCGTGTCAAAAGGCAGATGGGTACTGACCCATTCAAATCCAACCGTGGCATGAGCGATCCATCGATCCCAAGTGTGTCAAAGACACCCATTTTCTTATCTCACCTGCTAGAAAAGAAGCCCGATAAACGCATCAACATATCAACAAGGAATCCACTTCTCGAGAAGCGAAACCATGAACCTCACGGGAGTCACGAGAGGACTGACCAAAGGAAGAAGACTCCAACAAAGAGAAGGGCCTTGGCGGCGAGGCTGCGGCAACGACACATGAGTTTCTTTGGGCCAGGAAATCTTCATCCCATTGATGCTCCCCATCGACACGGATCCATGACCCTGGGGGAGGAGTCCGGGTAGTGGCGAAAGTGTTAGCTGCTGGCGTGTCGACCCGCTTCTCCACATGCTTGTGAGCTGGTCCTTTGCCCAGACGGCGTGGTGGGGACTGGCGATGTCCCAACGGCTCCCAGCCGGTGGCACTGGGAAGGCACGAGAGCTGCATCGGCCGCCGTGCATGAAGAAGCGGGCGGAGCTGACGGCGCCAAGATTAGCTCCAACATCACCAACTTCTTCAACATATGCCAGACTATCATGGACTGCAGGTTTCTTGCGCCATCACATATAATACTTTTATTCATTAGAACACAACAGCTGAAATGGCTAAGACTTGTCTAAAGTTCATAAAAAAAAGTCTGCAAAAAAGGAGCAAGCTATATCAATATGAACAAATACACTTAGATGAGTGATGCATTCTCCAGGGAAGAAACTCCACAAGAGCAGGATTATAAACTACTCTCATATGCCAAACTAATTATAATGTACTTAAACTTACATGGATGACTTGGCAAATAATTTAGGATGGCAGAAAACAAATTGTTTTTACTCGCCTAGTTTCGAAAAAGAATTGAAAGTTCAGTAAATGATTTAGGGCATATTACATTTGAAACAAAACACAAGTAAATTTACGTCATAAAATGCACACACTTGATCGCCCACTACCTATGATAGAGCCAACCAATTTCTATTTGATAGAGTATATATATACTTGTAGAGGATGGGAATCCAACAGGTGCCAGAAACATAGGTTGTAGCAAGGGAAACCAACTAAGAGGATAAATAAATGACCAAATTTAGAAGTGCGTACTTCAGGTACCTGTCGGCAACGATATCACCTGGTCTCTGAAATACACATCCTGCTATCCTGCAACCTGTGGCCAGCTTCAGGCTGAAGTCCATCCAACCTCTGCATGGCATACCATATAAGCCTTCAAGATTGACATTTATAAGCCAAAACCAAGATCGATGCCATGATAAAGCTTTCGGACACAAATAGCATACCATATACTTTCGTGTCGATACCCAATAGAAAACATTTTGCACAAAAACATGGCATCCCTAAATTAAGAACATGTGACTAATTCTGCTGCGTCTTTGGAGTTTATGATTTTTAATTTCTATATGAGTGGTATAAGTTAAGAGACATCAGCACATTTAATCATACATTCTCCAGCACCAATAACACCTATTTGAATAGCAGGAACTTCCACAATGAAATGGACTGGTGCATTATTGCAAGCTAAATGTACGGATGTAGGAAATCATAATTATATAAACACAAGCTAAATGTTCAAACAGTGGATGGTTGGTGTCATGGGTCAATAAAATAATTACATAAAAAATGAATTTTAGTGAATGAGAGATAAATCTTCAATTGAGACTGAAGAAAGAAAATAGGATGAACTCAGACCTGACCTTGCCATCAAAATAGGTGTGTCGATGGCCTAGCACATAACATACCTCTGAATTAAATCTTTGTTTCACCACAATTTTCAGGGGACAAATTCCTTACAAACAAAATTTTAACATGCATGTACCTAGCAGTGTGAGTCTGTACTCGTCAATTCACAATAAGTGACATCAATACTGAGAGAGCATACTGGATAATACATCCCACTAATATTCTGTTATGAGATGGGGCAAGGCTTGTTATATATCAAAACGAAATTTGATCATTCATATGCATAGAGAAGTGCAGACTCACAAAACAAAACAGTTTGTCCTCCTATAATGTAAATGAAGGCACACATGCACATCAGAACATGAAATTTGGCTGCAGCATTGGTTTACAGGAGAGAAAAGACAATCTGCAGCTGAGAGAACATATATCTAACAGGTTGCGGCTAACAGAACAAATATCCATCGCCTAAAAAAGAACAAATATCTATACAATGAGCCCGAGAGAACTGTTAGTCTGCTAAAACCAACTATCTATGATTACACATCATCTTCATTAGGTAACAACATGGGCTTGGAAGGAAATCAAGTTCTGATTATTCGATAGAAAAATGGCAGCCTGTAACTAAAGCATCATTGGCCAGTTTTTCACCCTCGTAAGAATGGTAAGGTTACATGAAAGCAGAAGCAATGTGTACTTAAGATGCAAGACCTTCCTTTTTATGTACCGTAGACGCCACATAAGCTACATATGTATGATCTATCTGATTAAATTGGATAACACTGTGAGCATCCTACAAAGAAGAATGAATCAAACACTAATTTTAGTCCATCAATATTCAATCTTGTTCGAACGAGGGGTGCATACGTAGCTAACAAGATCAACCATCAATGACTTATCCTAACTAAACATGACGGATAATCAAGCAAAAAACTGTAATCCAATCTCGATCGGGAAAATCAAATCTCACCTCATTCTTCTTCTAGAGAGGTACCTCTACAACCAGTCACGACATGAACAAGAAGAGGCCGAGTTAGATGACATATATCTGCTCATTGTCGCCTGAGCTATCGGGTTGCAACTCTTCCGCATGATCCTTCCTCTCTTCTTTGCCTGATCTGTGAACATCTTGTTCAAAAGAAAAACATAAATCAAGAATCAAAATCAGATTATCAAAGAACCTATGAAATCAAGAGAAAAAAACTGGGGAGGAAGAAGATGGCAGGGCCAAAGAAGTGCAACCAGGATGAGGGATGAGGGGCGGCAACCAGGGAAGCAGTGGTTGAGTGCTGACGGCGGGCTCCACTCCTGCTGACTTGAGTCTTGCCTTGCTGCACCTTCCCCATGCCCATCCTCCTCACGCACAGCAACACCAGATCGATAACATGGGAGTTGGGAGGCGTTATCTTGCAAGCACGAGAGAAAGGGGCGGAGAGATTGTTGGTGGCGCGGCTTGAGGAGAGGCATAAGCAACCACGGGCTAGCAGATGAGGAGAAAGCGAAGGGGAAGGAGAAAGGCGGCGGAAGAAGGAAGAGGGAATGGCGGGGCTTGAGGGAGGAAGGGGATTGAAGGCTAGGGCGCTGTCCCGCGCCCTCGGCTGCTTCGCTTCAGCTGCGCCCTTCCGCAGCCGCCACGCCCGCCCGCCACGGCCGACCGTCCCGCCTCCTTGCACCGCGCGCCCTCGCTGTCGTTGCCTTCCGCTTCAGCTTGCATCCGGCCAGCTGCAGCCCAGCGCCGCCACAGAGGGGATGGGATGCGGCGCCACCGGAGAGACGCCGCCACCGTTGTTGAGGGAGTGGAGGGATGAGGAGCTTGGGAAGGCGGCTGGGGAGGGACAAGATTTAGGGTTGGAGCGAGGAGCGAGGATGGAGGAGAAAGGCTGAGCCTTGGGGCTCACCACGGCTTGCACGTCGAGCGCGTCCCTCGCGCGGTGCGGTGGTTTTTCCCCTGGCGTGGTGCGCTGCTCCCTGGCTATCTTTTAGTCATAAGTCAAAAACTGAAGCCAAAAGCGTCTATTTACGAGTTTTTTTGGCTTTCAAGTCGAAGTGGAAAAGCCTGGAAAAAGCCCAAACAAACGGGCCTATATGTAAATATATACCATTGAATTCGTTTTGAGAATAAGTTTTCAATGATGTAATTTTGAAGTCACAAATATATTATATTGATCTAATTTATGATCAAAGTTGGACTTTGGAAACTTGCATGTTTTATTCATATGAATGAAACATACAAAGAAGAAAGAATGAAACTGGCTACTCTGCTCTCTGGACATTCGCCATAACGTGCATTCATGCGCTCCATGAGTTAGAACAAACGGGCCTATATGTAAATATATATCGTTGAATTCGTTTTGAGAATAAGTTTTCAATGATGTAATTTTGAAGTCACAAATATATTATATTGATCTAATTTATGATCAAAGTTGGACTTTGGAAACTTGCATGTTTTATTCATATGAATGAAACATACAAAGAAGAAAGAATGAAACTGGCTACTCTGCTCTCTGGACATTCGCCATAACGTGCACTCATGCACTCCATGAGTTAGAACAAACAGGCCTATATGTAAATATATACCGTTGAATTCGTTTTGAGAATAAGTTTTCAATGATGTAATTTTGAAGTCACAAATATATTATATTGATCTAATTTATGATCAAAGTTGGACTCTGGAAACTTGCATGTTACAAAGAAGAAATAATGAAACTGGCTACTCTGCTCTCTGGACATTCGTCATAACGTGCACTCATGCGCTCCATGAGTTAGAAGGGGTAAAAATCAAACTGCTATTCTCCAGAGTTGAACTGAACTAAATACAAAATAAGGCATTGCAATGAACTTGTGGTGGAAAACCTACACATTAATTCATGTTGGCAAAAGAAAGTAGTCGAGGGAAAAATAATAAAATTATGACTAATACGTCACAATGCTTGATTGGAGTTTAACCCGAAAAAGAAAACAAGGTAGGAAGATCATAGATGCACCATAAGAATTCCAAACAAGCAATCGCAAATAACCATGGGTGTTCAAGAGAGAGGGAAGAGAGACATAGGGTTCACCTTGTTCTTCTTTACCTAATATTCCTCAATATTCTTTCTTTGCTCCTTTTAGGCCGGATTTGCAAACAAGCGGAAAACACAGCAGCTATTCGGTCGAACTGTGTCTTCCTGAGCAGACCTCGACTGCGCGAACTAACAACGATGTTGTACTACGTTCACATGGTCCACTTCTCTTCTTTCTAGTCCATGCCATAAAAATTGATCCTTCCACTATAGATGCCAGGGTAATTAAATTATAATTTTTCATTTCTATTCCCTGACAAAAGTGTAACAGAACAGCTATGTTTGGTAAGCAGTATCATATACTTGGTCTAAAAAAGGGTATAACATATACAAGCGCATATATCGAATGAATATGAGTGTGTAAGATATTATACAGCGTCACAAAGAGTGTCGATAGCATTGTCAATTTTGCCGAGGTCCATGATCAGCTCATCAAGAACATTTAGTATGCTATTTTCTGTACAATCCATTGCTACTCTTGCATGCACACGCTTTATGTGGTTTTAGATAATGGAGGAGTGACATTGTTCTTCCATGCAAGTTATGTTGATCACAGAACCAAATTTTAGGACAAGAATAGAAGCTAGCTAGTCAGTACTTTCAGTAGTATCATTCATTTATTTACTTTCCTTGTTGAGGAAAACCTGTTTTTCTTTCTTTAGAAAACAATCTACAAGGCAGGGAACAAAGAAATCTTACGAACCAAACACAGCTGGCTAGACTGTGGTGGTGCTTGCGTGTGTGGTAATTTAGAAATGAAAACAAGCTAGGAAGATCATAGATGCACCATAAGAAGAAACAAGCATTGCAAACAACCATGGCTGTACATGAGAGAGAGGGGGAAGAGGGAGAGAGAGTTCACCTTGTTCTTCTTCACCAAAACTCTTCCTCAATATTCTTCCTTTTCTCTTCTTTGTCGGATTTGCACACAACTGGGAGAAACCCATAAATTGATATATAAAAATCAGATTATTGGTAAAAGGAAGATGTACTATTAAAAAAAGAATTAATTCCCCTTAAACAAAAATGCCATCCTAGGTTAAGAAAGAACAAAACCAACTAACATGTCTAGCAATCTAGAAGCAGGAGTCCGGGGAATAGTTGATATGTGAGCATGAGTTGGTCAAGGAGTGGTAAAATCAAAATAAATAAGGGCATGTCACAGACTAATTTCTTCTTGTATCTATCTTTCCCTTAAACAAATGCGGTTCGAGAGATGACCTTGGCTCGTTGGAGCTCTGGAGATAGTGAACTCACAGCCATCGGCAGCAGATGAGGAGGAGGAGGTCGCCAAAGGAGAGGGGGCACCAGATCCACAGAACACCACCCTCGTTGGACGTGCCCGCCCCATGCTGCAAGCCACAACCTACCCTCGTCTCCCTTCTCCTCGATCTCCCCTTCCCTTATGTGATGCACCATCGTCGATCTATCCTCCCCTGCCCAAGAATTTGGGCGCGGGCCTGGGATGGGGCTCCCCGAGGTCCAGCGTCCCATGGCCGGCGGCGCCGCCTCACCAGGCACGGCCTGTGCCTTCACGCTGTCTCCGGACTCCTCCCTCTTCCCAGCAGCTCGAGCCAACAGCGACGGGCCTGTCGGGTTCACCCGCGAAGTGTGTGGCCACGATGGCCTGCACGCGAGCGATGGGAAGGCGGGGAGGAGGAAGAGGCGGGCAGTGGAGGAGTAGCAGGCGGGCAAGGGGCTCCTAGGCGCAGAAGAAGGAGGGGGGAGGTGGGAGGAGCGGCTGGTGAGGGAGGAAGGCCTTGAGGTGTGGGGGCGTGGATTGGGGCTAGGTTCGATGTCGTTTTCATCCCTCGTGTGGTGTGGTGTATTTTCGCTCGGCGTGGTGCAGCTACTTGCCTTTGATGCGGTGGTATTTTGCCTCGCGTGGTACCGTGCTCTCGAGGCATTGGTTGCGGCTAGCACCCCTTTCATCCTTTATAAGTTAGATTCCAAGCTATCTCTCCATCTGCCCACATATATGGACACATCACCATCAATGCAATTAATTTACTCTCTACTCGTACCATATATAGTGGCTGACAGCAATTGAGTTGCACCATAGAATTGTTGGAAATATTAGCACTTTCTCGAATAATCTAATCCACGAGTAGACAGTAAACATGGCAAATGCGGTATGTATCTCATACCGATACCTAAGCATGTGAGCACGTACAGTACATAGAACCAAACCATCTATGAAGAACATATATACGGCTAGCACATGAACGGGCAAATAGGGGATGAATGAGTCATGCCCTCCGGTTGGCCAGGCCAACGTGGCGGCGGCAGCAGCCTCGGCATCAGCCAAGGCCTTCTTCTTAACAACTTCGTCGTCAGCCATGGAGTCGATGTAGAGGAAGTAGTGGAAGCAGAGGCGGACGAAGACGGGGACGGATCGGGAGCAGTCGCGTCGAGACGCTCCCCAAAATCCTCATTGTCGTTCTCCCGGGCAGGATCTCGAGCAGCGAGGGTTCGGAGGCACACTGCTCTCCCGACCAACCGTGCACGCGGTCATCGGGATGGGATCTCCGGAGGCAGACCTGAGAGAGGAGAGCAGTAGATGACGGCTAGGATTATGCGAGAGGGAGTGAGTGAACTGAGTTAGGGTTCACTCCACTGGCCAGCGCCTTCTTATATAGGCCGTCAGGTAGATGGGCCTGGGCCAGGCCCACGACCAAGTCCGCAAACAGCCCACGGTCCAACGTCTCGGACAGTGGCGCTTCCGTAAGCGACTCTTAATTAATTAACACTTAATTAACCATTCTGAAAGCAAAAATAAGCTTGCTCGGCTCATTCCCATGCAACCAGCATGAGGCTACAAGGCCGTGGACGAGGCGAGGCGGGCGGAGGAGAAGGAGGAGCGCGCGTGTACAAGTCTTATTTCCAAGCTTCCAATAGCAAGTGGTAGAGCAGCCCTTATAAAAAGGTCTCACTCTTCTTACTGTAGCAGTATGGGACTAAACTTCCCACACTTCCCACCACTTGCCGTACACATGCATGGGCCTTAGAGATTAACTAGGAATTATTGTCCTATATGGTCCTAAGACCATACATAATCCAACAATCACCACCAGATCTCGAGGCACATAAGTTTGTCAACTGTTCCAAACAATGTTTGATATACCAGAATTTTCGATGGAGGCTGTTAAGTTGAACTTCCACCTAGAGCAATAGGATTAGACATCTTCTGGCTGAACAATGGACTATGCCTTGAATTGTCGGTTTGGCGTGTAGAAGTTTACGCCTATTGCCGCGATACGTGGCTGCCGAAGGCTAAACCCCACGGTGGAGCTTATTAGTCATACTCCATACCTTCTCATGAGCTTCCTAGAGATCACCCAATCTCATAGACTGTGACCAGCAATCGGGCTCACATAGGTATGTTCCTCCAAAGAATGCTCTGTAGGTTAGCATCTTGCTTATATAAGCTTTGGAACACATTAAGAGAAAAGTCAGCATGCCTTACAGAATTGAGAGTATTATTGCATCTCCAACGGAGTGGGTTAATTAAGGATACTCTCCTCACGCTAGTAGAAAAAGGGTCATCTGTCCCGGTTGGTAAGGGCCTTTTGTCCCGGTTTTTGAACCGGGACTAAAGGGTCGTTACTAATGCCCTAGCCCTTTAGTCCCGGTTCTTACACGAACCGGGACGGATGGGACCTCCACGTGGCCGGTCTTGGCCCGAGCCCAGGCGGGAGGCCTTTGGTCCCGGTTGGTGGCACCAGCAGGACCAATAAACATCCAATCGACATTTCTGTGGGCTGGGGTTTTGTTTTTTAAGGGGGGGGGGGGGTTGGGGGTTTTGGGGGGTTAATTTAGGTGTTTCATATATTGTGTTTGTTGGGGAACGTAGCATAAATTCAAAATTTTCTACGCATCACCAAGATCAATCTATGGAGATTCTAGCAACGAGAGAGAGAGAGAGAGGGAGTGCATCTTCATACCCTTGAAGAACGCTAAGCAGAAGCGTTAGAAGAAGCGTTACAAGAACGCAACTTCCTGACTCCAATACCCTTCGTCCAATATATCGATCTTCACCGTCGGACCATTCCGGAACTCCTCGTGACGTCCGGGATCACATCTGGGACTCCGAACTACCTTTGGTAACCACATACTATTTCCCATAACAACTCTAGCGTCACCGAACCTTAAGTGTGTAGACCCTACGGGTTCGGGAATCATGCAGACATGACCGAGACATCTCTCCGGCCAATAACCAACAGCGGGATCTGGATACCCATGTCGGCTCCCACATGTTCCACGATGATCTCATCGGATGAACCATGATGTCGGGGATTCAAGCAATCCCGTATACAATTCCCTTTGTCAATCGGTATGTTACTTGCCCGAGATTCGATCGTCGGTATCCCAATACCTCGTTCAATCTCGTAATGCATGATCCCGTGACTAACTACTTAGTCACATTGAGCTCATTATGATGATGCAATACCGAGTGGGCCCAGAGATACCTCTCCGTCATACGAAGTGACAAATCCCAGTCTCGATTCGTGCCAACCCAACAAACACTTTTGGAGATACCTGTAGTGCACCTTTATAGCCACCCAGTTACGTTGTGACGTTTGGTACACCCAAAGCATTTCTACGGTATCCGGGAGTTGCACAATCTCATGGTCTAAGGAAATGATACTTGACATTAGAAAAGCTTTAGCATACGAACTACACGATCTTGTGCTATGCTTAGGATTGGGTCTTGTGCATCACATCATTCTCATAATGATGTGATCACATTACCGATGACATCCAATGTCCATGGTCGTGAAACCATAACCATCTATTGATCAACTAGCTAGTCAACTAGAGGCTCACTAGGGACATGTTGTGGTCTATGTATTCACACATGTATTACGGTTTCCAGTTAATACAATTATAGCATGAACAATAGACAATTACCATGAACAAGGAAATATAATAATAACCATTTTATTATTGCCTCTAGGGCATATTTCCAACAGTCTCCCACTTGCACTAGAGTCAATAATCTAGTTCACATCATTATGTGATTGTATTGAATCCAACACCCATGGTGTTTGATCATATCTCGCTTGTGAGAGAGGTTCATTAGTCAATGGGTCTGAACCTTTCAGATCCGTGTGTGCTTTACAAATATCTATGTCATCTTGTAGATGCTGTTGGGGAACGTAGTAATTACAAAAAAATTCCTACGCACACACGCAAGATCATGGTGATGGTATAGCAATGAGAGGGGAGAGTGTTGTCCACGTACCCTCGTAGACCGTAAGCGGAAGCGTTAACAAGCGCTGGTTGATGTAGTCGTCGTCTTCACGATCCGACCGATCCAAGCACCGAGCGTCACGGCACCTCCGAGTTCAGCACACGTTCAGCTCGATGACGATCCCGGACTCCGATCCAGCAAAGTGTCGGGGATGAGTTCCGTCGACCTGACGGCGCAGTGGTGACGATGTTGATGTTCTACCGTCGCAGGGCTTCGCTAAAGCACCGCTACAATATTATCGAGGTGGACTATGGTGGAGGGGCGCACACGTCTAAGGAACGATCTTGAAGATCAACTTGTGTGTGTCCATGGGGTGCCCCCTGCCCCGTATATAAAGGAGTGGAGGAGGGAGGCCGGCCCTCTCTATGGCGCGCCCTAGGAGTCCTACTCCCCAGGAGTAGGATTCCCCTTTCCTAGTCCAACTAGGAACCCTTCCATGTAGTAGGAGTAGGAGAGAAGGAAAGGGAAGAGAGAAGGAGAAGGAAGGAAGGGTCGCCCCCCTCCTAGTCCAATTCGGACTAGTCCAAGGGGAGGTGCGGCCACTCTTTTGGCCCTTTCTCTCCTTTCCCGTATGGCCCAAAGAAGCCCAATACGAATTCCTGTAACTCTCGGTACTCCCAAAAATACAGAATCACTCGGAACCTTTCCGAACTCCGAATATAGTCGTCCAATATATCGATCTTTACGTCTCGACCATTTCGAGACTCCTCGTCATGTCCCCGATCTCATCCGGGACTCGAACTCATTCGGTACATCAAAACTCATAAACTCATAATATAAGCATCATCGAAACCTTAAGCGTGCGGACCCTACGGGTTCGAGAACTATGTAGACATGACCGAGAACTATTCTTGGTCAATAACCAATAGCGGAACCTGGATGCCCATATTAGTTCCTACATATTCTACGAAGATCTTTATCGGTCAAACCGCATAACGACATACGTTGTTCCCTTTGTCATCGGTATGTTACTTGTCCGAGATTCGATCGTCGGTATCTCAATACCTAGTTCAATCTGCGTTACGCAAGTCTCTTTACTCATTCCGTAATACATCATCTCACAACTAACTCATTAGTTGCAATGCTTGCAAGGCTTAAGTGATGTGCATTACCGAGAGGGCCCAGAGATACCTCTCCAGGCAATCGGAGTGATAAATCCTAATCTCGAAATCGCCAACCCAACATGTACCTTTGGAGACACCTGAGAGCTCCTTTATAATCACCCGATTCGTTGTGGACGTTTGGTAGCACACAAAGTGTTCCTCCGATGGCAGGAGTTGCATAATCTCATAGTCATAGGAACATGTATAAGTCATGAAGAAAGCAATAGCAACATACTAAGCGATCAAGTGCTAAGCTAACGGAATGGGTCAAGTCAATCACATCATTCTCCTAATGATGTGATCCCGTTAATCAAATGACAACTCATGTCTATGGTTAGGAAACATAACCATCTTTAATTAACGAGCTAGTCAAGTAGAGGCATACTAGTGACACTCTGTTTGTCTATGTATTCACACATGTATTATGTTTCCGGTTAATACAATTCTAGCATGAATAATAAACATTTATCATGATATAAGGAAATAAATAATAACTTTATTATTGCCTCTAGGGCATATTTCCTTCAGTCTCCCACTTGCACTAGAGTCAATAATCTAGTTCACATCACCATGTGATTTAACACCAATCCACACCCATAGTTCACATCGTCATGTGACCAACACTAGAAAGGGTTTACTAGAGTCAATAATCTAGCTCACATCGATATGTGATTAACACCCAAAGAGTACTAAGGTATGATCATGTTTTGCTCGTGAGAGAAGCTTAGTCAACGGTCTGGCTCACATTTAGAGCCGTATGTATTTTACCAAATATTCTATGTCTACAATGCTCTTGCACGGAGCTACTCTAGCTAATTGCTCCCACTTTCAATATGTATCCAGTTGAGACTTAGAGTCATCTGGATCGGTGTAAAAGTTTGCACCGATGTAACTTTTACAGCGAACTCTTTTATCACCTCCATAATCGAGAAACATCTCCTTAGTCCTCACTAAGGATATTACGGACCAATGTCCAAAGGATCCACTCCTAGATCACTATTGTACTCCCTTGCCAAATTCAAAGCAAGGTATACAATAGGTCTGGTACATAGCATAGCATACTTTATAGAACCTATGACTGAAGCATAGGGAATGACTTTCATTCTCTTTTCTATTTTTTACGCGTGGTCGGGATTTGAGTCTTACTCAATTTGACACCTTTGCAACACAGGCAAGAACTTTTCTTTATTTGTTCTATTTTGAACTACTTCAAAATCTTGACAAGGTATGTACTTATTGAAAAAACTTATCAAGCGTCTTGATCTATCTCAATAGATCTTGATGCTCAATATGTAAGTAGCTTTCTTGAGGTCTTTCTTTTAAAGAACTCCTTTCAAATACTCCTTTATGCTTTCGGAAAAATTCTACATCATTTACGATCAACAATATGTTACTCACACATATTTATCGAGAAAAGCGGTAGTGCTCCCACTCACTTTATTGTAAATACAGCTTCACCGCAAGTCTGTATAAAACTATATGCTTTGATCAACTTATCAAAGCGTATATTCCAACTCCGAGATGCTTGCACCAGTCCATAGATGGATCATTTGGAGCTTGCACATTTTGTTAGCACCTTTAGGATTGACAAAACCTACGGTTGCATCATATACAACTCTTCTTTAAGAAAACCACTAAGGAATGCAGTTTTGACATCCATTTGCTAGATTTCATAAAATGTGGCAATTGCTAAGATGATTCGAGACAGACTTAAGCATCGCTACTGATTGAGAAAATCTCATTGTAGTCAACACCTTGAACTTGTCAAAAAACCTTTTGCGACAAGTCGAGCTTTGAAGATAGTAACATTACTATCAACGTCTGACTTCCTCTTGAAGATCCATTTATACAATATGGCTTGCCGATCATTGGGCAACTCCACCAAAGTCCATACTTTGTTCTCATATATGGATCCCATCTCAGATTTCATGGCCTTAAGCCATTTCGCAGAATCTGGGCTCATCATCGCTTCCTCATAGTTCGTAGGTTTATCATGGTCTAGTAACATGACTTTCAGAACAGGATTACCGTACCACTGCAGTGCGGACCGTACTACGGAAGACCTACGAGGTTCTGTAGTAACTTGATCTAAAGTTTCATGATCATCATCATTAGCTTCCTCACTAATTGGTGTAGGAATCACTTTGGAACTAATTTCTGCGTGATGAACTACTTTCCAATTCGGGAGAAGGTACAATTACCTTATCAAGCTCTACTTTCCTCCCACTCACTTCTTTGAGAGAAATTCCTTCTCTAGAAAGGATCCATTTAACAACGAATATCTTGCCTTTGGATCTGTGATAGAAGGTGTACCCAACAGTTTCAAGTTGGGTATTCTATGAAGACGCACTTCTCGATTTGGGTTTGAGCTTATCGGGATGAAACTTTTTCACATAAGCATCGCAACCCCAAATTTTAAGAAACGACGACTTAGGTTTCTTTGCTAAACCATAGTTCATACGGTGTCTTCTCAGCAGTTTAGATGGTGCCCTATTAAACGTGAATGCAGCTGTATCTAATGTATAACCCCAAAACAATATTGGTAAATCGGTAAGAGACATCATTGATCGCACCATATCAAAATAAAAATTTGATTCTGACGTTCGGACACACCATAACGTTGTGGTGTTCGGTGGCGTGAGCTGTGAAACTATTCCACATTGTTTTAATTGAAGAACAAACTCGTAACTCAAATATTCATCTCCACGATCGGATCGCGAAACTTTATTTTCTTGTTACGATGATTTTCCACTTTACTCTGAAATTCTTTGAACCTTTCAACTATTTCAGACTTATGTTTCATCAAGTAGATATACCCATATCTGCTCAAATCATCTGTGAAGGTCGGAAAATAACGATACCCGCCATACGAGCCTTAATACTCATTGGTACGCATACATCGGTATGTATTATTTCCAACAAGTTTGTTGCTTTCGTTCCATTGTTCCAAGAACGGAGTTTTAGTCATCTTGCCCAAAAGGCACGGTTCGCAAGCATCAAATGATTCATAACCAAGTGATTCGAAAATCCATCTTTATGGAGTTTCTTCATGCACTTTACACCGATATGACCCAAACGGCGATTGCCACAAATAAGTTGCACTATCGTTATTAACTTTGCATCTTTTGGCATCAATATTATGAATATGTGTATCACTACGATCGAGATCCAACAAACTATTTTCATTGGGTGTATAACCATCGAAGGTCTTATTCATCTAAACAGAATAACAATTATTCTTTAACTTCAAATGAATAACCGTATCGCAATAAACATGGTCAAATCATATTCATGCTCAGCATAAGCGCTAAATAACATTTATTTAGGTTTAACACTAATCCCGAAAGTATAGGGAGTGTGTGATGATGATCATATCAATCTTGGAACTACTTCCAACACTCGGCATCACTTCCCTCAACTAGTATCTCATTTATTATGTTACTCCTGTTTCGAGTTACTAATCTTAGCAACCGAACAAGTATCAAATACTCGGGGCTACTATAAACACTAGTAAGGTACACATCAATAACACTGTATATCAAATATACCCTTGTTTACTTTGCCATCCTTCTTATCCACCAAATATTCAGGGTATTTCCGTTTCCAGTGACCATTTCCTGCGATTAAGCACTTTCGGTTTCAGGCTTTGGTTCAGCTTTGGGCTTCTTCGTGGGAGTGACAACTTGCTTGTCTTTCCACTCTGAAGTTCCCTTTCTTTCCTTGGCCCTTTTCTTGAAACTAGTGATCTTGTCAACCATCAACACTTGATGCTCTTTCTTGATTTCTAACCCGTCGATTTCAACATCACGAAGAGCTCAAGGGAATCATTTTCGTCATCCCTTGCATACTATAGTTCATCACAAAGTTCTACTAACTTGGTGATGGTGACTAGAGAACTCTGTCAATCACTATCTTATACGGAAGATTAACTCCCACTTGATTCAAGCGATTGTAGTACCCAGACAATCTGAGCACATGCTCATTAGTTGATAGATTCTCCTCCATCTTTTAGCTATAGAACTTGTTGGAGACTTCATATCTCTCAATTCGGGTATTTGCTTGAAATATTAACTTCAATTCATGGATCATCTCATATGGTCCATGACGTTCAAAACGTCTTTGAAGTCGATTCTAAGCCGTTAAGCATGGTGCACTAAACTATCAAGTAGTCATCATATTGAGCTAGCCAAAGCGTTCATAACGTGCGCATCTGCTCTCCTGCAATAGGTCTGTCACCTAAGCGGTTGCATTAAGGACATAATTTTTACGTGCAGCAATGAGGATAAACCTCGGATCACCGGATCCAATCCATCATTGCTACTAACATTTTCAACACAATTTTTCTCTAGGAACATATCAAAATAAACATATGAAAGCAACAACGCGAGCTATTGATCTACAACATAATTTGCAAAATACTACCGAGGACTAAGTTCATGATAAATTTAAGTTCAATTAATCATATTACTAAAGAACTCCCACTTAGACAGACATCTCTCTAGTCATCTAAGTGATCACGTGATCCAAATCAACTAAACCATAACCGATCATCACGTGAGATGGAGTAGTTTTCAATGGTGAACATCACTATGTTGTCATATCTACTATATGATTCACGCTCGACCTTTCGATCTCCGTGTTCGAGGCCATATGCGCATATGCTAGGCTCGTCAAGTTTAACTTTGAGTATTACTGCGTGTGCAAAACTGGCTTGCACCCGTTGTAGATGGACGTGAAAGCTTATCACACCCGATCATCACGTGGTGTGCAGGCACGACGAACTTTGGCAGCGGTGCATACTTAGGGAGAACACTTCTTGATAATTTTAGTGAGAGATCATCTTAAAATGCTACCGTCAATCAAAGCAAGATAAGATGCATAAAGGATTAACATCACATGCAATCAATATAAGTGATATGATATGGCCATCATCATCTTGTGCTTGTGATCTCCATCTTGAAGCACCGTCGTGATCACCATCGTCACCGTAGCGACACCTTGATCTCCATCGTAGCATCGTTGTCGTTCGCCATCTATTGCTTCTACGACTATCGCTACCGCTTAGTGATAAAGTGAAGCAATTACAGGACGTTTGCATTTCATACAATAAGCGACAACCATATGGCTCCTGCGATTGCCGATAACCCGGTTACAAAACATGATCATCTCATACAATAAAATATAGCATCACGTCTTGACCATATCACATCACAACATGCCCTGCAAAAACAAGTTAGGCGTCCTCTACTTTGTTGTTGCAAATTTTACGTGGCTGCTACGGGCTGAGCAAGAACCGTTCTTACCTACGCATTAAAACCACAGCGATAGTTTGTCAAGTTGGTGCTGTTTTAACCTTCGCAGGACGAGGCGTAGCCATACTGGGTTCAACTAAAGTGAGAGAGACACACACCCGCGATTACCTTTAAGCAACGAGTGCTCGCGGCGGTGAAACCAGTCTCGGCGTAAAGCGTCTGGCGTAATGTCGGTCGGGCCGCTTCATCTCACAATACCGCCCGAACCAAAGTATGACATGCTGGTAAGCAGTATGACTTATATCGCCCACAACTCACTTGTGTTCTATTCGTGCATATAACATCAACGCATAAAACCTGGCTCGATACCCTTTGTTGGGGAGCGTAGTAATTTCAAAAAATTCCTACGCACACACGCAAGATCATGGTGATGGTATAGCGAGAGGGAGAGAGTGTTGTCCACGTACCCTCGTAGGGCCGTAAGCGGGCGTTAGCACAACACGGTTGATGTAGTAAATGCGTCTTCACGATCCGACCGATCCAAGCACCGAGCGTCACGGCACCTCCGAGTTCAGCACACGTTCAGCTCGATGGCGATCCCGGACTCGATCCAGCAAAGTGTCGGGGATGAGTTCCGTCGGCCTGACGGCGTGGTGAAGATGTTGATGTTCTACCGTCGCGGGGCTTCGCCTAAGCACCGCTACAATATTATCGAGGTGGACTATGGTGGAGGGGGCACCGCACACGGCTAAGGAGCGATCTTGAAGATCAACTTGTGTGTCCATGGGGTGCCCCCTGCCCCGTATATAAAGTGGAGGAGGAGGAGGCCGGCCCTCTCTATGGCGCGCCTAGAGGAGTCCTACTCCCACCGGGAGTAGGATTCCCCCTTTCCTAGTCCAACTAGGAACCCTTCCATGTAGTAGGAGTAGGAGAGAAGGAAAGGGAAGAGAAGGAGAAGGAAGGAAGGGTCGCCCCCCTCCCAAGTCCAATTCGGACTAGTCCAAGGGAGGTGCGGCCACTCTTTGGCCCTTTCTCTCCTTTCCCGTATGGCCCAAAGAGGCCCAATACGAATTCCCGTAACTCTCGGTACTCCCAAAAATACCCGAATCACTCGGAACCTTTCCGAACTCGAATATAGTCGTCCAATATATCGATCTTTACGTCTCGACCATTTCGAGACTCCTCGTCATGTCCCCGATCTCATCCGGGACTCCGAACTCATTCGGTACATCAAAACTCATAAACTCATAATATAACTGTCATCGAAACCTTAAGCGTGCGGACCCTACGGGTTCGAGAACTATGTAGACATGACCGAGAACTATTCTTGGTCAATAATAACCAATAGCGAACCTGGATGCCCATATTGGTTCCTACATATTCTACGAAGATCTTTATCGGTCAAACCGCATAACGACATACGTTGTTCCCTTTGTCATCGGTATGTTACTTGCCCGAGATTCGATCGTCGGTATCTCAATACCTAGTTCAATCACGTTACCGCCAAGTCTCTTTACTCATTCCGTAATACATCATCTCACAACTAACTCATTAGTTGCAATGCTTGCAAGGCTTAAGTGATGTGCATTACCGAGAGGGCCCAGAGATACCTCTCCGACAATCGGAGTGATAAATCCTAATCTCGAAATACGCCAACCCAACATGTACCTTTGGAGACACCTGTAGAGCTCCTTTATAATCACCCGATTCGTTGTGACGTTTGGTAGCACACAAAGTGTTCCTCCGATAAACGGAGTTGCATAATCTCATAGTCATAGGAACATGTATAAGTCATGAAGAAAGCAATAGCAACATACTAAGCGATCAAGTGCTAAGCTAACGGAATGGGTCAAGTCAATCACATCATTCTCCTAATGATGTGATCCCGTTAATCAAATGACAACTCATGTCTATGGTTAGGAAACATAACCATCTTTAATTAACGAGCTAGTCAAGTAGAGGCATACTAGTGACACTCTGTTTGTCTATGTATTCACACATGTATTATGTTTTCGGTTAATACAATTCTATCATGAATAATAAACATTTATCATTATATAAGGAAATAAATAATAATTTTATTATTGCCTCTAGGGCGTATTTCCTTCAGATGCAGCTACCAGGCGCTACTTGGAGCTATTCCAAATAACTGCTCTACTATACGAATCCGGTTTACTACTCAGAGTCATCCGGATTAGTGTCAAAGTTTGCATCGACGTAACCCTTTACGGCGAACTCTTTAACCACCGCCATAATCAAGAAAATTCGTTAGTCCACTAGTTACTAAGGTTAAGTTTGACCGCTGTCATGTGATCCATTCCTGGATCACTCTTGTACCCCTTGACTGACTCATGGCAAGGCACACTTGAGTGCGGTACTTTTCGGCATAGCATCTTGTAGATCCTACGTCTAAATCATAGGGGACGACCTTCGTCCTTTCTCTCTCTTTTGCCGTGGTCAGGTCTTGAGTCTTACTCAATGCTCACACCTTATAACACAGCCAAGAACTCCTTCTTTGCTGATCTATTTTGAACTCCTTCAAAATCTTGTCAGTATGTATTCATTTGAAAGTACTATTAGCGTTTTTTATCTATCCTTATAAATCTTGATGCTCAATGTTCAAGTAGCTTAATCCAGGTTTTCCATTGAAAAACACTTTTCAAATAACCCTATATGCTTTCCAGAAACTCTACATCGTTTCTAATCAACAATATGTCAACAACATATACTCATCAGAAATTCTATAGTGCTCCCACTCACTTCTTTGGAAATACAAGTTTCTCATAAACTTTGTATAAATCCAAAATCTTTGACCATCTCATCAAAGTGTATATTCCAACTCCGAGATGCTTACTCCAGTCCTTAGAAGGATTGCTGGAGCTTTGCTTACTTGTTAGCATCTTTTTAGGATTGACAAACCTTACGGTTGTATCACATACAACCTTTCCTCAAGAAAAGCTGTCGAGAAATAATGTTTTGACATCCTATCTGCAAGATTTCATAAATACTGCAGTAACTGCTAATATAATTCCAACAGACTCTTAGCATAGCTATGAGTGAGAAAGTCTTATCGTAGTCAACTCCTTGAACTTGTCGGAAACATCTTAGCGACAAGCCGAGCTTTCTTAATGGTGATACATACCATCATTGTCTGTCTTCCCTCTTAGAATCCATCTGTACCCAACAGCCTTACGACCATCAAGTAGTTCTTCCAAAGTCTACACTTTGTTTTGATACAAGCCATTCGTCGGAATCCGGGCCCACCATCGCTTCTCCATAGCTCGTAGGTTCATTGTTGTCTAGCAACATGACTTCCAAGACAGGATTACGTACCACTCTCAAGTAGTATGCATCCTTGTCGACCTACGAGGTTTGGTAGTGACTTGATCCGAAGTTTCATGATCACTATCATAAGCTTCCACTTCAATTGGTGTAGGTGCCACAGGAACAACTCCCTGTGCGCTGCTACACACTAGTTGAAGTGATGGTTCAGTAACCTCATCAAGTCTCCACCATCCTCCCACTCAATTCTTTCGAGAGAAACTTTTCCTCGAGAAAGGACCCGTTTCTAGAAACAATCACTTTTGCTTCCGGATCTGAAATAGGAGGTATACCCAACTGTTTTGGGTGTCCTATGAAGATGCATTTATCCGTTTTGGGTTTGAGCTTATCAGCCTGAAACCTTTTTCACGTAAGCGTCGCATCCCCAAACTTTTAAGAAACGACAACTTAGGTTTCTCTAAACCATAGTTCATACGGTGTCGTCTCAACGGAATTGTGTGGTGCCCTATTTAAAGTGAATGTGGTTGTCTCTAATGCCTAACCCATAAACGATAGTGGTAATTCAATAAGAGACATCATGGTATGCACCATATCCAATATGGTGTAGCTATGATGTTCGGACACACCATCACACTATAGTGTTCCAAAGCGGTATTAGTAGTGAAACAATTTCCACAAGGTCTTAATTGTGTGCCAAACACGTAACTCCAAATATTCATCTCTATGATCATATCATAGACATTTTATCCTCTTGTCACGACGATCTTGACTTCACTCTGAAATTACTTGAACCTTTCAATAATTGGGACTTGTGTTTCATCAAGTAAATATACTTAGAATCTACTCAAATCATATGTGAAGTAAGAGCATAACGATATCCACTGCGTGCCTCAGCACTCATTGGACTGCACACATCAAAATGTATTACTTCCAACAGGTTGCTTTCTTGTTCCATCTTACTGAAAATGAGGCCTTTCGGTCATCTTGCCCATGTGGTATGATTTGCATGTCTCAAGTGATTCAAAATCAAGTGAGTCCAAACGATCCATCTGTATGGAGTTTCTTCATGCATATCTACCAATAGACATGGTTAGCATGTCTCCATCTTTCAAAACGAGTGAGTCCAAAGATCCATCAACATGGAGCTTCTTCATGCGTTTTATACCAATATGACTCAAATGGCGATTACCACAAGTATGTGGTACTATCATTACTATCTTATATCTTTTGGCATGAACATGTGTATCACTACGATCGAGATTCAATAAACCATTCATTTTTAGGTGCCAAGACCATTGAAGGTATTATTCAAATAAACAGAGTAACCATTATTCTCCTTAAATGAATAAGCGTATTGCGATAAACATAATCCAATCATGTCTATGCTCAACGCAAACACTAAATAACAATTATTTAGGTTTAACGCCAATCTCGATGGTAGAGGGAGCATGCGATGCTTGATCACATCAACCTTGGAAACACTTCCAACATATATCGTCATCTCACCTTTAGCTAGTCTCCGTTTATTCCATAGCTTTTTATTTGAGTTACTAACACTTAGCAACCGAACCGTATATAATAATACAATGGTGCTACTAGGAGTACTAGTAGAGTACACATTAATATAATGTATATCCAATATACTTACATCGACCTTTGCCAGCCTTCTCATCTACCAAGTATCTAGGGTGGTTACGCTTGGTGCCGTTCCCCTCATTGCTGAAGCACTAAGTCTCGGGTTTTGGGTTCAACCTTGGGTTTCTTCCTTTGGAGGCGACAACTGATTTGCCGTTTCATGAAGTATCCCTTCTTGCCCTTGCCCTTCTTGAAACTAGTGGTTTTACTAACCATCAACAATTGATGCTCCTACTCGATTTCTACTTTCGCGGTGTCCAAGCGTCGCGAATTGATCAAGGATCATCATGTCTATCCACGATATGTTATAGTTCATCACGAAGCTATAACAGCTTGAGTGGCGATGACTATGGAGAACCGTCACTATCTCATCACGGAAGATTAACTCCCACTCGATTCAAGTGATTGTAGTACTCGGACAATGCGAGCACATGCTCAACGATTGAGCTTTTCTCCCTTAGTTTGCAGGCTTAAGAAACTTGTCGGAGGTCTCATACCTCTTGGCGTGGGCACTAACACGAAATCCCAATTCAGTCCTTGGAACATCTCATATGTTCCGCGACATTTCAAAAATGCCTTTGGCGCCTCAATTCTAAACCGGTTAACATTACGCCTTTGAACTATCACGTAGTCATCAAAAGCGTGTATGTGGGATGTTCATAACATCCACAAGCGACGTTCAAGGTCCGACACCGGCGGTGCATTATGGACATAAGCCTTCTGCGTAGCAACGCGGACAATCCTCAGTTTACGGACCTAGTCCGCGTAATTGCTACTATCAACTTTCAACTAAATTTTCTCTAGGAACATATCTAAAACAGTAGAACTAAAGCATAAGCTACGACATAATTTGCAAAGACCTTTTGACTATGTTCATGATAATTAAGTTCATCTAATCAAATTATTTAATGAACTCCCACTCAGATAGACATCCCTCTAGTCATCTAAGTGATACATGATCCGAGTCAACTAGGCCGTGTCCGATCATCACGTGAGACGGACTAGTCATCGTCGGTGAACATCTTCATGTTGATCGTATCTTCTATACGACTCATGTTCGACCTTTCGGTCTTCCGTGCTTCGAGGCCATGTCTGTACATGCTAGGCTCGTCAAGTCAACCTAAGTGTATTGCGTGTGTAAATCTGGCTTACACCCGTTGTATTCGAACGTTAGAATCTATCACACCCGATCATCACGTGGTGCTTGAAACAACGAACCTTCGCATAGCGGCAGTGCAGTTAGGGGAACACTTTCTTGAAATTATTGCGAGGATCATCTTATTTAAGCTACCCGTCGTTCTAAGCAAATAAGATGTAAAACATGATAAACATCACATGCAATCAAATAGTGACATGATATGGCCAATATCATTTTGCTCCTTTGATCTCCATCTTGAAGGCGACCACGATCATCATTATCACCCGGCATGACACCATGATCTCCATCATCGTGTCTTCATGAAGTTGTCTCGCCAACTATTACTTCTACCACTATGGCTAACGGTTTAGTAATAAAGTAAAGTAATTACATGGCGTTACTCATGACACGCAGGTCATACAATAAATTAAGACAACTCCTATGGCTCTGCTTGGTTGTCATACTCATCGACATGCAAGTCGTGATTCCTATTACAAGAACATGATCAATCTCATACATCACATATATCATTCATCACATTCTTTTGGCCGTATCACATCACACGGCATATGCTGCAAAAAACAAGTTAGAGCGTCCTCTAATTGTTGTTGCAAGTTTTCTGATGGCTGCTATAGGTTTCTAGCAGAAACGTTTCTTTCCTACACCAAAACCACAAAGTGATATGCCAATTACTATTTACCCTTCATAAGGACCCTTTTCATCGAATCCGATCCGACTAAAGTGGGAGAGGCGGACACCCGCTAGCCACCTTATGCAACTAGTGCATGTCGATTGATTGGAAGCTGTCTCACGCGTAAGTGTACGTGTAAGGTCGGTCCGGCCGCTTCATCCTACGATGCCACCGAATCAAGATAAGACTAGTAACGACAAGTAAATTGACAAAATCGACGCCCACAACAACTTGTGTTCTACTCGTGCATAGAAACTACGCATAGACCTAGCTCTAATACCACTGTTGGGGAACGTAGCAGAAATTCAAAATTTTCTACGCATCACCAAGATCAATCTATGGAGATTCTAGCAACAAGAGAGAGAGAGAGGGAGTGCATCTTCATACCCTTGAAGATCGCTAAGCGGAAGCGTTACAAACAGCGGTTGATGGAGTCGTACTCGTGGCGATTCAAATCGCGGAAGATCCGATCTAGCGCCGAACGGACGGCGCCTCCGCGTTCAACACACGTACAGCCTGGGGACGTCTCCTCCTTCTTGATCCAGCAAGGGGAGAGGAGAAGTTGAGGGAGAACTCCGACAGCACGACGGCGTGGTGGTGGTGGAGCTCGTGGTTCTCAATGAGCCGCCAAGCACTATGGAGGAGCAGGAGGTGTTGGAGGAGGGAGAGGGCTGCGCCACGGGAGAGGTGCGGCTGCCCTCCCACCCCTCCACTATATATAGGGGCAAGGGGAGAGGGGGAGGCGCCCTAGGGTTTCCCCTAGGGGGCGGCGGCCAAGCAGATGGGAGACTTGCCCCCCAAGCCAAGCAGGTGGAGGATTGCCTCCCAAGCCAGGTGGAGGCGCCCCACCTCCCCAAATAACGTGGGAAAGGGTGTGGGGGGCGCACCACCCCTTAGTGGGCTGGTTTGCCCCTTCCCCTTTGGCCCATGAGGCCCTCCAACACTTGCCGGGGCTCCCGAAACACCTTTCGGTCATGCTGGCCATAGCCTGGTACCCCCGGAACACTTCCTGACTCCAATACCCTTCATCCAATATATCGATCTTCACCGTTGGACCATTCCGGAACTCCTCGTGATGTCCGGGATCACATCCGGGACTCCGAACTACCTTCGGTAACCACATACTATTTCCCATAACAACTCTAGCGTCACCGAACCTTAAGTGTGTAGACCCTACGGGTTCGGGAATCATGCAGACATGACCGAGACATCTCTCCGGCCAATAACCAACAGCGGGATCTGGATACCCATGTCGGCTCCCACATGTTCCATGATGATCTCATCGGATGAACCACGATGTCGGGGATTCAAGCAGTCCGTATACAATTCCCTTTGTCATCGGTATGTTACTTGCCCGAGATTCGATTGTAGGTATCTCAATACCTCGTTCAATCTCGTTACCGGCAAGTCACTTTACTCGTTCCGTAATGCATGATCCCGTGACTAACCACTTAGTCACATTGAGCTCATTATGATGATGCAATACCGAGTGAGCCCAGAGATACCTCTCCGTCATACGGAGTGACAAATCCCAGTCTCGATTCATGCCAACCCAACAAACACTTTCGGAGATACCTGTAGTGCACCTTTATAGCCACCCGATTCACGTTGTGACGTTTGGTACACCAAAGCATTCCCTACGGTATCCGGAGTTGCACAATCTCATGGTCTAAGGAAATGATACTTGACATTAGAAAAGCTTTAGCAAACGAACTACACGATCTTGTGCTATGCTTAGGATTGGGTCTTGTCCATCACATCATTCTCCTAATGATGTGATCACATTATCAATGACATCCATTGTCCATGGTTAGGAAACCATAACCATCTATTGATCAACGAGCTAGTCAACTAGAGGCTCACTAGGGACATGTTGTGGTCTATGTATTCACACATGTATTACGGTTTCCAGTTAATACAATTATAGCATGAACAATAGACAATTATCATGAACAAGGAAATATAATAATAACCATTTTATTATTGCCTCTAGGGCATATTTCCAACAGTGTTAGCTAGCTAATTAATAGAGAGAAGTGTCCTCTCTTATGTCCGTGCTTGGTCGACGCTACGTACTATACATAGAGAGACCCTCGACACGCTAGCTAGTCAGGAAATGAAGGAAACCATTAAGTCTGAAGTTAAGTCATGCATCTGAGAGAAGTGATCGACCTCTCCTTCTCCGTGAGATTGGTCGAACAACAAGTTTTCGTATTATCTATCCGACGCTACTTGCTACATACATATGCAATATGTAAGATCTCTTACAGTCCCCTAGCATTTGAAATCAACTTCCACATGGTATTCTCCGGCTTTATTGATGACGTGGTCAAGAAAGAATCCCGCCAATTCCTCTTGAATTACTTTCATGCGATCTTGTGGTAGGAGTTCATTCCACATCTGCCACGTCTAATTTGAAAAAGGGGGTTAATACATATATATGAATGAAACTCAACAGAAATGATGGTGTAATAAAATGAAATTGTGAATATTATTTCTTACACACTCCATATTGTCTTTTAGAGTAGCCCCGCTTATTTTTCAAAATCGCGTTGTAGATGAACTTCGCTGCGTAGTATCCACGATAATCATTCCCTTGTTCCTGCCACAAGCACTTTACGAGAAATAGAGGTCAATCAAACTGATAATGAAGCATTATAAATTGCATTGATGAAAGTAGCTATAGAATCAACGGGAGATGCGCCCGACTAGCTAGCTAGTAGTACTTACTTTCAGGTATGTATATCGCAGCTCCTTCGGCAGTCCCGGAGCTTATGCGGTAAACTGTTTCCAAACCCAGCAAGACAAAGAAAATAATAATTATTAGTTGAGATATCAGGAAATGAACAAAAAGTTGCCGATATGGTGCGATAATGATCGATTGAACTTACTTGTTGAGCATTTTAGTCATGTCCGCATAGGTTTCGGGATCTTTCGTCTCGAGTCTAAGATGGTTACTAGTCCCGCTCAAGCTTAATCTCCGGAGAATATAGTGGAAGCTACTTGCGCATGCATAACTCATCAATTACATTACTATAACCTCATTTCGAGTAATAAGGGAAACCGAATATGCACACGACAGGTAACACTCACTTGAAGTTGTAAGGAAATAGTATTAAATCTTTGTTTTGATTTATTAACAATGATTTGAGCAAGTTGGCCTCGGCCTCTTCGGTGTTCTTTGTAACTTGAAATTCATCTATGGGATTTGTGTTAATGAAGCCAATATCATACATTTCTGCTTTTCTGCACTCGACGATCTTCAATCTGCATAATATAGTGAGGATAATTATAAATACATGCAATGAAAGAGCTGAGCATATATAGAGACTTAATGACAGAAGTAGTACTTACAGACAGTAGCAAGTGACCGTTAATTTATCGAGGGCCTTTTGATTGAAGAACTAGAAAAACTCCTCAAATGGAACATGCAACAGATCAGTTCCAACGAGATCGTGCTCCTCTTTAATTCTCGGATACAAAGTATTCGTCCCCCGGACTCTCTGCAGGTTTTCATGTACCAATTATGGAATCTTAGCATCATCGTTGTTAGAGATTTTTCATCTTTGACGAGAGGCTTCCCGTACCGTGTCTGTGTTCGTCCACCTCCAAGAAATCATAATGTACATCGTCGGGCAGGTAATCTCCAAGATTGCTATAACCGGGCACCATCCGGAGCATTAGCGATGATGTCGCTAGACACATTGAGCGGGGACACGATTGGTTTTGCTTGTTAGCCCGAGCTGGGCAATTTTTTCCCAGCTGCTCGTTCTTTAACCTTTGATCACTTGTGAGTACTTCCGACCACTCCGCTTCGAGATATGCCTTTTCAGTAATGCGCTCATAGTTGGTTTTCGGTGGAGACTTTGGTGGTTTCCTCAGGGCATGGATAGTGCGCTTTGCTTTCACCGGATCTACCTTCTCCTCCGGAGGTGGATGCCTCTTTGCTTTCAACCCTTCAAAGAAGTCCTTCACTTCGGTCCGCACAATCTTCGCGTTTTCCTCCTCGGTCCTCTCGTACGGTAACTTACATAGAGGCTTGAGAGGTGGACCGTATCTATATTGCCTCCCGCCTTCCTGGTACATCTTTGCTAGACGCCGGGAGGCAGACGGAGTGGCTGCGGCTGTCTTCTTCGTGCTTGCTTACGAGGCGGAGGAGAAGGACTACGACGCCACGGAGCAGCCGGGCGTGGCGTGGTCTCTTCCGCCCTTTGCCGGGCGTAGGGCGGAGAAGGATGGCTGGTGGCTGCTCGGGCGCGTGTGGCCAGCAGCGGAGAAGGAGGCGGAGTGCCGCCACGCGCCGGAGAAGGAGGCTGAGTGCCCTGATCGTCACTCGCCGGAGGAGGAGGCGGTGGAGGAGGCGGAGTGCCCTAACTCGCCGGAGGAGGAGGAGGAGGCGGAGGCATCCAGTTTGGAAGGTTTATGAGCTCCTTCCGCCATAGGCATGGAGTCTTCAGAGCAGAACCCAGCCGAGTCTCCCCTTCACCGGTAGGGTGGTCAAGCTGGAGGTCCTCAAATCCCTCCGTTATTTTCGGCCCACCGTCACCCTAGCATATCCTTCGAATCGGACAATAGTGAAAAGTTGCGCCGGGTTCGGGAGGTCGAACAGAGCCGATACCGCCTTGACTTTGAAGTTACGCCATTGCGTCATAAGGTGGCAATGTTGAGACTCGTGATAACATCCACGGGGTAGCTAGCAGGAGCCATCAAGACATGCTCCGGCTGAAGCAGCTCGATGGAAGCCATCTGCCTTCTCCGCCGAGATGGCGGGGTAACCGAGGGAGTAGTTTGACGGGTCGCTTGTCTGCGAGCTACTGCTCGTTCCTCTAAGCGCTTGAACCCTTTCGTGCAGCGTATGAATTTGGGTCTGCACCACTTTTTTCCTCCTCTCCTGGCATTTATAACCGACTGCGTCCGGAAAATCATCCTTCCACGGAACGGAGACTGGCGTGCCTCGTGTACGTCCAGGGTGCTCAGGATTCCCGAGGGCCATAGTGAGCTCGTCGTTCTCTGCTCGAACGAACGTCCCTTGCTGCGCTGCATCGATATAGTGTTGAAGCCTCTTGACTGGTATTTTCATTTGCTCGTCCGTCCAAATGCACTTCCCTGATACAAGGTCCAAGGTTCCGCCAGCCCCGAAGAACCAAGTCCGGCACCGGTGCAGCGATTCATTGTCTCTGGTTCGATCCCTTTATCAAGCAGATCATTCTCAGCCTTGGCCCACTTAGGCCGGGCTTTGAGGTAGCCACCTGACCCCATGCGATGGTGAAGCTTCTTCTTTGCAGCATTTTTCTTGTTTGTCGCCGACATCTTCTTACTCTTTTCCGATGTCTTGTGGGCTACAAATGCGGGCCAGTGATCTCTGACCTTCTCATATTTGCCGATGAATTCTGGTGTCTCTTCTTTGTCGACAAACCTTTTCAGCTCATTATTCCACCTCCTGAATAGGTCTGCCATCTTCTTAAGAGCATGAGACTTGATTAATTGCTCTTTAAGCGGCTTCTCCGGATCCTCCTCTGGCGGTAGGGTGAAATTTGCCTTCAGCTCAGTCCAAAGATCATCTTTCACGCATATCATTGACATAAGACACCTCAGGGTCTTCGTTCTTAGGCTTATACCATTGGTGGATGCTGATCGGGATGTTGTCCCTAACAAGAACCCTGCACTGAGCAGCAAATGCTTCCTTTGTCCGGATGGGTTCAATCGGTTGGCCGCCGCGCGTGATTGCTGTGATCTCAAACCTTTCATCCGGCGCAACTTTTCTTCGGGCCTCGTCTCTTTACCGAAGTTGTGCTCGATCCGGAGGGCTAGAAAAAAGAAGAAAGATGAGAGTTAATTAATATGTGTACATACCAAAACAAGGAATGCATCAATTAGCTAGTCAGCACATGCTTAACTAATATATATACCTGGCCGGACTCGGTTCGGTCACCGGAGCCGTCATCACGGTTTCCTTCTTGCACCATCATTGGGTCACCGGAGCCGTCATCACGGTCTCCTTCTTGCACCGGCATTGGTTCAAAGGAGCCATCATAATCATAGCCTGCTTCTTCACCCTGTCCTTCCAGACCATCGGTGTCGTTGAGAAACGAGAAGACGACATCACTTCCTTGTGCGATTATGTCCCCCAACACCGCTTCTGTTGCTTCGTCTCGGGGGTCCATAGTTTCTACAAATATTTACAACATGGCAATTATTATTCAAACATGACAAATGGATATATTAGTGTCAAACGTATAACTAGCTAGCTAATCACAATAATGAATCATATTAGTGGCCTCACCGCTGCTTCTCTAGGGTTTTGGGGTGGCCTCGACAACGCTTCAAGGGTTTGGGGTGGCCTCGAGAGAGTTTGTCTGCTAGGGGCGGCGGGAGGGGGTAGGAGACCGACATCGCTTTTTTCTAGGGTTTGGGTGTCCTCGAGTTTTGGTCGAGCGAGAGGGTCGGGAGGTGCTCCTCATGTATAAGTTATCCACGGTCGAGAGGGGGTATATATATCGACCGCCCCTCATGTCGAAGTTATCCGGGAGGGTATCTGCGACAACGCATTTACATACATACGGGGAAAATAATGTTATCGGGAGGGGTATATGGACCCTCCCCACGTGTTGAAGTTATCGGGAGGGGTTATATCGACACCCATTTACATACGTACATGAGAAAATAATATTATCGGGGAGGGGGTATATCGACCCCCCCTCATGTTGAAGTTATCGGGAGGGGTATATCGACGACGACAGACCCGATAAAACATAAGAAAACGAAGAAGAAATAAAAAGAGGAGAAGAAGAAAGGAATAGAGGAGAAGATCGAAGAAAAAAAAAGAAGAAAAGAAAAGAGAAGAAGAAGAAAGGAATAGAGGATAAGAAGAAAAATAGAATATTTTCTATTTTTTCTTCTTATCCTCTATTCCTTTCTTCTTCTCCTCTTCTTTTTCTTCTTTTTATTTATTTCTCCTCTTGTTCCTCTCCTCTTCTTCTCCTTTCTTCCTCTTCTTACTTTCCTTTTTCCTCTCATTCTTTTTCTTCTTCTTCCTTTCCTAGCTAGATATATAAAACTTTTCTTAAAATGTAACTTTTGCATATATATAAAACTTTTTCTTCTTCCTTCTATTCCTTCTTCCTAAATATATAAAACTTTTCTATAAATGAAACTAACCTAATACTTACTAAATGAGAGAACATATATAGATAAAACTTTTCTAAAAATCTAACTTTTGCATGTTTGTATTTTTAAAACATCATTACAATTGAAAAAATACATACATACATACAAAGCATATATCCATACATCAACATATATGCAAAAAAATATTACATCAACATATATGCAAAAAATCATCATACATATATCCATATATCAACATATATACATGAACATATATGAAAAAAACATCATACGACGGCGGTGGCGGCAGGGGGCTGGGCAGGGCGCGGGGGCTCACTATGGGCTGGCGTCCGTAAAGCCATGAGGCGCAAATGGGGCCGGCCCGAGGTGAGGCGGCGGGCCACAAGGCGTGGGGACGGCGTCAATGACGCGGGGCAGCGTGGCGCCGAGGCGCCGAGGTCGGGAAGCGATGGCGTGCGGCGACGACGGCCGGGCGGCGCGTGGTGAGGTGGCGACGCGGCTGGGCGGCGTGGGGTGGCGCGGGCGACGGGCGGCGACGCGTCAAGGGTGAGCTGAATCGGTAGCCTCGGCGGCGCTGCCGGCAAGTGCAGAGATGAAAATAAAAAACGCTAAGTGTTTGCTTATATAGCAAAGCCATTGGTACCGGTTCGTGGCACCAACCGGTACCAATTCCCCCCTTTAGTCCCGGTTGGTGCCTCCAACCGGGACCAAAGGCCTTGCGCTGCCCGCGGCCAAAAGTTTAGTCCCAGCTCGCTAGTTGAGAGGGGCTCCGAGTGGTTTATAAGCCCCATTGTGGCTGCCCTCTCGAGCTCCTCTCAAATGCAGGCTTACGGGCCTAATCTCACACTATGCTGTCTGTGGGTCTACGCCTTCTCAAGGGCCTCAACTGGCCCAGTTGGGTTTCTAGTCGTATTCAGGCCGTGGTGGCCCAATAGGTGGCAGTTTTTTTTCCAATTTTTTGTTTTGTTTTTTGCATTATTTATTTTCTTTTTTTTGCTTTATTTTTTAATTCTTTTTGCTTTTAGGTCAGAAAAATTATAAACTTTCTGTTAGTGCCATTAGTTTTCAAATTTGAATAGTTAAAATTTGAATTCTTTGAAATTTGTGTGAATCACAAGTTTGTGATTAACTTTACTATAAAAATAGTTTTTTTTCATTTTTTGTTTTGTTTTTTGCATTATTTATTTTCTTTTGTTCTTTGCTTTATTTTTTAATTCTTTTTTGCTTTTTAGGTCGAAAAATTATAAACTTTCTGTTAGTGCCATTAGTTTTAGAAAAATTATAAACTTTCTGTTAGTGCCATTAGTTTTCAAATTTGAATAGTTAAATTTGAATTCTTTGAAATTTGTGTGAATCACAAGTTTGTGATTAACTTTACTATAAAAATAGTTTTTTTTCCAGTTTTTTTGTTTTGTTTTCTGCATTATTTATTTTCTTTCGTTTTTTTGCTTTATTTTTTAATTCTTTTTGCTTTTAGGTCAGCAAAATTATAAACTTTCTGTTAGTGCCATTAGTTTTAGAAATATTATAAACTTTCTGTTAGTGCCATTAGTTTTGAAATTTGAATAGTTAAAATTTGAATTCTTTGAAATTTGTGTGAACCACAAGTTTGTGATTAACTTTACTAAAAAAATGAGCATAGATGCCCCTATAGAGAGAATTCAACCTAAATTCATAATAAATTTCTATGAATTTCAGAGAAATTCACTACGAATTTAGGTTAAATTCCTGTATAAGGGCATCTATTTTCACTTTGAGAGGAGCTCAACAAAGGCAGAGAGGGACGAGCTTATAAACAGTGTGAGCGCCTTCTTGATTGTGAGGTGGGACTAAACTCGACCGCAAGAAGGACCAACCTTAGTCGGTTTGTGGCACAAACCGTGTCGGTAGACAAAAAGAGGGGTACACTTTTGTACCCCTATAACTGTCTGCAGGGCATCTGAGCCGCAGGCACCACCAAGACCGAAAGCAAGGCAAGGGAGGTGAGCCAAGGTAAGGCCAAGCTCGAAAGGAGCAGAACGACGCCAAGACCAAGACCACAAAGAGCAAAGGGACGAAGCGGACTCCCTGCAAGATCCTTGCCGGAGGCGGTCAAAGAAACCAAGACCCTTGCCGTGGCAGCTCGCCCCCACACCCACGGAGCGAATCACCCTTGAGTCCAATCGCCCCATGGGGCAATGATTCGGAGACATCCCCATGGGGGCATGCAGATCTTTGTGAAGACATTCAAGATCAGATACACACTATAGAAGATGACGACCCTTGGCGGGATCCCAGCCAAGGAGGACCACAAGGCCCCCAGCAAGAGCCTTGCCGGGGATGACAGCAGGCGCCACGGCAAGACCCTTGTCGGGGCCCCAGCAAGACCCTTGCCGGGGCTACGGCGAGGCCCTTGCCAAGAACACCCGTAGGGCCACCATCAGGCCCACGCCAATCAAACCTCCACCACTGCTTGCATGTAGCTGCCGACCCAACTGGGCTAAGTGTGCACTGCTGTGGCGGCAAGCGGATCTTCGTGGAGACCCACCACTCACATACCTCAGCTGCCCTGCACCTTACATGGCACCCTTGAGCACCGCTGGCCAGAAGCGCGATGTCGACACGAAAGGGAGGCGTATGACGACGAGACAGGACAGGCTCTCCCCATCCCCGATAAAGCAAGGACACCTAAGCAAGACGCATTAAAAGGCGCCTTGTCATGTAATGCGAGGGATAAACTTCGCATCACTGTACCCTTTCCACCTCCCGTGCCACCGTGGCAACCCCTTTCCCTATAAAAGGAGGCCCAAGGCGACCGGGAGGAGGATTCGCTTTTGGAGCTCCTCACGCCCCATTGCTAGTTCAAGAACACGGATAAACAAACCACCAAAGCAGGAGTAGGGTTTTATGCATCCTCGCGGCCCGAACTCGGATAAGGGAAACCGTGTGCTATCTGTTTTGATCCGCTTCTTCCACCACTTTCGCCGCCCATGACCGTGAGTAGGGATTCTTGTGATCCCATAGGTGTCGTTCCACCACGACATCTTTGGCGGCGGCGGGTAGAAGCGCAGTTGTGAGAATCAGCTCTAGCAGTTAGTTCGACGCTTCTTCATTGTCATGGCGCCCAAGAAGAAGATGACGGTGGCGGTTGGCCCGTCGGAAGCCGGACATCCCGTCCCGACGCGGGCGAGCAGCGGACCGGTCGCAGAAAGGACCTGGGGCGCCGTTCGCGAACACCAACACCGCCCCAAAGAGTCGAAGTTTGGGAGGCGGCGATGTTCGTGCGCCTGGTAACGGGCCGCACGCCGCCAAATCCAAAGACGGACCCAGGCCCTCCGCGGGTTGCGCGGGGCCTTCCAAGATCGCTGCCACCCCGCCCGAAGGTGACGCGAGGGCTTCCAAGACTCCCCATCGCCGGCGCCCGGGCGCGCTCCTCTCAAGCGGCACGCGACGAACGGCGTAATCACGCCGAGGACCCCGGGTGTCGCCGCGAAAAGAGCCCTGAGCGCCACTCCCGAGATTTAGAAGACCTGCCCGCTCGCCGAGGTGCTGGTGAAGATGGCATGCGACCGCGGGGTCGTGATAGAGCTCCTTCTGACATGGTCAGAAGTCGAAGCGCGTCGCGATCCGTGCAGGTTTCGCTGCCACCAACGCCAGCAGAAGCCCTGGCGCGCGTGCAGTTGCTCCTCGATTTTCCTCCCACTACGGGGAAACTCGACGAATGGAGAGCCACTATCCGAAGCCTTGTTGCGGTGGCCAACAAAGACGAACCGAGTCCGGTGGAGCCCCCGGGTCGACGCTCCGACAGAGTCCTGTGCACCGATGGCAGGAAAGCGGCGGCGCGACCACGCAGTGCACTCGCTTTCTTCCTCGCCCGGCATCAGCAGACGCCAGCCCGTCGCGACGTTCACGGGTGACGTAAATCTCCATAGCATCGTCTCGACCCGCGAGCCCATCAGGACTAGCGCCAAGTTCTTCGAACGAGAACATGAAGACGCTCGAACCACTATCGAGCGCCCGGCGTGAGCGCGCCACCAATCGAACAGCGGCAGTGGCTTGTGAGCCACCCAGACGCCGGAGAGCCACAGAGGCCTACCTTATGAGGTAGGCTGTCCGGCTTTACCCATGAGCTGCGGCAGTTCAAAGGTGGCCCACTCACCGCACCTTTCAAACCCGACGTGGGGCGAAAAGGAGTACAGCGGCAAGACCCACCGTCCGAGTTCCTCAAGATCTACACCATCGCGATGCAAGCTGCGGAGCCCGCGACGATAAGGTGCTTGAATTACTTTCCGTTGGCTCTTAAACCAACGCCATGTCATGGTTGATGCACTTACCGGTAGACTCTATTTCCTCTTGGTCAGATTTGTGCCATGAGTTCGTGGGCACCTTCTTTGGAGGCCACCAAGCCCATGGCCAAGCAAGCGACCTGCACGTCATTCCCCGGAAGGCAGGCGAGAGTCTCCGCAAGTATATCTGAGAGGTTCAGCGGATAGAGCACAATATCCAAGATGTTCACCCTGCCGCCATCATCAGCGCGTTCCATCAGAACGTGCGTAACCGCAAGATGCGCGAAGAGCTGGTAATGAACAAGGTGAAAGATGTAGCAGAACTCTATGTTCTTGCTGACAGATGTGCCCGAGCTAAAGAGGGAAGGAAGTACCCCGGCGAAGATGCCGGCGTGGAAACCGACTCCTCGGATGAGGATATTGCCGCCTGGCGAAGAATGGCGGCGCTTGCAACAGGAAGCGCAAAGGTAAAGCCATGCTTGCCGTCGAGGGATCTGATGACGCCGGCTCCACCAAGAAAACCAAGGCAGATGACCCCGGCAAGGAAGTTGCCGGATGTGTCGCCTACCGGGCCTTGGTGGCTGTCGAGAAACCAGGAAACTCCGACAAGCGATACTGCAAGATCCATCGCACCAAAGGCCATGCTCTCCAAGATTGCCGACAGGTTGGGCTCCTCGCTGAGAAGCAGAGGGCTGAGTATGAGAGGCGGGACAAGGAGAAGGGCCCTGCACGGTCTTTGAGGTCCGGCAAGAAGCGTGATAGCCAGGTGGGCCGTCGCGGCAAGGATAAACAGTACGGAGATGCCGCCGGGGCCGTGTGAAAAGCCGTAAGACGGCGTTCACGAAGAGGATGTGAATCCGGCGACCAAGAGTTTCAGAAAGCTACGGAGGCCATGTGCGTCGACGGCGGCGCCTCGCCGCATACTTCTCTGGCCCGGCTTAAGCGGTGGTGGCGAGATTACAGCGGCAGAGCCGTCGTTTGATGCCCAAAGGCCGCTGAAGTGGTCTAGCACACCTATCATTTTTGACACTGAGGATCACCCTGATCGCACTACTGCGGTCGGGTGCTTGCCGTTGTTGGTTTCGCCAACAATACGCAACCTCAAGGTGACGAAGATGCTAGTCAATGGCGGGCCGGTCGGAACTTGATCTACTTTGCCGTGATCGAGAAGCGCAGATTCCCGATGAAGACCTCGAAGACACGGGCATGTTTGAGGTCAACACAGGAAGAAGCCAGCAAGGGAAAGTTCACGCTGCCCGTGACTTTTGGAAGCGACACTGAACTACGGAGACAGAGAGGATCATGTTTGATGTTGCCAAGATCCCCTTGCCCTAGCAGGGATCCTTGGCCGCCCAACTTAGCCAAGTTCATGGCGGCGTCACACTACGCCTACAACACCCGAAGATGCGGGACCTGTGACGATCATCACCATCCCCTCCGATAAGAAAGATGTGCGTATTTGCGCTGACCAACTATACCAGCAAGTAGTTGCAGCTGCTGCCGCCACTAGGGCACTTGCTCCTGCCGCTGGGACCCTGGGAGGGAAGAAGAAGAAGAAGACCGGTGAGACCTCGGACACCCACTCCGGCAAGCGCACCTCTTCGGAGTGTAGCGCTGCCGTCGAGGACGTGCCAGAGAGCTCCACCGGCTGAAACAAGAAGCCCAGGGCCATACCGCCGGGAACCAAGAAGGTTTACATCAATGAGGGCGGCATGGGAGAAGCTTTTACCATAAGCTCCACCCTCGACGACAAATAGGAAGGCGCTCATCACCTTCCTGCGGCGAATGTTGATGTGTTTGCATGGCTAGCTTCCGACATCCCGGTGTTCCCGGGAGGTGATTGAGCACCACCTTACTGTCTGCCCTCATGCAGCGGCCTGTCAAGCGAGAAGGTCGAGAAAGCAAGCTTTGGAGCGACAAGAGTTCATCACGAAGAGATCCGGAAGCTGGGCGGCGGGTTTGGTAAGAGGAGTGCTCCATCCAACGTGGTTGGCCAATATGGTCGTGGTCGCCAAAGGCAAATGGGAAGTGGAGACTGTGTATTGATTACGAGATATCAATAAGGCTTGCCCTAAAGACCCCTTCCGTTGCTTGGCGCGCATCGACCAGATTATTGACTCCATCGGTGGGTGTGATCATTGTCATTCCTCGGCGCCTACTCGGCTACCACCAGATCTTCATGACAAGAGAAGGCGAAGAGAAACAACATTCATCACCCCATGCAGTGCGTATTGTTTCATGCGGATGCCTTTTCGGGTTGAAGAGTGCTGGTTCGGCGTTTGCAAGGCGGTCCAGATTGGTTTTTGAACCCCATCTCCATAGAAATATGGAAGCTTATATGGATGACATAGTGGTCAAAACAAAGGACAGGGCAACCCTCATACCAGATTTGCAAGAAACATTTGCAAACCTACGCAAGATCAATCTCAAGCTGAACCCTGAGAAGTGCGTCTTTGGCGTCCCGTCCGGCAAGCTTCTCGGGTTCTTGGTGTCCTGACGTGGGATAGAGGCCAATCCGGACAAAATCAAAGCTATAGAGCAGATTGAAGCACCCAAAGCGAATCAAGGATGTGCGTCAGCTTCTGGTTCTTGTCGCCGCCATGGGCAGGTTCATTTCGAGGTCTGCAGCGCGCCCTTCCCTTATTCAAGATCCTAAAAAAGCGGGCCCGATGGAGTGGACGCCTTGAAGCAGCAACATTGCAAGGTTTGAAGAAGTACCTCTCCTCCGCGCCAATACTAGTTGCGCCTAGAGGCCACGAGGCCGTTGCTGCTATACACAGCGGCAACGGACCAGTGGTCGGCGCCGCACTAGTGGCCTTGAAGAGAGGTTGACTGACGAGGTAATGGCAGCGGCAGGGCCCGACACCACCAATGCGAGCGACACAGCCCGGTTGAAGTGCCGCGAAGAAGAAAATGATGCAGCACCGGTCTACTTTGTTAGTTTCCCTCCTGCAGAGGCTAGATCAAGGTACTCCGGCGTCTGGAATTTGCTCTTGACCTTCTTATGGCCTCGAGGAAGCTGCGTCACTACTTCCGAACACGAGATCACTGTCGTCACTCGCCTCCCTCGCAAGGGATATTGCACAATCTGGATGGAGCAGGAAGAATTGTGGAATGGGCCTTGGAGCTGTCCAGCTTTGGCCTCGAGTTTGAAAGTACTTCGACGATTCAGAGCCGAGTCCTAGCGGAGTTCATTGCAGAATGGACCGCAGCGCCTGACGAAGAAGCCCAAGAGACTGCTCTCCCCGGCAAGGAGGCAAGTTGTGATTGGATCATGTACTTTGATGGAGCTTTCTCCTTGCAAGGCGCCGGGGCTGGCGTACTGCTTGTCGCGCCCACCGGAGAGCACCTCAAGTACGTGATCTAGATGCACTTCCCCAGGGAGGTGTCAACAAACAATATGGCAGATCACGAAGGGCTGCTTGCGGTCTTAGGATCATGGCGGACTCGCAGCTTGTCGTCCAAGCAAGTCAACAAGGATTACGAGCCCATTGATGAAGGCCTCGTCGATGAAGTGAGAAAAGGCTGGAAGAAGCGTTTTGACGATATCTGAGGCTGAACCGTTCCCCAGAAAGCGGAGAAGCGGTATCGCCCGATTACACTGTCAAAGCGGCGCCCCCTCAAGCTACCTGTGGAACCAGGTACCTTTGTGCTTCAGTTAACTCAGCCATCCGTTGATCCATCAACAGAGCAGAATAAGAGGAGGAAATCAGGGCCCGGCAAGTACTTTCCCACCGAGCTCCCCGGAGCCGGCAAGGATGTTGCCGGGGATACTGAAACCCGCCACGGAGACCGGCCCGGCAGTGAAGCGTCAAGCTCTTGCCCGTCGAGACAGCCACTCCTATAGAGGAGGAAATGCCTTTAGTCCTCGCCGTCGAGCCCTGTGCTCCGGCGTAAGCACAGCATACCGTCCGATTCCTCCAAGCAGGGGAACTTCACGAGGAGCGGGAAGAAGAGGAAAAAAGTAGCCCGTCGCTCTACTATGTACCAGTTACGTCGATGGCGTCACTGTCTGAAAAGAGGCCGAACGGTGTGAAATTGAAGTGTATCCGTCGAGAGGAAGGACTGGAGCTGTTGGCGGAGATACACGGAGGCATATGTGGATCCCACATTGGGTCAAGGGCCCTTGCCGGCAAGGCATTTGACAAGGCTTCTTAGCCCACCGCCCTCCACCATGCGGCGACACTAGTCACCGGTGTGAAGCGTGTCGATTCCATTCAAAGAAGCTTCATCAGCCAGCTCAAGCCCTTCAAACCATTCCTCTCTCCTGGCCCTTCTCGGTCCGGGGCTCGACTATCTTGGGCCCTTTCCCCAGCTGTCGGGAGCTTTGAGTACTTATGCGTTGCAATCGACAAGTTCACAAAGTGGCCCAGAAGGTGGAGGCGATGAGGAAGGTCACAGCTCATTCAGCCGTCAAGTTCTTCAAGGGACTAGTGTGCCGTTTTGGCGTACCAGAGGTTATCACCGACAACGGCACACAGTTCTAACCGCACCTTCATGCAAAGTATACCCAAGACCTCGGCGGCAAAGTTCATTTCGCTTCCGTTGCTCACCATAAAGCAATGGTCAAGCTAAGAGGGCAAATGCTGAAGTACTGCGAGGCTTAAGGACCAAGACCTTTGACGGGCTGCACAAGAGTGGAAGGTATTTGGATTGATGAGTTGTCGGCGGTTCTTTGGTCGATCAGACGATGCCAAATCGAGCCACCGGCGGACACCTTTGGCCCTAGTATAATGGGCAAGCAGTTCTCCCCACTGAACTCATATCTGGGTCACCTCGAGTGCTCGCTTATGACAAGCTTGAGCAAGAGCAAGCTGCGGCAAGATGACGCAATGCTCCTTGAGGAAGATCGCCTTGGTCGGTCAGTGAGAGCAAAGACGCTACCAGCAAACCTTGCGCCGCTACCATAGCCGCATAAGGTTCATGCCCGAAGCCTTGAGGAAGGCAACCTTGTCCTTCGCCAGCTGCTCAATCGCCAAGAATTCCAACAAGTTGGCGCCAAAGTGGGAAGGCCCTTATCGGGTGTCTGAGTCACCAGGCCCGCGCAATTCGCCTGGAGACCCGAAGATGCTGTTCGGTGAGTAACTCCACGGAACATTGAGCATCTTTGCAAGTTTTACCCGTGGTAGCGGCTTGCGGAGCCCCCGGCAAGCCACCTTTTGTACAAGCATTGCCGATGATGCATGTAACCCTTTGTACAAAGCCAGGCGCAAACCATGAGCATAAATAAATGAAGCGATGGCGCCCTAAGTTATAGCATGCATGCTAGGTCGAGTCTCGTCCTTGGTTAGGGTTGATAATGCTTAGCGGCGACTAACCCCTAGCTTAGAGGTCGAGTGTGCGTCCCTTTGCCATTCTTTTGTCTTCTTTGGTTCGCAGGACTCACAGATATCCTTCTTAGGATCACTTGAGGACGAAAAGAGAAGAGGACAGACTGGCATCTAGACCCGGCAAGCCAGTATGTGCCGGGGCTGCAAGTCTAAGATTCACCATGACAAACCAGCGAGTTGCCGGGGCTCTGACTTTCAGATAAGTTCTTCATCATATCATGCATTCCCTTATGGACTGAGGTATGTGAAACCTCGTTTTTCCTAAAACTACCGTGCTCCCCTAAAACTCTAGGCCCCTAGGGCTCGTTCACAGGGGCCAGGTTTAGTCGTAGTCGCGGCAGCAAAAGGATGAAACGAGGAGCTGAACCCACCTCATCCCTGCCTCCGCCAAAAAGCGTGAGAAAGGTCGAGCGAAGTGGGAAGACGGCAGGGCTGTTGCCGGGCAAGGAAATGTTTATCTTATGGATATCAATGATTTACTCCTCGTCGTGGGTTCTACCCGCAAACAAATGACCCGGCAAGCATCCCTTTTTCACTAAAAACATTCCACTCAGGTACAAACCATGGGGAATGAAAAACATGAATGATGGGATTACAAGTTTTAAATGCAGTCAAGGCCCAAAGGCTTACAAGCTAAAAAGAGATGAGGTGCCCGTAACCCCTTTCTTGTCCCTTTCCTCAGGAGGCAGGTCAAGGAGGCGAAAAGGGTAGAAGGGGCGCCTAGGCGAGCTACGGGTGGCAGGAGACACCAAGAGAACATATCGGTGGCCGTCCGAAGGCTGGATGGTGATGGCGGCGCGGAAGCGTAGCTTCGAGAAGGCAGGCGGCAGGACGTCAAGGCCGCGTCAAAAGGCGTCGGGGGTGGTATCATGACGGACGAGACGAGTGGCTCTCCCGTCCCCTGATAAAGCAAGGACACCTAAGCAAGAGCGCATTAAAGGCGCCTTGTCATGTAATGCGAGGATAAACTTCGCATCATCAGAGCCTTTCCACCTCCTGTGTGCCACTGTGGCAACCCCTTTCCCTATAAAAGGAGGCCCAAGGCAACCAGGAGGAGGAATCGGCTTTTTGGAGCTCCTCACGCTCCCTTGCTAGTTCAAGAACACAGATAAAGAAACCACCAAAGCAGGAGTAGGGTTTCACGCATCCTCATGACGAACCTGGATAAAGGAAAACCAATGCTACTCTGTTTGATCCGCTCTTCTCACGACCCCGCGCCCCGCGACCGTAGTAGGGATTCTTGTGATCCCATAGGTGTCGTTCCCCTCTCGGTTGCTGCATCAAAGCGGACACCGCTGTTTTGGTTGGTGCTATTTTGATCTTGGGTGATCGTGTAAAATGTATTCCCATTTATCTCGTATCCTTTGTAAGTCAATACAGTCAAAGATGGTCCCCTGGACAACAAGTACAGCTCATCACAAACAGTGTAGTCACCTCTAAGACGTGTTTCCAACCAACAGCTGAAAGTCCTGATGTGTTCACATGTAATCCAGTCGTCACACTGCTCCGGGTGTTTGGATCGCAGACTGTTCTTGTGTTCATCGACATACGGGGTCACCAAGATAGAGTTACAGCAGAACTGTGTAGTGTGCTTGAGACCAAGAATATCCGTCCCTGCATATTATTGAGTCCCCTCCAAGCGTGCATTTTCTAGTCAGTCTCCCCTCATACCGCGATTTAGGGAGACCTATCTTCTTAAGGCCAGGAATGAAGTCAACACAAAACTCGATGACATCCTCTGTTTGATGGCCCATGGAGATGCTTCCTTCTAACCTAGCCTGATTCTGAGCATACATATTTCTTTAGGACTCCCATGAACCTCTCAAAGGGGAATATATTGTGTAGAAATCTGGGCCCCGTAATCACAATCTAAATCGACTAGATGAACTAGGACGTGCATCATGATATTGAAGAAGGATGGTGGGAACACCAGCTCGAAACTGACAACACATTGCGCCACATCACTCCTTAGCCTTCGTACGTGGGGGAGTCCCGGATTAGGGGGTGTCCGGATAGCCGAACTATCACCGTTGGCCGGACTCCTGGACTATGAAGATACAAGATTGAAGACTTCGTCCCGTGTCCGGATGGGACTTTCCTTGGTGTGGAAGGCAAGCTTGGCGATACAGATATGTAGATCTCCTACCGATGTAACCGACTCTGTGTAACCCTAACCCTATCCGGTGTCTATATAAACCGGAGGGTATTAGTCCGTAGGACGAACAACAATCATACCATAGGCAAGCTACTAGGGTTTAGCCTCTACGATCTCGTGGTAAATCTACTCTTGTACTACCCATATCATCAATATTAATCAAGCAGGAGTAGGGTATTACCTCCATCGACAGGGCCCGAACCTGGGTAAAAACATCGTGTCCCTTGTCTCCTGTTACCATCCGCCTAGACGCACAGCTCGGGACCCCCTACCCGAGATCCGCCGGTTTTGACACCGACATTGGTGCTTTCATTGAGAGTTCCTCTGTGCCGTCACCGTCAGGAAGGATGCCTCATCCCGTCTTTAAAGACGACATTATCGCCAAAGGAGCCTTGGCCGCCGGGCAGACTCTTCGGCTAGGTGGTTTCCTTATGACCACCAGTTCGGCCGTTGCGCCGACGATGACTTCTCGGGTCATCGAAACCGATCTTCGTGTTAACTCGGAACTTGCCGAGCAGCTAGATCCGATCGAGCTCTCCTCCATGAACGAGCTCTTGGATCGCATCGCCGCCCTGGGAGTCGCCACTGACTACGATCAGATCGGGCCTAAAACCGATCTGAGAGAGATTAACTCTCCCCAGGCTACCCACCATGTTGCTGTGGTAGAGGAACAATGTGGCGACTCTTCTTCTATCTTAAGGACTAGCTACGTCCGGATTCCCGACCCCTCCATGCCGGATTCCCGTGGAGGGACGGACGACGATCGATCCTGAACTTAAAGTCAGGCGGCGGGTTGGATTCAGTGGATAACATCCAAAAACCCAAACTTCCGAGTTCGGAAACTTCTCGGCCCCTGAGTTTTAGATTAGACGGGGTTCCGGATTTAGTTCCACCCGCCACCCAAACATTAGCGATCTATCCCGAATTCGGCAAGAGCCCGCTGAAACAGTACATCATTCTTGTGCGATTCCTCCTGGTGATGGACGGGATAAAGGACTGCCGAGAGGAGGGCGCAATCTCACTCTTACGCAATAATTGCACGGACGAAGGAATCCTAAGCGCCATAAGTCGTCATTGAAATTACACGCCTTCTTGACTTGGTGACCATAGTACAAAAATACTTTGCGATGGAGAGTGCTTGGAAAACCTAAAGTAATTTTGGGATAATCCGGCCCCGAACACAGCCCTAGTCCGAAATAAAAGGGTGCATTATCACCAACCATCCGGGTTAAATACCAAAAACAAAAGACCCCTAAAGGGCATGGAACCAGTCTTGGAGGGATGGCTCAAGCGGACCACCGCAAAATTCATAGCAGAGAGGACGCCACTCCAACTCATAGCCTTCGAGCATGTTGGATACTACGGCAGATGGCCAAAAGTGGCGAAGAGCTTCTAGCTTCAGAATCCCACCCCAATAATACCAGTACGGTATTAACAGTCTTCAAGACTTCCGCATCAAATAACATGCGGAAGCGAACACTCCATAACCTTGTCAAGTCTACCAAGTAGCAAATAATAAATCCATGGAGTAACACGGCTATTACCTTTAATGCAGTTGATTTAACCCAAATTCGAACAGCCCGAGCACCGGCCCTTCCGGGTCCTCAGTCCAATAGTGGACGGCTTTCGCCTTACTAAGGTACTCATGGATGGCGGCAGCGGATTAAACCTCATCTATGAGGAAACCCTCCGAAAAATGGAAATAGACTGGAACCACATTGAGCGAAGCAGCACAACCTTCAGAGGAATAATCCCTAGCCGGGAAGCATGCTGCACAGGAAAAATCACATTGGACAATTACAGGTCCGAGGAGGTCACATTTCAAGTGGCCCCTTTCAACAGCGGATATCACGCTATATTAGGGCGAGAGGCATTCACAATTTTTCAAGCTATACCCCATTATGGGTACATGAAGCTTAAAATGCGGACCTAACGGAATCATCACTCTCGCTAGCGATCCGAACATAAGCGCTCATGGCGAAAAACAAGACAGCCGCACTAGCCCTCGAGGCACTATCCGAAGCCCTAGCGGCCGAGGAACTAACTGCGATGCGCTCCACGGTGAACAGAGACGATGTGATACTTGATAAAAGATCCAAGTCCACCTCTTTTAAACCAGCGGATGAAATAGTCAAATTCCAAGTCCACCCAACGGACCCTGCGAAGACGGCCTCCATTGGGGCACAATTAAACCCTGATGTAGATGCCGCACTACGAGAATTTCTCTGAGAAAACTTGGGACATTTTGCTGGCATCCTTGGACATGCCGAGAATCCCACGTCGGCTGGCGAACACAGCCTAAATATCCTCAAAGGATTTAAGCCGATCAAGCGGGCTCTTCGGCGTTTTCAACCCAAGAGACAAGCCATGCCAGGAGCTAGCCAAACTTCGAAGCCGGATTCATCAGAGATATAAAACATCCGGACTGGCTAGCAAATCTGGTGATGGTACCAAAGAAGGACAAATCCTGGCGCCTATGTGTCGATTTCAAAGACCTGAATAAGGCTTGCCCAAAGGATCCCTTCCCCCTCCCTCGCATTGATCAAATTATCGACGCCACAGCAGGACACGATTCATTGTGTTTCCTCGATGCATACTCCGGCTACCACCAAATTAAGATGGCAGAGCCGACCAAGCCGCAACGGCATTCATCACTCCATACGGCCCATTTTGCTTCAACACAATGCCCTTCGGGCTCAAACGCCAGCGCAACATATCAGCGCGATGATGAGTACATGTCTGGAAAACCAGATCGGCAAAGCGGTGGAGGCATATGTAGATGACGTGGTCACAAATCCAAGCATGTCGAAACTCCAGTAGAGCGACTTGAGGCTCACATTCGACAATCTCCGAAAATATGACATTAAGCTCAATCCGGAAAAATCGTCTTTGGCGTTCCGGTAGGAAAAGCTCTTGGGCTTCATTGTGTCCGGTAGAGGAATTGAAGCAAACCCAGCCAAGATCCGAGCTCTGTCACAATTGGATATTCCAAAAGACCTCAAACAAATACAAAATTGAGCCGGGATGCGAGCGGCTCTAAGCCGCTTTATTTCCCGTTGGGAGAAAAGGCTTTACCCTTTACCGCCTCCTCGCCAAGACGAACACTTCGAGGATCTGATGATACGCCACGGCCGGACTCGAAGAAATAAAAGCCATATTGGCAACAAATCCGGTCCTGGCCGCGCCCAACATGGGCGAACCAATGCTATTGTATATCACCACAACACATCAAATTGTTAGCGCGGTGCTCGTCGTCGAACGAGAAACAGACGGACACAGGTTCCCTCTTCAAAAACCAGTTTATTACGTGTCCACTGTCCTAACTCCATGCAAGTCCAGGTACCCACATACGCGGTGTTCATGGCATCCCGGAAGCTGCGACACTACTTTCAAGAGTGTTCGATTATAGTAGCCTCCGAAGTACCTCTTAACGACATTATAAACAACCCCGACGCGACAGGCCGGATTGCCAAATGGCCCATCGAGCTCCTCCCATTCGACATAACCTATAAGCCACGACGAGCTATTAAGTCACAAGTGTTGGCGTTCATTTCATTGCCGAATGGACCGAAAGCCGAACTCCCTAAAGAGTAATGGGCGATATTCCAATTGGATCATGCACTTCGATGGCTCCAAAATGCTGGCGGCACGGGGCTGGCGTCGTCCGACGTCCCCAACCGGGGACACGATCAAATCGTCCTTGAGATAATGTACACGGACTCCAACAACGCGGCAATACGAGGCCCATACGCACGGCCTCCGGATGGCAGTCTCCATGGGCATTAAACGCCTAGAGTGCGCGGGGATTCAAACCTCGCAATATCTCAAATAAGCGGAGACTTTGACGCCAAAGATCCGAAAATGGCGAGTATGCCGCATAGCGGCAATTCTAAAAATGTCAAGACGCAGTTCGAAGGGCTCGAATTTCATCATATAGCCGGGATAACAACTAGGCGGCGGACGTGTTAGCGCATCGGCGCCAAAACGCGATGCCGTCCGCCCAACATCTTCTCGAACGGCTGTTCAAGCCATCCGTACTATGGGAAGGGGAGTCCGGAAATAACAATCCGGACCCAACCGCCTTGCTGCGACACCGAACACTCGACACAATCGGAGGCTCTCGCCAACGAGATACCACCCTCCATACGAAATAATGGCGGTTATTGCCCAGTGGACGGAGCCCTACCTATCCTACCTAACTAGGCAGGAACTCCCAGAAGACCAAAATTAGGTTCGCTGCATAGTGCTGCGATCCAAAGCCTATAAAGTCCATGAGGGAGAGCTTTATAAGAAAAGCACAACAGGAGTCCTTCAAAGGTGTATCTCAAGAGGAAGGCGAAACCTCCTGGCTGAAATTCATGCCGGACTGGGTGGGCACCACGCCGCCTCGGGCCCTTGTAGGCAAGGCCTTCCGTACAGGATTTTATTGGCCGACGGCCCGAAAGCAGATGCGCAGGATTTAGTCCAACGATGCGTCGGATGCCAGCTTTTGCTAACCAAAGCCACATGCCACCCGCCCTCAAAACTATACGCATCACCGGCGTTCATGATGCAGGGGGCTTGACATGGTTGGACCCCTTAAGGAGAGGAACCCACAAGCAAAAATACCTATTGGTCACGGTGGATAAATTCACCAAATGGATAGAGGCCAAGCCTGTTAAAACGGCGAATCCGGACGGTGATAGACTTCATATCGGGGTAGTGCACCGTTACGGTGTCCCCCACAGTATCATCACTGATAACGGCACCAACTTCAAGCTGATGAGGTCAAATTATGGTGCAAAAACATGGGCATTAAGCTCGATTACGCCTCAGTCTATCACCCTCAAACTAATGGTCAAGTCGAGCGGGCAAACGGTCTAATCACGAGCGGCATTAAACCCAGACTAGTGCGGTCCCTTAAGGAATCTAATACGCCTTTGGGTAGAGGAGCTCGACTCCGTACTCACGGGGCTGCGGACCACGCCAAACCGCACTACCGGATTCACACCATTTTTTATGGTATGCGGTATGAGGCAGTTTGCCCTCGCGACATAATTCATGACTCACCTCGCATGCGCATGTATGAAGAAAGAGAAGCCGAACTTCGATCGGCGGGGACAGTCTGGGCGCCTTGGAGGAGGAGCGCTGACGTGGCAAAAAGCTCGCCCGCATTTTATCAACAATGAGGCTCGAAGATATCAAAGCAGAGAAATGCGGGCCAAAGCTTACAACGTTGGCGAACTAGTTCTACGCTTTGCCCGGACAAGAAAAAGGACAAACTCAAGCCCAAATGGGAAGGTCCCTTCATCATCGACCAGGTCACGACCCGGCGGGGCATCATACCGTCTGTTAAATGCATCGGATAACCGACTCGAGCTGAACCCATGGAACGCAGCCCGTCTACGAAGATTCTACGCCTAGTGCCGGACTCTGGGTTCGTCTCCTTCCTCCGTCCAAAATTTATACTTTAGCTGTCTTTTATTTCTCTCCTTCCTCCTTCCTTTTTCTTGAAGCCTTTAAGAGGCTCACTTGCGCTTTGTTCGCACATACTTGACGCGCCACTCGCGCTCATTATACCTGGGGGCTTCTTTAACAGAAGCTTATTTATACTGGTTTTATGCCCAACACATGTGTCAAACTTCCGCATGTACCTTTTATTCACCATTATATGCATCGATATGACTTAAGTTTTGGCCAAGCTGGGTTGCACTGGCTCCTGTGCTTACCCCTACGTTCCGATTGTTCGGCTAGGCGGTAAAGGGAGCACCTCTGCGATTATTCTTGCCGGGTCGGCCGGATGTACCTCGACTGGGTGAAGCCGAAGCTAAGCGTTCTTAAGGGAATATTGATTCGGTGAACTGAAAGATGATTTTTAAACTATTTATCCATCTGCCCCCATATGATTTTACGCTTTCTTAGCAGTTCGGACATGCACTTTAGGGCATGCCTCGTGGAAAGGAACCCTTAACGGAACTATTCTCCTGGAAGATGTTTCTTACTATCCATGTAATATAACATAACTAGTTGGGCACTTATGCGATACAGCAATAATGACCCCTACGCCTTTGTCTCCATGCATGCCCCGGTTCTTACATAACCGTGAGGGTATTCGGACACACTCCGGACTATTGGGTCCCGAGGTTGAAGCGAAAAGGTCCGCTTCGACAAACATCTACAATCCGGCTACAAGGCATTTTACATGTCACTTTAAATTACATAGTCAACTTGATTGATCGTATTCCTCTTCAATACCATCTAATAGGCTGTCTAGTTTACAGTCCTGCTGGGAATACGTTGCGGCCAATTCTACTTGGCCGTACACTAAGCTTACAGGGATCTCCTTCCCATCGTGCCCCACAGGTCCGAGCCTCGGCCATGTGGTTTGGGTCAACTTAACCGTGTCACCGCTGTCTTTACCATGGCTCAGGCCTCCACGGCGCCTTTGACGGCATGCCGATATCTTCCATAGCCGGAGCGCCACCGTGCTCCTTGTAGCCGCCCGCCAGCTCCCCAATGCCTTGGGTAGGGAGATAGATGGCCACAAGGCACAGGCGCCCTTCATCACCGTCGAACTTCGTTCGGTGCAGGTGACAGCGATTCGGGAAGAAGATCGCCCGAAGGATCGGGCATCTCCTCCTCGGGGACGACACCGTGAGCAAACCTACATACATGTTTATGTTAGTCGCCTTCCTCGCGAACTCTTTCAAAGTTCGCTTAAGCACTTACTAAAAATGCCGCGACGAAGACGTCGATTCTCCTTTACGGAGTCAGACAACTGGGCACGAACATCCTTTAGTTCCTCTCCCAGTTGGGTGTTGGCGTCTCGGAGTTATTTTTCTCCTGCCGCACCCTTGTAAGCACGCTCTCGCCGGCCTTTAGCTGGCGCAGGAGCTATTGCTTGTCCGGATCCAGTCCGGCGCCATCTGTAATATCATTGTCAGACTTATACACACGCCGCACTTCACAAACTACTTATTTTTCAAAGTATATATTACCGGAGGGGGTCTCTGTGGCTCCCCCTGTGGCGGTTAGTGCGGCCTCAAGCTGGGCCTTGCACTCTTCAAGCTCCTGGGACAGTCGGGTATTCTTTTCCGTAAGATCCTGCATAACAAATGATCCTTAAATCAATTATCCTAACTATTTTAAGTCTCGGGACTACTTGGCATATACAATCATCAAAATTTTCTTACCAGTATGTCCTTTACATACTGCTCCGCGTGGCTCGGCTAGACCATCTTGAGGGGCACGGAGGTGCGCATCTCCCGAATTGAAGGCATTCAATGCCTCCTGGGAGAAACATGCGTCACGAAGAACTGTCCGGCGGCGCCTGTGATTCATGGCACTCTCCACCTCAGAGTTGGTGGCGGACAATCTGTCGGCATCCTCTGTCGGAGGAGCATCCCACACACGCCTCGTGTTTACCTCCGCTTCCAGACCCGACGTTGGAGCCTGGCTGGCGGAGGCTCGATTGGCAATCTCCCCGGACACAGTCCGGCGAGCGCTCTTTTTCCTGAAAAGAGCACTGGTGTTAGTACGCCTTCCAGGAATCAATCCTGGGGATATGGTGGCACGCCTTACCGTTGCGGCGGCGTTTCGATCCGAACCGCACTTCTTTTTAGCCTGCATGGCGCGCTGCCCCTTGTTGGTTAGTCACGCGGGCTCGGCCTCCTGCCTCAAGGAACCCCTGCTAAACACCATCAGATCTGGCGGTGGTTAGAAATAAAGAACGGGTGGGTCATGGGATCCGGACTTGATCATGATTACAGGAGGCCGGAAATAGTCCGGGGTAGTCGGCCGTGATGGCAACCAAAGCATTGTCGATGCTAAGTTGATGGAACACCCCGTCGATCAGCTTCACCTTTATATCCGAGTCCTTTTCAGAGGCCGGATCGAGGGACCGTTCTGGATCCTCGGGTTGTGGAGGCGGGCTGTGTATCTTCTCCATGGCCCGGCGCAGTTCCTGCGTATAAACCATAAAATGAGATATGTAACCACGGGAACATGGATAGGACAGGCCACAAAGATATTCGCTTACCCAACTTCGAGGATTATTCGAAGAAAACCCGTTCACGGACCGACGCGAGAAAATCCTCCTCTTCTCCTTTGTACATGGCGGACAAGGTCTTCACCAGTTCGGTGACCGATCCCGCCCTTTGCGGCCATGGACGGGTGGCATCATCCTCCCGTTGAAATCCCACATGGGGTGGCCCCTATATTGGGCGGCTGAACTCCCGCGCATAACGCATGTGGCCATGACACCAATCATAGTCAGTCCGGAATGAGCCAACAATCTTATTCGGCTCATCGGGTAAAGGGCGCCCTGCCGACTTCGGGGCCTCATGGGCGCCAACTCAGGCGTTTCTTCAAAGGAGCATTGCTGAACTCTAGGAGACCGATCCAACAGGATCCGCATAGCGGGCGTCTTCTATATAAAACCATTAGAAGGCCGGTCTTGGACGCCTTCTTCGGGGTTCCGGATAGATATCCGGTCCGGCGATGCGCCACAGCTCGGCTCCGCCCACTTGATATATTGACCCCTCATGAGAACGGGGCACAAGGCGAACAATCTCTTCCACAGATCGAAATGGGCCTCAACACCTGAGGAACAGCTCGCATAGGGGCTACAAAGCCCGCTATATGCAAGATGGAGGCAGGCGTAAAGGTTGTGCAGGTGGAGGTCAGAGAACTCCGAAGCCGGAGAAATGGATGGATTGAAATCCGAGTCCTCTCATTAGATGAGAGACAAAGCATACCCGCCTCCCTTAGAGGGATCGGGGACGCTCTCACTTTGCTTCCGCCCTTATAAGTGGCGAGTGGAACGCATACCGGAACTGTGATGGCGGGGAAGAAATCCCTTGGTTTGGAGGCGCCACCAATTGGCTGTGCGGGGTGAGCATCTCCTCCAATCTCCGGGCTGAGGGCTGGCGAGGAAGGAGGAGCCACACGATCGTCCATGGTGAAATGGATTTTTTGTCGAAGGCGCTCTGATGAAGGCTCGCGAGGGGAGGATGGTGCGATCCAGATCTGGATCCCCGTCTCTTTTATAGACGGCTCATTTGCACAGCAAGGGGGGTAAATGTAAAGATACCCTGACTTTTCACATTCGTTCGACACGTGGAAGATGGCCATTATTGGGCGTAGAAGCCAAAGGAGCGCAGCACTTATCAGAAGCCGGACACTATTTGACAAGTATATGGAATTTGGAGAAGAACCCGCCTCGCAATGCCGAAGACAATCTACGCGTCGGACTCATCGTCATTGAAGCCTGGTTCGGGGGCTACTGAGGGAGTCCCGGATTAGGGGGTGTCCGGATAGCGAACTATCACCGTTGGCGGACTCTGGACTATGAAGATACAAGATTGAAGACTTAGTCCCATGTCCGGATGGGACTTTCCTTGGCGTGGAAGGCAAGCTTGGCGATACGGATATGTAGATCTCCTACCGATGCAACCGACTCTGTGTAACCCTAACCCTATCCGGTGTCTATATAAACCGGAGGGTTTTAGTCCGTAGGGACGAACAACAATCATACCATAGGCTAGCTTCTAGGGTTTAGCCTCTCACGATCTCGTGGTAGATCTACTCTTGTACTACCCATATCATCAATATTAATCAAGCAGAGTAGGGTTTTACCTCCATCGAGAGGGCCCGAACACAGGTAAAAACATTGTGTCCCTTTGTCTCCTGTTACCATCCGCCTAGACGCACAGATTCGGGACCCCTACCGAGATCCGCCGGTTTTGACACCGCAGTGCGATTTATGGATCGATCACTCTTCGAGAGATTGCATTGAGGAATGCATATAGCTTCACAATGGCTATCGGACGCTTTTCGGTAGAAGTCCCCTCAATGCAACCGGAAGCGGATTGCGTCATAATCATGTGGCAGTCATGAGACTTTAGGTTACGGAACTTTTCTCTGGCATATTTATTATTCCCTTTATATTCGACGAGAAGCCGATCGATCGGGACCTTCATAATCGAAAGCAGGCATTCAAAGAAGATTTCTTTCTCTTCTTCGTAAGAAGCGTGGTGGCAGGACCTTCATATTGCTTCGGAGGCATGCCGTCTTTTTCATGCAAACGTTGCAGGTCCTCCCGTGCCTCCGGTGTATCTTTTGTCTTCCCATACACTCCCAAGAAGCCTAGCAGGTTCACGCAAAGGTTCTTCGTCACGTGCATCACGTTGATTGAAGAGCGGACCTCTAGGTCTTTCCAGTAGGGTAGGTCCCAAAATATAGATTTTTTCTTCCACATGGGTGCGTGGTCCTCGGCGTCATTCGGAACAGCTAGTCCGCGGGACCCTTTCCAAAGATTACGTGTAAATCATTGACCATAGCAAATGCGTGATCACCGACATTTACGGCGAGCTTCTTCCGGTGATCTGCCTCGCCTTTGAAATTCTTGCCTTTCTTTCGACATTGATGGTTGGTCGGAAGAAACCGACGATGGCCCAGGTACACATTCTTCCTGCATTTGTCCAGGTATATACTTTCAGTTTCATCTAAACAGTGCGTGCATGCGTGGTATCCCTTTTTTGTCTATCCTAAAAGGTTACTGAGAGCGGGCCAATCATTGATGATTACAAACAGCAACGCGTGCAGGTTAAATTCCTCCTATTTGTGCTCATCCCACGTACGTACACCGTTTCCATTCCACAGCTATAAAATTTCTTCAACTAATGGCCTTAGGTACACATCAATGTCGTTGTCGGGTTGCTTAGGGCCTTGGATGAGAACTGGCATCATAATGAACTTCCGCTTCATGCACATCCAAGGAGGAATGTTATACATACATAGAGTCACGGGCCAGGTGCTGTGATTACTGCTTTGCTCCCCGAAAGGATTAATGCCATCCGCACTTAAACCAAACCATACGTTCCTTGGGTCACTTGCAAACTCAGCCCAGTACTTTCTCTCGATTTTTCTCCACTGCGACCCGCAAGCGGGTGCTCTCAACTTCCCGTCTTTCTTACGGTCCTCACTATGCCATCGCATCAACTTGGCATGCTCTTCATTTCTGAACAGATGTTTCAACTGTGGTATTATAGGAGTATACCACATCACCTTCGCAGGAACCCTCTTCCTGGGGGGCTCGCCGTCAACATCACCTGGGTCATCTCATCTGATCTTATACCGCAATGCACCGCATACCGGGCATGCGTTCAGATCCTTATGCAGCGCTACCATGTAGAGGATGCACGATCATTAGGGCATGCATGTATCTTCGCACCTCCAATCCTAGAGGGCATACGACCTTCTTTGCTGCGTATGTACTGTCGAGCAATTCGTTCTCATTTGGAAGCTTCTTCTTCAATATTTTTAGTAGCTTCTCAAATCCTTTGTTAGGCACAGCACTCTCTGCCTTCCACTGCAGCAATTCCAGTACGGTACCGAGCTTTGTGTTGCCATCTTCGCAATTGGGGTACAACCCTTTTGTGAACCTCATGCGATCGAACTTCAGCTTCTCCTTTTGACTTTCGCATCGCGTCCTTGCATCGACAATGACCCGGCGGAGATCATCATCATCGGGCACATCGTCTGGTTCCTCTTGATCTTCAGCAGCTTCCCCCGTTACAGCATCACCGTATTCAGGGGGCACATCGTCTGGTTCTTCTTGATCTTCAGCAACTTCCCCCGTTGCAGCATCCCCGTATTCAGGGGAACATAGTTGTCATCGTCCTCTTCTTCTTCGCCGTCTTCCATCATAACCCCAATTTCTCCGTGCCTCGTCCAAACATTATAGTGTGGCATGAAACCCTTGTAAAGCAGGTGGGTGTGAAGGATTTTCCGGTCAGAGTAAGACTTCGTATTCCCACATTCAGGGCATGGACAACACATAAACCATTCTTCTTGTTTGCCTCACCACTTCGAGAAAATCATGCACGCCCTTAATGTACTCGGAGGTGTGTCATCACCGTATACATCCATTGCGGTTCATACATGTGTGCATTATATATAATTAAGTGTGTCAAAAACCATTCTGTAACATCATGAATAGATAATTAAGTGACCAAATTAATAGAAGTTCATCATCACATTAAAACCAAAGTACATACATAGTTCTCATCTAACAACATATAGCTCTCCAGAGCATCTAATTAATTAAACCATACATTGAAACTATGTAAAACATATCAATACGAAAACAAATGCGATCATAATTGCAACCAAGGTAACAATTGATCCAACGGCATAATGATACCAAGCCTCGGTATGAATGGCATATTTTCTAATCTTTTTAATCTTCAAGCGCATTGCATCCATCTTGATCTTGTGATCATCGATGACATCCGCAACATCCAACTCCAATATCATCTTCTCCTCCTCAATTTTTTTTATTTTTTCCTTCAAGAAATTGTTTTCCTCTTCAACTAAATTTAACCTCTCGACAATAGGGTCGGTTGGAATTTCCGGTTCACATACCTCCTAGATAAATAAAACCTATGTCACGTTGGTCGGCATAATTTTCATAAACAATAAATGAACCAATAGTTATAAAGATAATATATACCACACCGAATCATAGATGGGGACGAGGGCCGACGGGGCGGATACCAAAACCATCGCACTATATAATAACAAGCAATAAAATAGTAAGAAAATTAGACAAGTATCTATCTAAAGTAAGAATTTTTTTCTTTCGGAAAGAAGATAAGAACAAGAGGCTCACCACGGTGGTGCCGGTGACGAGATCGGCGCAGTTGATCGACGACGGTGAAGACGGGAATATGGGACGTGACGGGCCGCTAAACCTAGACAAATCTCGAGGAAAATGGAGCTTTGAGGTCGACCTTCGAGAGGAGAAAGCTTAACTAGTGTGGCTCGGGCATTTCATCGAACACCTCATGTGCGTAGGAGGTGAGCTAGAGCACCACAAACCCCTCTGAAAGGATCGATATAGTTTACTAGAGGGGGGTGAATAGGCAACTAACAATTTTTAGCTTTTCTTTACCAAATTAAACTTTGCATCAAAGTAGGTTGTCTAGAAATGCAACTAGGTGAGCAACCTATATGATGCAACAACAACAAGCACACAAGCAAGCAAAGGATATAACACAAATAAGCTTGCACAAGTAAAGGCACGAGATAACCAAGAGTGGAGCCGGTGGAGACAAAGATGTGTTACCGAAGTTCCTTCCTTTTGAGGGGAATTACGTCTCCGTTAGAGCGGTGTGGAGGCACAATGCTCCCCAAGAAGCCACTAGGGCCACCGTATTCTCCGCATGCCCTCGCACAATGTGAGATGCCGTGATTCCACTATTGGTGCCCTTGAAGGCGGCGACCGAACCTCAAACAAGGTTGGGGCAATCTCCACAACTTAATTGGAGGCTCCCAACAACACCACGAAGCTTCACCACAGTGGACTATGGCTTCACGATGACCTCAACCGTCTAGGGTGCTCAAACACCCAAGAGTAATAAGATCCGCTAGGGATTAGTGGGGGGAATCAAATTTCTCTTGGTGGAAGTGTAGATCGGGGCCTTCTCAACCAATCCCGAGCAAATCAACAAGTTTGATTGGCTAGGGAGAGAGATCGGCGAAAATGGAGCTTGGAGCAACAATGGAGATTAGGGTTGGAAGAGATGAGTCTTCTTGGAAGAAGACCCCTTATATAGTGGGGGACAATTCAACCGTTACCCACCACTCAGCGCGACCCGGAAGTACCGCATCAAGGGAGGCGGTACTCAAGCATGGATCAGATTACCGCATGGGCGGACCGCGGTACTACCGTGGGCGCGGCAGAGCGCGGACCAGAAGAAAAAGCACGGATAGGGTGCGGTAGATACGCAGGTGCGGTATCATCATGCCCCATGCGGGTACTACCATGAGACAGCCACAGACCAGGCCCGTAGAGGCACGGATGTAAAAATTACATCCGTGACTACATCCGCTGAGATATTGTCGTGCGAAAATCCGACGTGGAACTACCGCGACCTGGGGTGCGGTACTACTGTGAAGGGTGCGGATGTAAAAAATTACATCCACTTCTACCTCCGCCTCCCGCTGCTGTAAGAACGGTACTACCACTCCGAGGAGCGGTACTATCGTGGGAGCTCGACGGTACTACCGCGTTGTGGCCCGGCCATTACTCGCTTCCTCTGCGGTAGTACCGCTTTGAGAAGCAGATACTACCGCTTAGCCCGAGAGGAACAACGCTGGAGACCTTTCATTTCATGGAGACAAAGAGAGACGGATGAATACTCCAAAGAGCTGGAGGAAAGGCGGTGAATAAGGGAACGTGTACGTGAGATTCCACCCAAACCTTTCCAAAGCGGACCCCCTCTTAATAGTAATGCGGCTTTCCCTACGACTCAACTCCACCGAACCGAACCGTAGAGAAACACCGTCTTCAATAGTCTTCGAGGGGCATCAAACCGTCTTGTGTTTAGTCGTGATATGTCTGAAAGGCTCAATACACACGATTAGTCCGCAAAGGCATTGTCATCAATCACCAAAACTACAGAGGGACAAGAATGCCCTTACAGTCTCCCCCTTTTTGGTGGATTGATGACAATACGGGATTTGCACAAAGGGAAAGAATATAGCACAAGCAAACCCCACATCTCTAGAATATAGGCGAGCTCCCCCTAGATTAGGTGCTAGAGAGTAAGGTGCTTTGGACTGCATTTGCACGACCTAATACTAGGATCACCACTCCCCCTATATTTTAGAGACAAAGCATATCTTGCAACGATAAGATAGTAAATATGAGCATAACATGAATAACACGATATAGCATAAGCTCAATAAGATAATAAGGTACGATAGAGGCATATGTCTTACACCATATGATAAAATTAGTCTCACAAGCACAACCAAACCAAAGCAACCAAGTTCAGCGATGGAAAGCAAAGCAAACGCATTTAAACACACGACACGCAAGCCACGACACACGACATGCAAATCCTACACTCTCTCCCTTTGGCATCCGTGACACCAAAAAGGCAGAGAGGTCACCTACAACAAAGGTGGTAGCTCGAGCGTGAAAAGGACTCCTCGTCGTCGGACCATGGCGAGGAACATACTCTTCCTCAGAATCGGTCCACTTGTAGCCCTGCTTAGCCATCCAGGCAGCCTCGGGGGTGATGTGCCTCTCAGAGCCGTTGGCCACGTCCTCGCCGCATGCTCTCAAAATCCTGTTGTCACGACGTCGGCCCTCCTTTTGAGCAACATGAGCCTTGTACTGACTCTGGACCTGCATGCAGAAAAGCCTCTTCATCTTGATCTTCAGCTTCTTTGCCCAAGATGGCTGGGTAGAGGGAGTAGTGAATGCTTGAGCGTCCGCAGCAGCGGCTTCTTCCTCCTCAATATCCTCCTCATCCACAACCCTCCTGGCAGCCTCAGCAAAAGTGGTGGTCTTAGCCCATTGCGGCTTGATGCGGAGCCTGATGGGCTCATGACGAATCCACCCTGGAGCTTCAAACTCATCATTGGGAAACAGCTTCTCCCATGTCTTGGAGATCAGGTGGAACAGGTAAGGCCCGTAGATGGGGACCTTACGGTTGAACACGGCGAACTGAAGCTCACACCACATGATATGTGAGACATCAAGTGGCTGAGTCTGAGCCTGATGGGCCTCCTCGCAGATAAGCATCATGTCAACGAGGTAAGCATGTACCTGGCCCATGTCCCCAATGCGTGGGAAGAGAGTGTTCCTGAAGAGCCGGTGCATGATGTCAAGGAAGGGATTAAGCATCCACGCAGTCTTCTTGTTGGGAAGAGTCTTCGGAACAAGGAATGGCATGAGCTTGTTCTTGTTGGTAGACTCAGAGTTGGCATGAGGGCAAACTCCAACTGGTGTGTTGAGCCCTTCATCTGGAACGTTAAGCAACTCCATGAACTCCTTCCAAGTAGCAGACATCCGGCGACCATTAGTCATCCAAGTCATGGTTCTTGCATCATCGACGCCGAAATAGACTGAAGCAAAGAACTGTGCGATGATCTCTGGATCAAAATCCTTGTGGAAGGTGAGCAAGTGCTCAATGGCGAACTGCTCCACTAGATCCAAGGCCTGTCCAAAGTACCCACAGTGCTTGTCCTACCTCATATGATGCATGTCAATGTAGTGAACTTCCACATAGAGGTTCTGCTTGGCCTTGATCACATCCAGATAGATCAGATTCTGCTGCTTGGTCCAGAAGAGATCATTGCCTCACAAGTTAGCCTGGGGATTCACATAGGGATTGAGCTTCCTTCGAATGACAAACTCGGCCTGGGGCATCTCATCCATGCCCACGGTGGGCTCCTTTTGCTTGCTGGCGGTGGTCTTAGTCCTCCGTTGAGGGGCTTGGAGCCCTCGGGAGCTTCATCTTGATTAACAGACAGCTTGGACCCTGTGGTCACGGCTGGGATTCGAAAGCTGACGAGCAAAGGAACCGGAGCCACCACCTAGACACAAACAAAAGAAACATGCAAGGAACAAGGCGAATCAAAGCTGTATGAAAGAAGCACAAAGCATGAGATTTGGACAATACAAAAGAGTGCAGGAAGAATCTACGGTAGTACCGGGCAGGGTTACGGTTGTAAAAAATTACATCCGCTCCAGCCGCGGTAGTACCGTGCCGGGGTGGCACGGTAGTGCCGCGCTTAGGGCGGAAGTAATGTTTTACTTCCGGGCGCCACGCGGTAGTACCGCAACGAGGCGCGGAAGTACCGCCCGGTGCTACGTCTTGAGCTTGCGTTGGTTTTCCCCGAAGAAGAGAGGATGATGCAGCACAGTAGCGTAAGTATTTCCCTCAGTTTTTGAGAACCAAGGTATCAATCCAGTAGGAGACCACGCGCAAGTCCCTCGTACCTGCACAAAATGATAGCTACTCGCAACCAACACGATTAGGGGTTGTCAATCCCTTCATGGTCACTTACGAGAGTGAGATGTGATAGAGATAATATTTTTGGTATAAAGATGCAAAGTGAAAAGTAAAAGCAAAGTAAGAACAAAGCAAGTAAATAAAGTGATAGAGATTGATATGATGAGAATAGACCCGGGGGCCATAGGTTTCACTAGTGGCTTCTCTCAAGAGCATAGATATTCTACGGTGGGTGAACAAATTACTGTTGAGCAATTGACAGAATTGAGCATAGTTATGAGGTTATCTAGGTATGATCATGTATATAGGCATCTTGTCCGAGACAACTAGACCGAAACGATTCTGCATCTACTACTATTACTCCACTCATCGACCGCTATCCAGCATGCATCTAGAGTATTAAGTTAAAAAGCAGTAACGCCTTAAGCAAGATGACATGATGTAGAGGAATAAATTCATGCAATATGATAAATACCCCATCTTGTTATCCTCGGCGGCAACAATACAATACGTGCCTTGCAACCCTTTCTCACATCCGGGTAAGGACACCGCAAGATTGAACCCAACGCTAAGCACTTCTCCCATTGCAAGAACTACCAATCTAGTTGGCCAAACCAAGCGGATAATTCAAGAGACTTGCAAAGATAACTCAATCATACATAAAAGAATTCAGAGAAGATTCAAATATTATTCATAGATAAGTTGGATCATAAATCCACAATTCATCGGTCTCAACAAACACACCGCAAAAAAGAAGATTACATCGAATAGATCTCCATGAGAGAGGGGAGAACATTGTATTGAGATCCAAAAAGAGAGAAGAAGCAATCTAGCTACTAGCTATGGACCCGAAGGTCTAAAGTAAACTACTCACACTTCATCTGGAGGGGCTATGGTGTTGATGTAGAAGCCTCCGTGGTGGATGCCCCCTCCATGTGAGCTAGAACAGGCCCCAAGATGGGATCTCGTGGATACTGAGGAAAGATGCAGGTGGAATTAGGTTTTTGGCTCTTGTTCTGATCGTTTGGGGATACGTAGGTATATATAGGAGGAAGGAGTACGTCGGTGGAGCAACAGGGGGGCCACGAGGCAGGGGGGCACGCCCAGGGGGGAGGGCGCGCCCCCCACCCTCGTGACCGCCTCTGTTACGTATTGGAGTAGGGCCAAGTCTCCTGGATCACGTTCAGTGAGAAAATCACGTTCCCAAAGGTTTCATTCCGTTTGGACTTCGTTTGATATTCCGTTTCTTCGAAACACTGAAATAGGCAAAAAACAAAGCAATTTCGGCTGGGCCTCTGGTTAATAGGTTAGTCCCAAAAGTAATATAAAAGTGGAAAATAAAGCCCAATATAGTCCAAAACAGTAGATAAAGTAGCATGGAGCAATCAAAAATTACAGATACGTTGGAGACGTATCAGGCATCCCCAAGCTTAATTCCTACTCGTCCTCGAGTAGGTAAATGATAAAAAGAGAATTTTGATGCGGAGTGATACTTTGGCATAATTTCAATATAAATCTTCTTACTTGTGATATGAATATTCAGATCCGAAAGATTTAAGACAAAAGTTCATATTGACACAGAAATAATAATACTTCAAGCATACTAATGAAAGCAATCATGTCTTCTCAAAATAACATGGCAAAACAAAGTTCATCCCTACAAAATCATATAGTTAGGCTATGCTTCATTTTCGTCACACAAAGATGTTCCAAAATACTATACCCCAGATGACAAGCCAAGCAATTGTATCAAACTTAAAAAAACTCAAACTTTTCAACCTTCACGCAATACATGAGCCGCGAGCCATGGATATAGCACTATGGGTGGAATAGAATATGATGATGGGATTGTGTGGAGAAGACAAAAAAGGAGAAAGTCTCACATTGACGAGGCTAATCAACGGGCTATGGAGATGCCCATTAATTGATGTCACCATGAGGAGTAGGGATTGCCATGCAACGGATGCACTAGAGCTATAAGTATATGAAAGCTCTACAAAAGAAACTAAGTGGGTGTGCATCCAACTTGCTTGCTCACGAAGACCTAGGGCACTTTGAGGAAGCTCATCATTGGAATATACAAGCCAAGTTCTATAATGAAAATTCCCACTAGCATATGAAAATGACAAATGAGAGACTCTCTATCATCAAGATCTTAGTGCTACTTTGAAGCACAATATATGAGACTCACTACATGAAGAACAAGGTGCTACTTTGAAGCACAAGTGTGGTAAAAGGATGGTAGCATTGTCGCTTCTCTCTTTTTCTCTCATTTTTTGGGCCTTCCTTTTTTGGCCTTGCTCTTTTTTTCGTCCGGAGTCTCATCCCGACTTATGGGGGAATCATAGTCTCCATCATCCTTTCCTCACTTGGGACAATGCTCTAATAATGATGATCATCACACTTTTGTTTTTCTTACAACTCAACAATTACAACTCGAAACTTAGAACAAAATATGACTCTATATGAATGCCTTCGGTGTACCGGATGGTGCAATGAATCAAGAGTGACATGTATGGAAAATAATGCATGGTGGCTTTGCCACAAATACGATGTCAACTACATGATCATGCAATGGCAATATGACAACAGTAATGTATGTCATAATAATGATGATGGAAGTTGCATGGCAATATATCTCGAATGGCTATGGAAATGCCATGATAGGTAGGTATGGTGGCTGTTTTGAGGAAGATATAAGGAGGTTTATGTGTGAAAGAGCGTATCATATCACGGGGTTTGGATGCACCGCTAAGTTTGCACCAACTCTCAAGGTGAGAAAGGACAATACACGCATCAAGAGGCTAGCAAAGGCAGAAAGGTAAAAGTGCGTATAATCCATGGACTCAACATTAGTCAAAAGAACTCATATACTTATTGCAAAAATTTAGAAGCCATCAAAAATCAAGTACTACGCACATGCTCCTAAGGGGATAGACTGGTAGGAAAAGACCATCGCTCGTCCCCGACCGCCACTCATAAGGATGCACAAGCCAGGTACACTTCATGTTTCAAATTTGTTACACAACTTTAACCATACGTGCATGCTACGGGACTTGCAAACTTCAACACAAGTATTTCTCAAATTCACAATTATCAACTAGCACGACTTTGATATTATTACCTCCATATCTCAAAACAATTATCAAGCATCAAACTTATCTTAGTATTCAATTCACTCAAAAGAAACTTTCACATATCTTGAATACCAAGTATATTAACATTAAGCAAAGTACCATGCTATTAACGACTCTCAAAATAATCTAAGTGAAGCATGAGATCAAGTTTCTTTAAAACAAATCCACCACCGTGCTCTAAAAGATCTAAGCGAAGCACTAGAGCAAAAATTATCAAGCTCAAAAGATATAAGTGAAGCACTATGAGCAAAAATTATCACGCTCAAAAGATATAAGTGAAGCACATAGAGTATTCTATCAATTTCCAATTCATATATGGCTCTCTCAAAAGATGTGTACAACAAGGATGATTGTGGTAAACTAACAAGCAAAGACGCAAATAATACAAGACGCTCCAAGCAAAACACTTACCATGTGGTGAATAAAAATATAGCTCCAAGTAAATTACCGATGGAACTAGACGAAAGAGGGGATGCCTTCCGGGGCATCCCCAAGCTTTGACTTTTTGGTGTCCTTGGATTATCTTGGGGGTGCCATGGGCATCCCCAAGCTTAGGCTCTTTGACGGTGTCCTGGACTAGGGGGTACTCACCACGTCGTCTCCCGATCAGTTGGATTGGGCCGAGGATCCCCATGGCCCAGATACTCATGGGCCAGTCCGGATAGTTGCTGCATACAAGGAAGATTCCACAAGACTTGGCGATCAAGACAAGGACTCCTCCCCACCGGCGTGTTCGGCTGGGACTCTTGTTATCCTAGGCCTACGGTGCATTATATAAACCGAGGCCAGGCTAGTCGATAGACAATCTCATATACAACAATCATACCATAGGCTAGCTTCTAGGGTTTAGCCTCTCTCGATCTAAATGGTAGATCTACTCTTGTATTACCCATATCATCAATATTAAACAAGCAGGAGTATGGTTTTACCTCCATCGAGAGGGCCCGAACCTGGGTAAAAACATCGTGTCCCTTGTCTCCTGTTACCATCCGCCTAGACGCACAGTTCGGGACCCCCTACCCGAGATCCGCCGGTTTAGACACCGACATTGGTGCTTTCATTGAGAGTTCCGTTGTGTGTTCGGCAAAAGGTTGATGGCTCGCTTTCGCAGATCAAGCTGCGACTTCGCATCTTCGTCACCGATTCGCTGGTCACCTTGGTTCGACCATGATCGCTACCGCCTCCGATCGTCATGTTCGGAGGAGGGCCTTCATCAACATCAACTCCGATCTCTATCAAGATCATGGAGGAATCATCCAAGGAGCCCGGGGGCTCAACGTCAACGTTGCCCTCGGGCGACCGTGCTATTTTTCTGGACGGCGAACTTATATCCGCCGTCACTGCCTCCTCGAGCGTCGGTTTGACGATTGCCCCGATGGAATAGTGCGGAATTACGTCTACAACAGCCACGCTAAATTTCTTCGAGTTCCGATGGAGGAATCTTCGACAATCTACGATATACCGGAGCCCTGTCAAATCTGGACGAGAATCTGGACGAGTTTAGGGCGTGGTGTCCAGCTTCTAGCTCGGACCTCCTTTGGAAGATCCAACCGTTGACCGGCTGCGGAATTCCTGTATCTACCACCACTCAAAATTTCAGATCGGTCCAACAGTCCAAACTCCGGGAACCTTCCGATTAGTGCATCACTTTTCGGATCTGTTTTCTGTATGAAACGAATCCGACCCGAAGTTCGTCTTTTTATGAACGGGATTTCGGACATCCTTTTTGAAGGAAGTTTTGTATGGGTATTGTGTTTTGTTTCCGAACACATCCCACTAGCTTTACAATCTTTTGAACATGATCTTCAACATCATGCTGGTGTCAAACCAGTCCGGCAATATTGCTCCACGGCTGCCGACCTGCGCTAGACGCGTCGTCACTTTGTTGAGCCACGCTCAACTTCTTCAGATCATCAACCCGGCAAGCCGAACAAGAGTCCGGAATCGCGAAGGATAAATCATCTCCAACATCGCCAACCCATGGATTACACGGAGCAGGCAACCGCATCGCTGCACGGTCACTTCATCAAGCCGGCATCGACCACGCCACGACACGCATCGACGGCAGCGCACTAGTGCTTTTTCAAGCTGGTGTCCATCACGCCGACCTACTTCGACTCATCGGCTGACACCGAGGCTTCATCACGTTAGCTGGACCGGGGGCTTCATCATCTCTTCATCAACCTACTCCGGAGACTTCGGCGTCACTAGCCGACCAGCTTCATCACGTTAAATTTGGACCGAGGGCTTTGCCTCGGCGAGCCAACCCTTGTCAAAGATCGCCATGCCGTCGCTTTACCGACCGTCCGTGCAATGGGTGTCGGGATCGAGTCCCAATTTTGGGAATCACCTTTCTTCAGATTACTACAACAAATAAACCAGGTCTATCAAATGGTGGCCGCATTAACGAAGGTCGCATGGTGGTTTGGTCAGTTTCCGTACATAGTCCGGCGAACGCCGCAACTCGAACCGACCTGTGAATTCAGGCCTTGCCATGCCTTTACCGCATCACGCCGCCACCCTGCATCGACATTGACTTCGGCGCCAGGCCATATTTCTTTTATTACTCACTTTGCATAAATTATTTATTATGCAACGATTTTTTTTATTATTATTACTATTATCTCCGGTTTGCACTATTTTTTGTGCACAGGAAAATGATCCAGCCGGACTATATCCTTTGACGTCACCTTGGCTGGACGGGGGGCTTCGTCAACACTTCATTACCCCATGCCGGGGACTTCGGCATCACTCTGCCGTCCTGCATTGACCATGCTATGTCACCACTTCGGAGGGCCGAGCTCTTTGCTCCGCCACCTCGGGACCGGCTTGGGGGATGGAACCTTGTCCCGCATCAAGCTCGGACCGCGTCGTCAATACCGAACACATTAACCAGCTAAGTTGCCTTCATGCTCAAAGTTTTAAATTTTTAACTTGTGTTCGGCTCGACTAAGCATTATACTTTTTGGAAAAAAGTTGCGTGTAAAAATTTTCCTTGTCCAAACTTTGTTCAAGACACTTTTTACCTTGACGCTACCAGCGCTCATTATACCAGGGGCTTCTTTATGAAGCTTATTAATACGGGCTTTATGCCCAACACATGTGTCACACTTCCGCATGTACCTTTTATTCACCATTATATGCATTGATATGACTTAAGTTTGGCCAAATTTGGGTTGCTGGCTCTGTGCTTACCCCTACGTTCGATTGTTCGGCTAGGTGGTAAAGGGAGCACCTCTGCGATTGTTACCGCCGAGTCAGCGGATGTGTACCTCAGACTGGGTGAAGCCGAAGCTAAGCGTTCTTAAGGGAATACTCGGTCGGTGAACTAAAAGATGATTTCTTACCTATTCATTTACCTACCCCCAGATGTTTTTCTGCTCTTTTCGCAGTCCGGACATGCACTTTAGGGCATGCCTCCCGGGGAAAGGAACCCCTAACGGAACTATTCTCCCTGGAAGATGTTTCTTACTAACCATGTAATATAACATAACTAGTTGGGCACTTGTCCGATAAAGCACTAATGACCCCTACGCCTTTGGTCTCCACGCATGCCCCGGTTTTTATAAATCATGAGGGTATTCGGACACACTCCGGACTATTGGGTCCAGAGGTTGAAGCGAAAAGGTCCGCTACGACAAACGATATACAATCCGGCTAGAAGGCATTTTACATGTCACCTTACATTATATAGTCAACTCTTACCAAAGGCACTTGGAGGCTCTTATGTTTATTTGAGCCGTTTTATACTAAGTGTTTTTCTTCTTAGTCGTTGCAAAGTTTTTATTATTATTTATCACTCCTACACGAAAAAGCGGTCACCAGCCGGGAGCCTAATTTCTCTCTCAAAACCACTAGAGTTTAGTTTTCTAAACTGGCCTAATGAGAAGTACTCCGCCTTGAGATGGGAGACCCAAGTTTAGGGCTGACCCGCTTGAAGTCTTGAGATAGGATGTGTCATGTTAAAGCAATGGGCACCTTTTTTTTCTCTAAAGTCCAATTTTCAGATTGGCACCGAACACTTGATCTTGTTCGGACGTCATGTTTTTACTGACGTTTTTTGGTTTTCCAAGCTTTTGGCACTTTTAAACTATTTGTGTGTTTTCAGCACAAGTCTCGCAAAAGGCAATGCCGGACACCTTTTAGAGATTCGCAAAAATATTCTCGGATATTGCTATATATGCACGGTTTCAATTGTGTCTTGGGTCAATAGTTGGGTTGCGGCTCCTGCGCTTGCCTCCTATGTTCCGCTTTGTTCGGCTAGGGTGTGCAAAGAGAGAACCATCGCGATTGTGCTTCCAGCTCACATGGTTAAGCACCTCGATGGAGAAAGCCCGGCTATCTGTCACAATAAGCGTAAATCGGTCAGCGATCCGATGACGGTGTTAAACGATGGGCCATGCATAACAATGGCCGAAGTGTTTACGGCTTGACCTCGACTGTCGCCAAACACTACCGGGGGCTATTAACTGGCCTCCCAAACTAAATCCTCGATATTTTTCTCTTACATTGAAGCTGAGGTTTCATGATCATGCTTAGCATGACAACCCAAAGAAAGGAACCAATAGCGGGACTATTTTCTTTGGAAGACATTTCTTACATTAAACAGTAATATAACATATCTCTGCGTACCTTTGTTTATAAAACCGTATGGCCAGATTGCCTTGTTTGTCGTAAATCTTTGCCCTCATAAAGGCTTTATAAAGTAGGACAAACACTCCTCGGCCACTGGCCGAAGAGGTTGAAGCAGATGGTCGGTCAACAAAGTTTTGTACAATGCGGATCCGAGCATTAATGACATAAAGTACTTGGATACATTGAGTCATTACACATAATTTGTGATTTTACTACGGCTATCGATCCTTAATTGACCACCCGTGCCTGCATTAAGGCTCGGGGCCTCTTGGGCTTCGGGCTTATTATTTACAAATATTAAAGGGTCACATCGATCCCACGATGCGGTGTTGCCACCCGACCCGATGTCTCGGGACTCTTGCATTGCACATTTCTATGCAGAAAATTTTAAGTGCAATACAGTTTCCGAGGAGATTTTGATCCTCGGGTTGGTCGGCCGCACCCAACTTTGAGTCTCGAGGATCGAAAGCACGCCATTTTTTGTGTCCCGGAGTATACCCGAGCTAGGACTTGATCCTCAGACCGATTTTGCAAATCAACCCGAGTCTCGGCTGACTCGAGGATCGGCGGTCTTATGTCATCCTTCATGTGCATCTCGGGTTTTAGACCGATACCCACCTTGAGGGCTACTGGCTATGTATCTCGTGCAGAGAATAAACACCAATCAAAAATATTGACAAAATCGCCCACATTCGGGTGGTGCACCACCTCGGAAGCAATCCGGCATAAAGCTCGGGCGCTAGTGGCTGGCTCCATAGAGGGCATTTCGGCATTAAGCTCGCTAAACTCCTTCAAACTTCTTTGAACCAAGGTGATTTATTTACACCTCGGATACAGTCCGCGTTGGAGCTCGGATACAATCCGGCGTTGGAGCTCGGATACATAGTCCGGCGTTTGAGCTCGGATACATTCAAGCGTTAGAGCTGGGAAGCGATCCGGCATTGGTGCTCGCTGCAAAAGATACCTCGAATGCAGTCCGGCGTTGGAACTTCGGACGCAAGAGGACGCTGCCGCCGGGAACAACTTCAAACCCGAGGTGTGGCATAAAAATAACAGGCATTGATAATGGCCGGATATTTAAAGGCTCCTCGGATACCCGACGTAAACTCGTCCGAATGCATTTCGCGATCCTCAAGATCGATGATGAGAAGATATGTTGAACCAGTTTTCAAGACCGCAACCGAAGATGAAGAATAGTTCGGAAGAATTGAGGCGTCCCTAACTTGAAGACCGGTTCAGGGGCTATCGACGGTGTCTGGACTAGGGGTACTCACCACGTCGTCTCCCGATCAGTTGGATTGGGCGAGGATCCCCATGGTCAGATACTCATGGGCTGGCCCGACAGGCGGTTGCACGATACAAGGAAGATTCCACAAGACTTGGCGATCAAGACAAGGACTCCTCCCCACCGGGCGATTCTGCTAGGGACTCTTGTTATCCTAGGCCTCACGGTGCATTATATAAAATGAGGCCAGGCTAGTCGATAGACAATCTCATATACAACAATCATACCAGAGGCTAGCATCTAGGGTTTAGCCTCTCTGATCTCGTGGTAGATCTACTCTTGTACTACCCATATCATAAATATTAATCAAGCAGGAGTAGGGTTTTACCTCCATCGAGAGGGCCCGAACACAGGTAAAACATCGTGTCCCTTGTCTCCTCATTACCATCCTCCTAGAAGCACAGTTTGGGACCCCTACCGAGATCCGCGGTTTTGACACCGACACTCTTGCCACTCCTTGTTCCATAATCCATCAAAAGAATTTACCCAAAACTTGAAAACTTCACAACACAAAACTCAATAGAAATCTCGTGAGCTCCGTTGGAGAAAGAAAACAAAAGACTACTTCAAGGTACTGTAATGAACTCATTCTTTATTTATATGGGTGTTAAACCTACTGTATTCCAACTTCTCTATGGATTATAAACTATTTTACTAGCCATAGATTCATCAAAATAAGCAAACAATACACATAAAACAGAATCTGTCAAAAACAGAACAGTCTGTAGTAATCTGTAACTAACGCATAAACTTCTGGAACTCAAAAATTCTACCAAAATTAGAAGGCCTGGAAAATTTGTTTATTGATCATCAGCAATTGGAATCAGTATTTTATCACGTTCTGGTGATTTTTAACAATTCGGGCAGTGAGCGCAAAGATTCTGGAAATTACAGCAAGATCAAATAACTATCACCCAAGAAGATCTAATAGGTTTAACTTGGCAGAAACACTAATTAAAAGATAAAATCACATCTAAACAGAGGCTAGATGGATTATTTATTCCTAAACAGAAGCAAAAACAAAAAACTAAAAATAAAATTGGGTTGCCTCCCAACACGCGCTATCGTTTAACGCCCCTAGCTAGGCATAAAAGCAAGGATAGATCTAGGTATTGCCATTAGGCAATTCTTCAACGAGGCATCTACCACTTTTAGAATTTTCTTTCTTTCTAGTAATTATCAAACTTTTAGGCACAAGATCGAAAAATTCATTTGCAGCAAATGGTTCCTTAATGATAGTAAAAAGATCGGGATGAATACTTATGGATTTAAGATCCGCAGTTTCCTTACTAGATGATTCACCCTTATTTTTAGGAACATACATAAGCTTGGCAATTTTTGTGGGAGGACTAGGAGTATTCTTCACTAAGAAAAAGCGGTTCCCAAGTTGGTAATGATACCTCAAGTTTATCGATTCTAGTGGAATCTAAATTTATTTTCTCATTAACCATGGGTTCCTTCTCCTTAATATTTTTCAAAGTCATTCCTACCTTAGATCCATATTGAGTAATTTGATTATGGATCTTTTTATCTAGATTTTCAATGGATTCAATGGTAGCAACCGTTTTCAATAATTTCAAGCCTTTGCATAACATGCTCCAAAGTTAACATAGTTCCATTAACCAAAAGAGGTGGTGAGCCAAATAAATCTATTAAAGCATTATAAAAATCAAAAGTATGGCTACCCAAGAAATTCCCTCCGAGAACGATTATCAAGGATATATCTATACTAAGGATTAGCACCTCGTAAAATTACGAAGAAGAACTGAAGTGGATTGCTTCCTGGTAGATCTATTTTGAGCATTGCAAATTCTATACCAAGCATATTTTAGATTTTCTCCCTCCCTTTGCTTAAAATTTAGAACTTCGTTCTCGGGAGATAACGGGGAAGATATGAAACTAGTCATGATGACAAGCAAGCAAACTAACACACGAGCAAAAGGCAAAGGGAAAAAAGAGGAGGGGATTGGGAAAGAGAGGGCGAATAAAACGGCAAGGGTGAAGTGGGGGAGAGGAAAACGAGAGGCAAATGGCAAATAATGTAATGCGAGAGATAGGGATTGTGATGGGTACTTGGTATGTTGACTTTTGCGTAGACTCCCCAAGAACGGCGCCCAGAAATCCTTCTTGCTACATCTTGAGCTTGCGTTGGTTTTCCCGAAGAGGAGAGGATGATGCAGCACGCGATGGCGTAAGTATTTCCCTCGGTTTTGAGAACCAAGGTATCAATCCAAAGAGGAGGCCACACGCAAAGTCCCTCGTGCACTGCACAAAGCGATAGCTACTCGCAACCAACACGATTAGGGGTTGTCAATCCCTTCACGGTCACTTACGAGAGTGAGATCTGATAGAGATAATATTTTTGGTATTTTTGGTATTATGATGCAAAGTGAAAAGTAAAAGCAAAGTAAGAACAAAGCAAGTAAATAAAGTGATAGAGATTGATATGATGAGAATAGACCCGGATGATGAAGTCATGTACCTAGGGTAGGGTCATGGACCTGTCCAAGATACCCTCCCCAGGGACATCTCTAGGAGAAACTACCTTTCAGTCGACCTGGAAGGGTTCCACTCGACGAACTCGAAGACACTCGACCATGAAGCCAACCACTCGACCGCCAGAAGATCTAAAGCCAGTCTGCACACAAACGGTCGGTCATTAAGTAGCTTTTATGGTCATCATAGCACTTTATGTGGGGTGCTACCAGTAACCCCCGATCTTAATGTACCTTAATCCCTGCATAATTGAGGGTAGGAGGGGTCTGGCGAACTCTATATAAGCCACCCCCCTCCTCAGTGTAAAGGGTTCGCAACCTTGTAACTCATACGCTCATAATACAGTCGACCGCCTCCGGGCTCCGAGACGTAGGGCTGTTACTTCCTCCCAGAAGGGCCTGAACTTGTAAACATCTTGCGTATACAACTACTCCATAGCTAGGATCTTGCCTTTCCATTCCTACCCCCTATCTTCTTTATCGGAGTTAGAACCACGACAGTTGGCGCCCACCGTGGGGCAGGTATTCTAGCGATTTGTTGGAGAAGTTGGGATTTTTCCGATCTCCTACATCATGGTTTCAGGTGGAGCTTTGGTCGAGGGCCACAAGATCCGTCTCGGCGCGCTCACGTTCATCGCCGATGACTCCGCTTGGCTTCAGGAGGCTCCACTCGACGTCGACGCGCTCCCCATCCGCGGTTCCGCAGCGTCCTCCTGCGGCAACCGTCGACCCAGTATCAGTCGGCTCCTGTGCCGTCCTCCCTCCTAGTCTCGCGCCGGCGCAAGCACTCCGGTTGGTCGAGGCTTCAGCGGTGGGTGAGGCACGCGGTGGCCCGCCAGTCGGCCACTCCTCAAGTTGTGGCAATCGAGCCCGACGAATCTCTCTGACCTCTTTCTTCGACTGGCCGACCGGGCTCCGCAGAGATCGATCCGAAAAGCGATAGCAGTGATCCAGCGACGGAGGTTCTGATGGTCGATGGACCACGCAGTCCTCCTGGATTCCCCCGCGCCGACGGAGGCGACGGCGGAGGCGATCCGGCGCAGGTTCACGAAGAGTATCAACCCGAGCCCCTCACTTCGCTGCAGAGGGAAGAACTTCGCCGCCGGAACATGGATGCGCTTCACACTCCTATCGTTGGAGAAACCCCCGAGGCTCGTGCCTTGGAGGACGCGCAGCCATTAACCTGGCTGAGCACACTCATTGGAGAACCTCCAAATGAGTACTCGAGCGCACGGCAACGGGTTCCGTAATCCGACGTCAACTCTTTCCACGACCAACTCAGGTATATCGAACTCCGATTCAAAATTTAGCAGCTGCAGCCGATATAGCGTAATCGATTCAGCCTTCGATCGGAGGCGGGTAGAGGTTTGCTACAGAATCGTAGATTTACTCCGGGCAGCGGAGATCAAAATTCAGCCGTATCACGATCCACGGGCAGGATTCACAGCAGATCCGTCAGCTGCGAATTGATCGGTCGGCCCATAACCCGAGATCGCCTCGAGGCGTGAGGAATGTGGGGGCGGCGTGATGATCGATACAAGAGCATGAGCAGTATGAGCACCGATTCGATCGCAATGATCGACGCCGAGTGCCCACCCTCCCCAAGGGGTGGATCATACGCCTCGGCAAACAGGATGATGACGCCTTGACCACAGTGTTGGGCGAAGGGTTCCAGTCGACCCCAGAGAACCAGGCTTTGATGCGAGATCCATTATCGTTCAAGGTTTGGTCAACAAGAATAGAGCTCACGGAGAAGGCCATGACAGAGATGCGCCCACCACCAGCAGAGTTCATGTCTCAGGGCCAGAGTGTTTTAGCAGAGCCATCAGAGCCGCGGTGATTCCTCCCAACTTCAGGTTGGCGATCGGAGTCGATAAGTTCCTTTGGTGAGTCAAGCCTGATACTTGGCTTGAGGACTACCGAGTGGCTGTTCAGATTGGCGGCAAAGAACGATGAGAGTAGCTATGAAGCATCTGCCCCTTATGTTGGAGGGTTCGGCTAGAGCATGGTTGAGTCGGTTAGCACCAAAGCAGTATTTACACTTGGGAAGATCTTGCCCGAGTGTTTGTCGTGACATTTGAAGGAACTTGCGAGGCGACCCGGCAGGTTGTGAGTTGCGATGTGTGTGCAAAAAGTCGAATGATACTTTGAGAGATTACATCCAGAGATGGATCACGTTGCATCATACAGTAGAGAATGTATCTGATCACCAGGCAGTCTGTGCCTTCAAGGAAGGCGTCAAGAACAGAGAGCTGAGTTTGAAATTCGGTCGGACCGGAGATATGACCCTGAGTCGAATGATGGAGATTTCCACCAAGTATGCTAATGGTGAAGAAGAGGATCGGCTCCGGAGTGGCAAATACAAGTCAGCCGCTAATGAAACCGGCGGAGGGAATTCCAGTCGGAAGCAGAAGCGGAAAGCCGAGCTAGCTGCTCCTGGAGAAGCCTTGGCCGTGACCCCAGGAAAGTTCAAGGGGAAACCCAAGGGGCCTTGGAACCCCAAGAAGGTGAAAGACCAAGATGGAAATGATGTGTTGGACCTGCCGTGTCACATTCACATGAAGAAAGATGAAGAGGGTAAACTCATTTACCCAAAGCATACCACGACGATGTCGGCTCTTGATTCAGCGGTTCAAGGGAAGCAGCCAAAGGATAAGGAAAAGGAGTCGGACAAAGTTGAGGACAAGGAAGATAGTGATGGTGGATACCCCGGTCAATTCCACCACGATGATTTTCTTGACGTTGAAAGCAAAAGTCGATTGAAAGTTATCAACCGAGAGGTGAATATGGTCGCTCGGCGACACCCAATTATCTGAAATGGTCCTGCATCGCCATTACATTCGACCAGTCCGATCACCGACGACACATTGCCACCCACGGGAGGCAAGCATTGGTGGTCGACCACCATCGAAGGCACTCGGTGACCAAAGTTACGATGGATGGTGGCAGCGGCACTTTGAACATATTGTATGCACGAGACGTTGAAAGGGATGGGCATTCGATGTCCAGACTCGGCACCAAACAATATGAGCTTCCATGGAGTCATTCACGGAAAGAAGGCTGAGTCACTCGGCCAAATTGCTCTTGATGTGGTTTTCGGTGATTCAAAGCATTTCCGCAAAGAAAAGTTGACGTTTGAAGTTGTGGATTTCCAGAGTGCTTATCACGCTATTCTGGGGAGGCTGGCGTATGCACATTTCATGGCTCGACCATGCTATGTATACCTCAAACTGAAAATGCCAGGCCCCAAAGGTGTGATCAACGCCACCGCAATCGGAAGAAAGCGAAGAGTGTTTTCGAAGAAGGCTCTAAGATCGCTGATGCTCAGATGGCAGTGGTAGAGCTGCAAGAGTACCAGAAGACTGCAGACCCAAGTGATTTGTTGCGAGCCAAGAAGCCCGCTACGGAATCAGCATTTCAGTCGTCCAGTGAGACGAAACCGATTCACATTCACCCGACCGACCCCAATGCTGCTCCGACCAATATCTCAACAACACTCGACTCCAAATAGGAAGAAGTGCTCATCCAGTTCCTCCGTGAGAACTGGGACATCTTTGCATGGAAGCCTGCTGACATGCCAGGTGTTCCTAGGGGGCTGGCTGAGCATCGCCACTAAGTCGACCAAAGTTAAACCTGTCAAAGAACATCTTTGGCGGTCATAAATCGAAGAAGAGAAAGGCCATTGGCGAGGAGGTGGCTCGGCTCTTAGCGGCAGAAGTTCATCCAAGAGATTTACCACTCCGAGTGGCTCACCAATGTTGTCATGGTCCCCAAGAAGGACAAGTCCTGCGCATGTGCATCGACTTCAAACATATCAATCGGGCCTGCCCGAAAGATCATTCCCCTCTCCCCCGCATCGACCAAATAGTCGACTCGACTGCGGGATGTGAGCGGTTGTCTTTTTTAGACGCATATTCCGGGTACCATCAGATCCGTCTGTATGGACCGATGAGATCAAAACAGCTTTCATAACTCCATTCGGTGCTTACATTTATGTCACCATGCCATTCGGCCTCAAGAATGCTCGGAGCCACGTTCATGAGGATGATTCGAAGTGTTTGCTCACTCAAATCAGTCGGAATGTGGAAGCATACATGGATGATATTGTGGTCAAGTCACGGAAGGGTTCCGACCTGCTGACTGACCTTGCTGAAACATTTGCCAATGTCAGGAGGTATGATATCAAGCTTAATCCATCAAAGTGCACATTCGGGGTTCCTGGCGGAAATTTACTCGGTTTTCTCGTTTCCGAACGAGGAATCGACGCCAACCCAGAAAAAGTTGGCACTATACTCCGAATGAAGCACCCTGTGCGTGTGCACGATGTCGAAGCTTCTTTGGATGCTTGGCGCTTTAAGTCGATTCATCTCTACGCCTCGATGAAAAGGCATTGCCTCTTTACCGTGATGAAGAAGTCAAACAAGTTGAGTGGACTCGAGAAGCTGATGCAGCGTTTGCGAGCTAAAAGCTCTGCTCTCCACCAGCCGGTGCTTGCTGCTCCAATCAAAAGAGCCTTTCTTTGCTTTACATTACAGCCACATGACAAGTCGTCAGTACAGTACTTACGGTCGAGCGGGAAGAAGAAGGAAAAGCCTTCAAAGTTCAGCGCCCAGTATACTATCTTTCTGAAGTATTGACTCCATCAAAGCAAAGATACCCTCATTATCAGAAGCTTGTTTATGGGATTTATATGACCACGAAGAAGGTTGCTCATTACTTCTCTGACCATTCCATTACGGTTGTCGTGATGCCCCATTGTCGGAGATCCCGCACAACAGAGATGCAAATGGTCGAGTGGCGAAATGGGCGATTGAACTCCTTCCCTTGATATCAAGTTTGAGGCAAAGAAAGCCATCAAGTCCCAAGCGAGCAGACTTCATCGCCGAGTGGATTGAACAGCAGCTTCCGACTCAAGTTCACTCGAACCTTTGGACTATGTTCTTCGATGGTTCCAAGATCTTTGAATGGTTTCGGTCTTTGGGGTAGTATTAGTTTCCCCGAGGAGATAAGCTCAGATATGTATTCCAGATTCACTTTGATTCCTCCAACAATGAAGCAGAATATGAGGCACTTTTGTACGGGTTGCGTATGGCCATTTCACTCGGCGTCCGTCGCCTCATGGTCTATGGCGAGTCGGATCTGGTGGTTAATCAGGTGATGAAGGAGTGGGACGTCAGAAGCCCAGCCATGACTGGTTACTGCAACACAGTGAGAAAGCTAGAGAACAAATTTGAGGGGTTAGAGCTTCATCATATACCCCGACTGAAAAATCAAGCTGCTGATCATTTGGCGAAAATAGGGTCCAAGAGGGAAGCCATTCCCAATAATGTGTTTTTGGAGCACATCCACGCACCATCGGTTCAAGAGGATCCTTTCACCGAAGAAGCCCCGCAGCCAAAAAGTGTCACTGATCCGACTGAAGTTGAGGTCCCAGCAGTGGTCGACCTAATTATGGAGGTTGTGGTCATCACTCCCGACTGGACAGTGCCATACATCGCGTATATCCTAAGGAAAGAGCTCCCGGAGAACAAAGAAGAGGCTCGACAGATCGTCCGCCGATCTAAGGCCTTTACAATGATCAAGGGACAGTTGGACAGAGAAAAGCCTTGAATGGAGTCGACCGAAATGTATAATGCGGAAGAAGGTCGATAATTCTTGATGATATCCACCGGGGACCTGTGGTCATCATCGTCCTCTCGGACCATTGTGGCTAAAGCATACCGAAGCGGGATTTTATTGGCCAAGAGCAAATGAAATGGCAAAGGAAATAGTCGACAAGTGTGAAGGATGTCGGTTCTATTCCAATATGTCGCACAAACCCGCCTCGACCTTTGAAGACCATTCCACTCGTACGGCCCTTCGCTATTCGGGGATTGGATATGATCCGGACCCGAGGACGGCAGAGCGGCTTCACTCATTTGCTAGTGGCAGTCGACAAGTTCACTAAGTGGATCGAAGCTAAGCCCATCAAGAACCTCGATGCATGCACTGCTATCAGTTTCATCAGAGAGTTGATATTCAGATATGGAGTTCCACATAGCATCATCACTGACAATGGGTCAAACTTCGATTCCGACAAGTTCAAAGCCTTTTGCGTCTCTCAAGGCACACGAGTCGACTATGCTTCGGTTGCTCATCCTCAGTCGAATGGACAAGCAGAGCGAGCAAACGGTCTAATTCTCAAAGGACTGAAACCCCGGCTGATGCGTGATCTCAAGCATGCAGCAGGAGCATGGGTCGACGAACTTCCATCAGTTCTTTGGGGATTGAGGACCACTCCTAATCGGTCGACTGGGAGAACTCCATTCTTCCTGGTCTATGGAGCTGAAGCGATTCTGCCGAGTGACCTGCTTCACAATGCACCTCGAGTCGAACTCTACTCTGAAGATGAAGTGGAACAAGCCCGGCAGGATGCAGTCGACCTCTTAGAAGAAGAGAGGGAGATGGCCCTGATCCGCTCGACTATCTATCAGCAAGACTTGCGTCGATTCCATGCCAGAAATGTGAAGAGTCGAGCCTTCCAAGAAGGAGACTTGGTCCTCCGAGTGGATCAACAGAAACCACACAAGCTCGCTCCCACTTGGGAAGGCCCCTTCATCGTCACCAGTTCTCCACAATGGAGCATACCATCTTTACAACGTCGATCGCTGATTGATGAGCCTCAAGCTTGGAATGCGGAGCTGCTCCGCCCCTTTTATACTTAAGTACACACTCGGATGAGATGTAATAAAAGTACCTCTGTAGTTTGTTTATCGAAGTCAAGAATGTTATAATTTTCCCAAAGATTGTTATTACTTTTTGTTTACATAAAAATTCCCCCCCCCCCAGCGGGTGGCTTCGCCGCGAATCCGTTTCGCCTAAGTTTGTAAAAAAAAATCCTTACCAAGTGATGAGCCAGCCTCCCACTCGGGGGCTTAGCTGCGAATCCGTTTTGCCTAAGTGTTTAAAATCCTACCGAGTGGTGAGCCAGCCTCCCACGCGGGGGCTTAGCTACAGTCCAAGTACTCGCCTAAGTGTTTAAAATCCTCATCGAGAGTGGTGAGCCAGCCTCCCACTCGGGGCTTAAGCTGTAGTCCAAGTACTCGCCTAAGTGTATAAAATCCTACCAAGTGGTGAGCCAGCCTCCCACTCGGGGGCTTAGCTGCAGTCCAAGTACTCGCCTAAGTGTTTAAAATCCTACCGAGTGGTGAGCCAGCCTCTCACTCGGAGGCTTAGCTGCAGTCCAAGCACTCGCCTAAGTATTTCATACAATGTGCGCTTTGCAAGGACGACGAGGTGCAGGTCGACTGCTGCCTCCTCCTTTAGAGCTATGCCACAAAAATCCTACCGAGTGTAGAGCAAACCTCTCACTCGGGGGTTTAGCTGCAGTCCAGTACTCGCCTAAGTTCAAAAAATCCTACCGAGTGTAGAGCAAACCTCTCACTCGGGGGCTTAGCTGCAGTCCAGTACTCACCTAAGTTTGAAAAATCCTACCGAGTGTAGAGAAAACTTCTCACTTTCGGGGCTTAGCTGCAGTCCTGTGCTAGCCTATGTTTGAAAAATCCTCACCGAGTGAAGAGCAAACCTCCCACTGGAGAGCTTAGCTGTAGTCCAGTGCTACGCCTAAGTATTGAAAAATCCTCACCGAGTGGAGAGCAAACCTCCCACTCGGAGGCTTAAGCTGCGATCCAGTGCTGGCCTAAGTATCGAAAAAATCCTACCGAGTGGAGAGCAAACCTCCCACTCGGAGGCTTAAGCTGCAGTCAAGTACTCGCCTAAGTAAGAAATCCATTCCAATCCGCTTAAGAGACTGACGAGGTGCAGGTCATTGTTACCTTCTCCTTGAGCTGCGCCACAAGTACAACGTGCGGTCCATCCCGATCCACAAGGGCGACGACGAGGTGCAGGTCATTGTTACCTTCTCCTTCGGAGCAGCGCCACAAGTACAACGCGGCGGTCCATCCCGATCCATAAGGACTGACGAGGTGCAGGTCATTGTTACCTTCTCCTTGAGCTGTGCCACAAGTACAACGTGCGGTCCATCCCGATCCGCAAGGGCGATGAAGTAGGTTGCGATCATGCTCCATCCCTACCGCAAAACGATGAAGTGCAGGTCATTTGGATTTTCACCTCGAGCTGCGTCTCAAGCATTGAAGTATACTCCGAGTGAAAAACAAAGTTATTTCGATGGCAAATGAAAGCACATTCAATGATAAGCCAAGTTGGATAAACTTCCCTCACGGATTGAAGTGCTCAGGCGTCAAGCCTGTGAAAGTTTAAGGTTTACAAAACCACTCGGCATTCCGAGGCAAATTTAAGGTGAAGCATATAAGTTTTTTACTCCTCAGGTGGAGAACTGGAAGGTGCGACAAACTGGTCCAGGTCGATTCCGTCAGCAATCCGGGTGGCAGCGGCGATGAAGGTCTCCATGAAAGATTGGAAGTCGTACTTCTTGGTATTGGCAACTTTGATGGAAGCCAGCTTTTCCTCTCGCGCATCCTTGCAGTGAACACGGACCAGGGACAAAGCAACATCGGCACCACACCTGGCAGAAGACTTTTTCCATTCCTGCACTCGATTTGGAACGTCATTCAGTCGAGTCATTAAAGACTCGAGGTCATTTTGAAGCGTCACAGTGCGGCGAGTGTTGAGTCGATCCGCGACATCGCAGCTTTCAGTCGAGCGAGGTAGTCCACCACACCAGCAACACGAGACTCCAGTCGGAGCACATTCATAGCGGCTTCATCCTTCAGTGGAGAGTTGATGGGGTCCAGGCTTGTCTCCACTCGACTGGTCTCCCCCTCAAAGTTCTGGCAGAATTCTGTAAACGCAACTCGAGTTCAAGCTAACGATCCTATGATGAGTCGGTGATAACAAGTCAATCGGATAAAAGAGATTACCTTCAAGCATGAGGAATAACTTCTTGGCGAGCCCTCCTAGATAAGCCTCCAGATCATTCCTCTTCCCCGCCAGTTCGCCAACCTTGTCACTCAGAGCAATCTTGTCATTCTTCAGTCGGCTAACCTCCTTGTTGGCCGCGTCGAGAGCAGCTTTCAGATTGGCGTTCTCTTCTTCAAGTTTACCGACTGAAGCCAGTTTTTCTTCCGCGAGCTTTGTTTTGTCCAAAGCCGCTTTCTGTGCCTCTGCAAGGTCATGGTCCTTCTTCTTCAGAGCCTCCTCCATTTTATCTGCAAAATAACAATGAGATCAGAATTAGCATGGACAGAAAGATAAAGACAGTCGTCAAGTTCTCACCAGCCATACCTTTTGCTTCGTCTCTCGCCTTCTGTAAGTTCTCCTGAGCAAGCTTCAAGTCAAGGTTGAGCTGGATCTGTTTATTCTCCAATTCAGTATAGCGGGCCACAAGCTCGCAGGATTTCTGCGAAGAGTCAATCGGCAGACATCAAAGATAGATCACTTCCGATTGACTAAGGAAAAATCGTAGCATTTCTAAGACTACAGCTGAATCAAAATATTCGACAGTAGTCTCGGGGACTACACCCAGTGGGTGCACTCAGCGTGCCCCTTTGGGTTGACTGACTTCGGCTCGATCGGTCGAAGAAAGAGACAAAAGGTTATGATCACGAAACCATAGCTAGCGTAGCGATCGACCCACGGTATAGTCATAACCTAAAAAAACAGTTCTTTAGACTATAGTCGACTGCCAGCAGTCGATCATAGTCTCGGGGACTACACCCAGTGGGTGCACTCAGCGTGCCCCCACCGGTTCCAAGATTCCATTCGACATGGTCCGACCAGACCGAGTGAAGAAGTTAGCAACGAAATTCAAAGTATAAAGACTATAGTCGACTGCCAGCAGTCCACCATAGTCTCGGGGACTACACCCAGTGGGTGCACTCAGCGTGCCCCATCAATACAAAAATTCAATCGACACACCCAGTGGGTGTACAGATATGAAGATCTTCAGAAAGAAGAGTTTTCAGGTAGCATATCCTAACAGAACAAGCAGCGACCAACTAACCTGGACGTTGCTCTGACGAGCTGAGCTAGCATCGTAGGCCGCCTGGCTGGCTTCTCGGACCACCTTCACTTGCTCCATCATGATCCCTGCCTGGCGTATAGCCTCCTTAGCAGCACCCACTTGGTCCTCCGGGACGTGGTGTGTGGCAAAAAGGGAAGGCGGATCAGCAGTCGACGATGAAGGCCGGACGCTCATCAGCGGCACAGCGAAAGACACAGAAGTCCGAGTGATGTTGCCACCTTCATGAACCAGCATCTCAGGCACTGATACAACCTAAGCAGTCTTGCCAGCAGGCACCTTTTTGTTCTTCCTCTTCCTCAGCGGTGTTTCATCGTCGTCATCAGGGAGATCAATGACATGAGGTGGAACTACAGGAAAGATTCAAAGATAAAAACGGAAATCCAATCGACCAAAAGCGAAACTACAGAGATCATACCAAGGTTAGAGGTGGCGACATCTTCCATTTCCTGGTCTTCGTTCCCGGCTGAGATCTCGGAGGTGGCAGCGCTGCAGATTTCAAAAATCAGTTGATCAGTCAACGAGTCGACCAAAAGTATGCACATGCTAAACAAGAAAACACAAGTTCTGCTGTTACCCGGAAATGGTGGGAATGGCCATCCTCATCTTGGGCAGGGCCTTCGTCGGCTTTGATGACGTCGCTCGGGGTTGCTTCGGCGCTTTCTCAGTCGGCGCCGGAGAGGTCGTCCGAGGGCGCTTCGTCGACTGCCCAACAGGCGCGATAGCCTTGCCACGCTCGACCGCGGGGTCATGTGTGAGCTTGGATCGCCTTTCCGAGCGAGGAGGATCGACTTCTTCCTCCTATTCCTCCTCCTCCTCTTCACCAGAGCTGTCGTTTCCCTCGTCCTCCTCACCGTCAGATTGACATTCCTCCTGACTTTCACCTCCGCTTCATTCTTCTTCTTCGACTTGTTCTTGCGCCCCGTTGGGCATCGAGTACATCTCAGTAGTGGCCTGGAAGACAACAAACAAGACAAAAGTCAGTCGACCGATTTTAAGAAAACAAGACAGAGAAAGCGGGATCACAGTCAAAGATGCAGGATTGGACCTTGTCTACTTCATATGACTGGTCGAGTGGAGGAATCCTCCTGGCCCCTCGAGGGTTGTCCTTGTTCCCTGTGATGCTCGCCAGACACCTTTCCACCATGGCTTCCTCGACCTCCTCCGGGTGGATCCGAGTGGTGTCCTCCGTGCCAGAGTACAACCACATTGGATGATCTCGGGCTTGAAGCGGCTGGATGTGTCGTCGAAGGAAGACCTCCAGCAGATCCATGCCGGTTACACCGTCTAGAACGAGCTGGACAACTCGACCGACCAGCTCCTTAACCTGCGCCTTCTCCTCTGGGATCACTTTCAAAGAAGATGACGTGTTCACTCGGTCCATGGAAAAGGAGGAGTCCAATGATCGCCTGGCATCGGCTGGTCCTAGCGATAGAACCAAGTCGATCGCCATCCGCTGGTTGACTCAAGACACGATCATGGCCGGAAAGAACTTTCCTCTCATTTGAACCCCAAGGCCCCACACATTTGAATCACTTGAATTCTCTCGTCACTTTCGGATTGGCCTTTTTCACCTTATGGGAGCGGCGGTGAAAATGTGCTTGAAAAGACCCCAATGAGGCCGACAACCCAAGAAATTCTCGCACAAAGACACGAAAGCGGCGAGATACACGATGGAGTTGGGGGTGAAGTGGTGAAGTTGTGCCCCAAAGAAGTTCAGAAATCCCCGAAAGAAATGGTGAGGCGGCAGAGAAAACCCGCGGTCAACATGAGTGGCCAAGAGAACACCCTCACCCTCCTAAGGCTGCGGTTGCGACTCCTCCCCCGGGAGCCGCGCTGATCCATGGGGGATCCGTCCTTCATTGGCCATGTCGTCGAGATCCTTCTGACGGATCGTCGAGCGGATCCAGTCGCCCTGGATCCAGCCCTGCGGCAAGCCGGCCCTTGATGAAGATCCGCCCCGACTGGTCGCCCTCCCCTTCGCTTTCGCCGTCGCCTTCTTCGCCCGCTCCAAAGCCGACGTCTTCTCCTTCACCATTGTCGCCGGCGAGACGCGCGGAGAGCAGCAACTCTGAGAGGGAGGCGAATGTGGCGGATGAATCTGGGGGAGGGAGGAGAAAATGAGAACGCACTGTTCAAAAACCCCCGTCCGGGGCCTTATATGAGGTTACTTCCGAGTGACTGACTGGTAGGCCCGGGCGATCCTATAAAATCCCGCAACAGTCGCCCGCGCGATACATGGCGAAAAAGGTGGCGTGGAGATCGAGGCGCCCCTGCTTTATCCCGTCCGATTACTGCGGCTTCCTCCGTCCCGCTCGCTTCCCGAAATTCGAATCGCGCTAAATCCGCACGCCGCAGAGCAAATCGTCAGACAAAAGATTTCCTCCGTCCTGTCGTTCGGAATTCTCCAAGTACGGAAAACACACTCGACGGATACAAAGAATGGATCGAGGCGACTAAAAAAGAAGTTGATTCCGTCACTTAAGTTCATTGATCCAAAACAAGACATAATCACAGCGCAGGAATGAGTCGGAAATACGTTCAACTCCTTCCCCACTCAAACCTCGATCCATTCGGGGGCTAATGATGAAGTCATGTACCTAGGGTAGGGTCATGGACCTGTCCAAGATACCCTCCCCAGGGACATCTCTAGGAGAAACTACCTTTTAGTCGACCTAGAAGGGTTCCACTCGACCAACTCGGAGACACTCGACCATGAAGCCAACCACTCGACCGCCAGAAGATCTAAAGCCAGTCTGCACACAAACGGTCGGTCATTAAGTAGCTTTTATGGTCATCATAGCACATTATATGGGCGTTACGGTAACCCCTGATCTTAATGTACCTTAATCCCTGCATAGCTGAGGGCAGGAGGGGTCTGGCGAACTCTATATAAGCCACCCCCCTCCTCAGTGTAAAGGGTTCGCAACCTTGTAACTCATACGCTCATAATACAGTCGACCGCCTCCGGGCTCCGAGACGTCGGGCTGTTACTTCCTCCGAGAAGGGCCTGAACTCATAAACATCTTGCATATACAACTACTCCATAGCTAGGATCTTGCCTTTCCATTCCTACCCCCCTATCTTACTGTCAGAGTTAGAACCACGACACCGGGGGCCATAGGTTTCACTAGTGGCTTCTCTCAAGAGCATAGATATTCTACGGTGGGTGAACAAATTACTGTTGAGCAATTGATAGAATTGAGCATTGTTATGAGGTTATCTAGGTATGATCATGTATATAGGCATCACGTCCGAGACAAGTAGACCAAAACGGTTCTGCATCTACTACTATTACTCCACTCATCGATCGCTATCCAGCATGCATCTAGAGTATTAAGTTAAAACAGAGTAACGCATGTAAGCAAGATGACATGATGTAGAGGAATAAATTCATGCAATATGATAAATACCCCATCTTGTTATCCTTGATGGCAACAATACAATACGTGCCTTGCAACCCTTTACATCCTTTGGGTAAGGACACCGCAAGATTGAACCCAAAGCTAAGCACTTCTCCCATTGCAAGAACTACCAATCTAGTTGGCCAAACCAAACGGATAATCGAGGAGACTTGCAAAGATAACCAATCATACATAAAAGAATTCAGAGAAGATTCAAATATTATTCATAGATAAGCTGGATCATAAACCCACAATTCATCAGTCTCAACAAACACACCGCAAAAAGAAGATTACATCTAATAGATCTACACTAGAGAGGGGAGAACATTGTATTGAGATCCAAAAAGAGAGAAGAAGCCATCTAGATACTAGCTATGGACCCGAAGGTCTGAAGTAAACTACTCACACTTCATCGGAGGGGCTATGGTGTTGATGTAGAAGCCCTCCGTGGTGGATGCCCCTCCGTGGAGCTCAAACAGGCCCCAAGATGGGATCTCGTGGATACAGGAAGGAATGCGATGGTGGAATTAGGTTTTGGCTCCTGTTACGATCATTTGGGGATACGAGGTATATATAGGAGGAAGGAGTACGTCGGTGAAACAGCAGGGGGCCACGAGGCGGGAGGCGCCTGTGGGGAAGGGCGCCCCCACCCTCGTGACCGCCTTCACATTACGTCTTAGAGTAGGGTCCAAGTCTCTGGATCACGTTCGGTGATAAAATCACGTTCGAAGGTTTCATTCCGTTTGGACTCCGTTTGATATTCCGTTTCTTCAAACCTTTGAAATAGGCAAAAAGCGACAATTAAAATTTGGGCCTCGGTTAATAGGTTAGTCCCAAAATTAATATAAAAGTGGAAAATAAAGCCCATTATAGTCCAAAACAATAGATAAAGTAGCATGGAGCAATCAAAAATTATAGATACGTTGGAGACGTATCACCCGGCGACGGAACCAGGTGAGGCTGTGGTAGTACCGCTCCAGAAGGAGCGGTAGTACCGCACGGATCGAAAACCGCGACAGAGACCACGGATCTGGATCTAGAACCTCCACACGAAAACTTCGGTACTACCATCGATCAACCGGAACTGTTTTGATTATCTAAGGAGCATGCAAACTACACTACCACTCTCCTACGGATCCCACTTGCAAAGATTTAGACAAAAACCTCAAGAACACCACATGCATCTCCCCAAAACCTAAAAGCACAAGAAGGGACAAAAAGGAGAGGAACTTGGGGAAAAACCTGGGTCCATGGCAAGAGGGCGAGGTGGGGAACGATCCCACCGGACGGAATCTGAGGAGAGCGGCCGGAGACGGAGATCCGGCGAGGGCCTCCGGCGTCGCTCTTGGTCAGGAGAGAGAGAGATGGGGTGGGGAATAGAGATGAATGGGTATGGGGGAGTTAGAACTCCCCTGTCCCGCTTCTTAACCCCCCACCGTCGGTGGCGTGGAAGTACCCATGGGTCATCATGGTAGTACCGCCCGAGCGGAAGTACCTACGCTTGGGCGGTAGTACCGCTTTTCAGGCGATAAAAAATTACTGCCGCGGAGGTAGCGGTAGTACCGTGCCCCAGGAGGGCCACGCACTAAACGTAGAGCCACCAACTCCTGCGGTAGTACCGTGGCTCACCACGGTAGTACCGTAAAACCAAGAAAGTGAAAGAACACATGAGAGAAAAGAGAGAAAAGGCAAAAACAATCTCCGGAAGAAACACCGACCAACTAAGAGGCGAACACACACAACGACCGAGACCAACTACGAGACACAGCTTCTCCATGAGGAGAGCGGTGGCTGGATCCACCTATGTTTGAGTCAATTGGTATGGCACCGCGAAGAATTATCCTTGGGTCCATGACCAAAACTCGTCTTTGAAGCACAAGTACCATCAAAAATGGCTAATGTGAAAGATTTGATCAATTTATGCATAATGGGGGAAGAGAAAGTTCATTGAGAGAACAACACTCCCCCTATGTCCATGCCTACATCTAAACTAGACATCAAGTTGAGTGTGGTGGGTTGTGCAAGGGTTCAAACCACATTGCCCGAATCAATGATATTTAGCTCATGCCTTAACTCGCAAAATCTTGCTTCATCCAAGGGCTTCGTGAAAATATCTGCAAGGTTATCATGAGTATTGACATACTTGAGCTCGATCTCCCCTCGCCTAATATGATCCCGGATGAAATGATACCGAATCTCAATATGCTTCGTCTTGAAGTGTTGCACTGGATTGAGAGAAATCTTGATGGCACTTTCATTGTCACACCAAAGAGGCACTTTGTCACAAATGACACCGTACTCCTTTAAAGTTTGTCTCATCCAAAGGAGTTGTGCACAACAACTACTGCCGCCACATATTCCGCTTCAGTGGACGAGAGAGACAAACAACTTTGCTTCTTGGAAGACCAACTCACCAAAGAGCAACCCAGAAATTGGCACCCTCTGGAAGTTGACTTCCTATCCACTTTGTCTCCCGCCCAATCGGAATCCATAGGCATTGGATCAATGTCAAGTTGGCACTTGGTAGGAATTGGAGTACTAGCTGGCTTGACACCACTTAGCTTGAATCTCTTTAGCATGTCTTGAGTGTATTTGGCTTAGTTGATGAAGGTACCTTCTCTTCTTTGCTTGATATCAAAACCAAGGAAGAACTTCAACTCTCCCATCGAAGACATCTTGAACTTGGAGGTCATGAGAGCGCCAAATTCCTCATTCAAAGCTTTGTTAGGGTAAGCAAAGATAATATCATCAACATATAGTTGGCATACAAACAACTCCCCTTTGACCTTCTTAGTAAAAAGAGTGGGGTCGATTAGCCCAACTTAAAATCCACGGTCTTGTAACAACTCGGTAAGGTGGTCATACCACGACGTGGGGAGCTTGTTTAAGGCCATAGAGTGCCTTGTCGAGTTGATACACATGATCGGGAAAGTAGGGATCCTCGAACCTGGGGGTTGCTTAACGTATACCAACTCATTAATAGGACCATTAAGGAATGCACTTTTAACATCCATTTGTTGCAACTTAAAGTTGTGATGAGAAGCATATGCAATCAACAAACGAATGGATTCAAGACGAGCAACGGGAGCAAAGGTTTCACCGTAGTCGATACCCTCGACTTGGGAGTAGCCTTGTGCCACCAATCTTGCCTTGTTGCGAATGATGTTCCCATGAGCATCTTGCTTGTTCTTGAAAATCCACTTGGTTCCAATGACATTGTGGTTCCCCGTTGGCCTTGGCACCAATCTCCACACCTTGTTGTACTCGGGTTATTGAGTTCTTCATGCATGGCATTGAGCCAATCCGGATCTTCGAGCGCCTCGTAGACCTTTTGGGGTTCCACACAAGAGACAAACGCATGATGTTCACAATAGTTTGCTAATTGTCTACGAGTGCTTACCCCCTTTCTTAGGCTTCCAACCACATTCTCCATGAGATGACCTTTGGTGGTGAGCTTGGAAGCAATCTTCGCTGACGCTCCAATTCCTCCTCGGAGGTGAGACGAGGAGGGATAACTTGATCATCTTGAGCGCCGTCTTGAGCTTGTTCTCGATCTTGAGCTTGCTCATGATCTTGGACTTGCTCGAGGGGAAGAACTTGACGTTGGGCATCATTTGGTGGTTCACCACCATCTTGAGGTTGATCTTGCCCTTGATCTCGTTCACAAGGTTGAGGGCCTTCATTTTGTTCTTCGGAAGCGTGTGGGTCTTGGGTTGGTGATGGCTCCACTTGGGTGGAGCATTTCCCTTCTCCTTCGGCCACAAGGGGTTCCTCAATGGGTAGGATATGACCAACACCCATTCTTCTTATGGCTTGGGAAGGAATTTCATCACCTAAATCACAAGTACCACTTTGCTCCACTTGGGAACCGTTATTCTCATCAAACTCCACGTTACAAGTCTCCTCAATAAGTCTCGTGGACTTATTGAGAACACGGTAAGCATGGGAGTTTGTAGCATAACCAATAAATATGCCCTCATAAGCTCTAGCCTCAAATTTAGACAAACGAACACCTTTCTTGAGAATGAAACACTTACACCCGAACACCCGGAAGTACTTGAGATTGGGCTTGTTACCGGTGAGTATTTCATAAGGAGACTTGTTCAAGCCTTGCGGAGATAGAGCCGATTGGATGCATGACATGTTGTGTTGATGGCTTCGGCCCAAAAGTTGTATGGAGACTTGAACTCTGCCATCATGGTCCTTGCCGCATCCATCAACGTCCGGTTCTTCCTCTCCGCGACACCATTTTGTTGAGGGGTATATGGTGCAGCATATTGATGCTTGATCCCCTCATCACTAAGAAACTCATCCAAGGTGTAGTTCTTGAACTTGGTGCCGTTGTCACTCCTTATGGTCAAGATCTTTGCATTGTGTTGACGTTGAGCTTCATTTGCAAAGTCAATGACGGTTTGTTGGGTCTCGCTCTTCCTCTTGAAGAAATATACCCAAGTGTATCTTGAATAGTATTCCACAATCACCAAGCAATACTTCCTACCCCCAAGACTATCAAAGGATGGAGGCCCAAAGAGATCCATGTGGAGGAGCTCCAACAGCCTCTTTGAGTAAATCAAAGTCGTGGAAGGGTGAGCCTTCTCATGTAGCTTTCCTTCGATACAAGCACTGCAAGCACGATCTTTGGCAAAACTAACGTTGGTTAGTCCACGAACATGGTCCCCCTTGAGAAGACTTTGCAAAGATCTCATATTGACGTGGGCTAAACGGTGATGCCAAAGCCATCCCACGTCAACTTTAGCCATTAGGCATGTCGCGGTCTTAGTGGGTCGCTCCAAAAAGTTAATCACATATAGACCGTTCCCGACATGCCCAACAAAGGCTACTTTAAGAGTCTTGCTCCACAAGAGGGCCACGGTATCAATATCAAAGAAAGTGGCAAAGCCCATGATAGCAAGTTGACTAACTGAAAGTAAGTTGTATGCAAGGGACTCTACAAGCATGACCTTCTCGATCGTGAGATCATGAGAAATGACAACCTTGCCGAGTCCCAATACCTTAGAAGACGAGGCATCACCCCACTCGACATTGGTGGGCATAGAAGGAATCTTGTGCACGTCCACCACCAATTCCTTGCTTCCGGTCATATGATTTGTAGCTCCACTATCGAAAGCAACCATGATCCCCACCGAAGCAAACACCTACAAGAGATCAATGCTTGGTTTTAGGTACCCATTTTGTAATGGGTCCTTTGATGTTAGTAACAAGGGTCTTAGGAACCCAAATAGACCATTCAATGTATTCATGAGGAGAACCAACAAATTTGGCATAAACATGCCCATCACTGGCATGACATAACACATAAGAGGGATTAAAATCGCCGGCTTTGTTGGAAGGGTGGCATTGCCCTTCTTGACATTACCACCCTTCTCATTGTTCTTCTTCTCCTTGGGAGCGCCCTCTCCTTCCTTCACAAACGTTTGCTTGAGAGGAGGAGATCGTTTGGTCTTGTCATTCTTCTTCTTGTTCTTGGGCTTGGGTGCGAACCCAATCCCTTCGTTGGCAACCACTTCCTTTTGATTACTCAAAAGGTCGTTGAGGCTCTTCTCACCTTGTATGCACGACACAAGGCCTTTCTCAATTTGCTTCTTCAACTTAGCATTCTCCTCAATAATATGCTCATGCTCACAACAAGGGTTAGTAGCATTTGCATTATCAATTAAAACCATATGAGGAAAGGTGTCTTTCTCCTTGGTTAGCTTTACTTGGAGTTGATCATGAGACTCTTTGAGGCTAGCATGAACGCCCTTCAAGACTTTGTGAGCCTTGTCGAGAATGTCAAACTCCTCTTTGAGTCTAGCAAGATCAACCCCAAGCTTTGCCTTCTCGGAGTTTAGCACACGAGAAACAACAAGAGCATGATCAAGATCTTTCTTTAATTTAGCATGATCATCGTTGTATGACTCCTCAAGAGCCAAACGAAGACCACGCTCTTCCTCAAGAGCATTGGAAAGATCCAAAATATCATCGGCATAGTCACGACTATGCCCCTCCATCTTAAAGATGGTATCTTCCTGAGCCTCGATCATGTCATTGGCTTCACCAAGTTGTTCCAAGAGAGCAATGAAGTGCTTCTTGGATTTTCCCTTGAGTTTACCCATAAAGGCCTCAAACTCATTCTCCTCCACATTAGTTCCCTCATGTTCATCAATGCTATCCGTCGAAGAAGAATGATTGATGATGGTAGTTTTGATGTTGGGGGTTACCTTGTTGGTGGCTTTAGCCATGAAGCACTTGGCGGTGATGCTTTCATTGGGTGACTCGAAGAGAGACACCCGAGGAGTCGTCGCAATGGCAACGGAGGCCATGCCAACCGACTCACCATCTTCATCATCATCATCATCCTCATTGTACTCTTCTTGTACCACCAATACCTTGCGAGGAGTCTTCTTGGTGAAGTTGCTCTTGTTGGAGAAAGACTTGGCCTTGTCCTTACGGATGAGCTTGCCACCATTGTCTTCCCTCTTCTCATATGGGCACCCCGCAACAAAATGACTCACGATGCCACAATTGAAGCAAGTCCTCACTCGTTGCTTGCCCTTTCCGCCACTTGAGTTGCTCTTGTTGAAGTTGGGCCTTGAGTTCTTCTTGCTCCAAAATTGCCTTGAAGCAAGGGCCATGTGTTCATGATAGGCATACTGTATCTTGAGGTTGCTCTCCTCTTCTTCCTCCTCTTCTTCTTCTTCGACACAAACCTTGGCCTTCAATGCAAGGTTGGGCTTCTTTGCTCTTTGGGAGCGAAGCTCGCATTGTCGGCGGTCTTGTCCAATATGCTCATAGCCACAAACACATCCAACACATCACTTGAGGACAAGGTGTGGAAGTCCGGCCTTTGACGGATGACGGAGGACATGGCTTTGTGGTAGGGCATCATTGACTCGAGGAATTTGCGCTTGATCCAATTTTCATCCGTGTCCTTACTTCCATGATCCCGGAGAGAGACTGCGAGCTTGGTAACTCTCCGATAGAGCTCACGAGGTTCTTCATCTTCTTTCATTGCAAACTCATCGGCTTCATCTTGAACCACTTCATAATTGGAACGTTGAATGCTTGCGCTTCCCCGATAGAGGGAAACCACTTTGTGCCAAGCATCTTTGCCCAATGAGTAGGGCCGGAGATGCGGGAGGTCTTCGGCAAGGATTGCTTATTGGATGATGAAGAGAGCATTCTCGTTGAATTGATCATCCACGGCTTCTCCAGGAGTGAAGTTGCTCCGGTCTTGCGGATAAAAACCTGCTTCAATGATTCTCCAAAGGTTAGTGTTCACATGATTTAAATGACGCTTAAAACAATAGACCCAAGAATCAAAATCCTCCTTTTTATCAATCTTGGGGGGACGACCGGCATAATTCAAATGAGTAGAAGGAATCGGTCCACCATAAACGGGTGGAGGTTGCACATGGGCAAAGATGTCGGTGCCATTCTTACCACTAGACAAAGGAGCTTTCTCACTGGTAGCTTCCCCCTTGTCGGGGTTAGCATCCGTCACCGTGTTGGCGGGATCACCCACTTTCACGGGTGTGGTGGAAAGTTTAAGCCCTTCTAAGAATTCCTTAAACATGTCTTTGACCTCGGTCGTCATGGAGGTTTTCAATGTGTCCAACGCCACATTGAATTCCTCACGTGAGATCGGTTACCTCCATCTCCCGTAGACGATATCGGATACGCACCGGAGTGCTCTCCCACATCGTCTTCGACGTCAACCATACTCTTCAGACGGTAAAGTCCTTAAAAAGAGAGGAGGCTCTGATTGTTGGAAATATGCCCTAGAGATAATAATAAATTAGTTATTATTATATTTCCTTGTTCACGATAATCGTTTATTATCCATGCTATAATTGTATTGATAGGAAACTCAAATACATGTGTGGGTACATAGACAACACCATGTCCCTAGTAAGCCTCTAGTTGACTAGCTCGTTGATCAATAGATGGTTACGGTTTCCTAACCATGGACATTGGATGTCATTGATAACGGGATCACATCATTAGGAGAATGATGTGATGGACAAGACCCAATCCTAAGCCTAGCACAAAGATGCGTAGTTCGTATGCTAAAGCTTTTCTAATGTCAAGTATCATTTCCTTAGACCATGAGATTGTGCAACTCCCGGATACCGTAGGAATGCTTTGGGTGTACCAAAGCGTCACAACGTGGCTGGGTGGCTATAAGGGTGCATTATGGGTATCTCCGAAAGTGTCTGTTGGGTTAGTACGAATCGAGATCGGATTTGTCACTCCGTGTAAACGGAGAGGTATCTGGGCCCACTCGGTAGGACATCATCATAATGTGCACAATGTGATCAAGGGGTTGATCACGGGATGATGTGTTACGGAACGGGTAAAGAGACTTGCCGGTAACGAGATTGAACAAGGTATCGGTATACCGACGATCGAATCTCGGGCAAGTACAATACCGCTAGACAAAGGGAATTGTATACGGGATCGATTGAGTCCTTGACATCGTGGTTCATCCGATGAGATCATCGTGGAACATGTGGGAGCCAACATGGGTATCCAGATCCCGCTGTTGGTTATTGACCGGAGAACGTCTCGGTCATGTACGCATGTCTCCGAACCCGTAGGGTCTACACACTTAAGGTTTGGTGACGCTAGGGTTATAAAGGAAGCTTGTATGTGGTTACCGAATGTTGTTCGAGTCCCGGATGAGATCCCGGACGTCACGAGGAGTTCGGAATGGTCCAGAGGTAAAGATTTATATATGGGAAGTCCTGTTTTGGTAACCGGAAAAGTTTGAGCGATATCGGTAGACGCATCTTGGGACCACCGGAGGGTCGAGGTCCACCAAGTGGGGCCACCTGCCCCGAGAAGGTTGCATGGGCCAAGGGTGGTGAGGGACCAGCCCTGAGTGGGCTGGTGCGCCTCCCACAAGGCCCAAGGCGCAACAAAAGGAGGAGAAGGGAAACCCTAGGCTTAGATGGGCCCTAAGGCCCACCCTAGGGGCGCCTCCTCTCTCCCCTCTTGGCCGCCTTGTTTCCCATCTAGGGCTGCCGCCCCCTAGGGGTGGGAACCCTAGAGGCGCACCTCCTCCCTTCCCTATATATAGAGGCCTAGGGCTGCCCAAAAACACATGAGAACCTCTCCTCTCGTTGGTGCAGCCCTGCATCTCTTCTTCCTCCTCCTCCTCTCCTGCGGTGCTTGGCGAAGCCCTGCAGGATAGCCACGCTCCTCCATCACCACCACGCCGTTGTGCTGCTGCTGGATGGAGTCTTCCTCAACCTCTCCCTCTCTCCTTGCTGGATCAAGGCGTGGGAGACGATCGCCGGAGCTGTACGTGTGTTGAGCAGCGGAGGTATGCCCAGATTCGGCACTAGGATCTCCGGTGATTTGGATCACGACAGTCTGACTCCTTCAACCCCGTTCTCATGAACGCTTCCGCTAACAATCTACAAGGGTATGTAGATGCACTCTCCTTCCCTCGTTGCTAGTTTCTCCATAGATAGATCTTGGTGACACGTGGGAAAATTTTGAATTTCTGCCACGTTCCCCAACAAAGTGGCAGCATCATGAGCTAGGTCTATTGCGTAGATTCTTTGCACGAGTAGAACACAAAGTAGTTGTGGGCGTTGATGATGTTCAATATGCTTACCGTTACTAGTCCAATCTTGTTTCGACGGTATTGTGGGATGAAGCGGCCGGACCGACCTTACACGCATTACTCTTACGTGAGACAGGTTCCACCGACCGACATGCACTTGGTGCATAAGGTGGCTAGCGGGTGCGGTCTCTCCCACTTTAGTCGGAACGGATTCGATGAAAAGGGTCCTTATGAAGGGTAAATAGCAATTGGCATATCACGTTGTGGTTTTGCGTAGGTAAGAAACGTTCTTGCTAGAAACCCATAGCAGCCACGTAAAACATGCAAACAACAATTAGAGGACGTCTAACTTGTTTTTGCAGAGAATGCTATGTGATGTGATATGGCCAAGAAGAATGTGATGAATGATATGTGATGTATGAGATTGATCATGTTCTTGTAATAGGATTCACGACTTGCATGTCGATGAGTATGACAACCGGCAGGAGCCATAGGAGTTGTCTTTATTCATTGTATGACCTGCGTGTCATTAAACAACGCCATGTAATTACTTTTACTTTATTGCTAACCGGTAGCCATAGTAGTAGAAGTAATAGTTGGCGAGACAACTTCATGAAGACACGATGATGGAGATCATGATGATGGAGATCATGGTGTCATGCCGGTGACGATGATGATCATGGAGCCCGAAGATGGAGATCAATGGAGCTATATGATATTGGCCATATCATGTCACTAATATATAATTGCATGTGATGTTTATTATGTTTATGCATCTTGTTTACTTAGAATGACGGTAGTAAATAAGATGATCCCTTACAACAATTTCAAGAAGTGTTCTCCCTAACTGCGTGCAACTTGCTACATTCGTCGCTTCTAAGCACCACGTGATGATCGGGTGTGATGGATTCTTACGTTCACATACAACGGGTGTTGACGAGCCTAGCATGTACAGACATGGCCTCAAAACACACGCAATACACTTAGGGTTAACTTGACGAGCCTAGCATGTACAGACATGGCCTCGGAACACGGAAACCGAAAGGTCGAGCATGAGTCGTATGGTAGATACGATCAACATGAAGATGTTCACCGATGATGACTAGTCCGTCTCACGTGATGATCGGATACGGCCTAGTTTGACTCGGATCATGTAATCACTTAGATGACCAGAGGGATGTCTATTCGAGTGGGAGTTCATAAGATGAACTTAATTATCCTGAACATAGTCAAAAGATCTTTGCAAATTATGTCATAAGCTCGCGCTTTTAGTTCCACTGCTTAGATATGTTCCTAGAGAAAATATAGTTGAAAGTTGAAAGTAGCGATTATGCGGACAGTAGAAAGCTTGTGTCCTTGATGCACCGCTCAGTGTGCTGAACCCCAAACATCGTTTGTGGATGTTGCGAACATCGGACATACACGTTTTGATAACTACATGATAGTTCAGTTAAACGGTTTAGAGTTGAGGCACGAAAGACGTTTTCGAAATGTCGCGGAACATATGAGATGTTTCGAGGGCTGAAATTAGGATTTCAGGCTCGTGCCCACGTCAAGAGGTATAAGATCTCCGACGATTTTCCTAGCCTGCAAACTAACGGAGAAAAGCTCAATCGTTGAGCTTGTGCTCAGATTGTCTGAGTACAACAATCACTTGAATCGAGTGGGAGTTGATCTTCCGGATGAGATAGTGATGTTTCTCCAAAGTCATTGCCACCAAGCTGCTAGAGCTTCGTGATGAACTATAACATGTCGTGGATAGATATGATGATCCTTGAGGTATTCACGATGTTTGACACCGCAAAGTAGAAATCAAGAAGGAGCATCAATTGTTGATGGTTGGTGAAACCACTAGTTTCAAGAAGGGCAAGGGCAAGAAGGGACACTTCATGAAACGGCAAATCAGTTGCGGCTCCAGTGAAGAAACCCAAGGTGTAACCCAAACCCGAGACTAAGTGCTTCTGTGATAAGGGGAACAACCCTTTGGAGCGGGATTTACCCTAGATACTTGGTAGATAAGAAGGCTGGCAAGGTTGATAGAAGTATATTGGATATACATTATGTTAATGTGTACTTTACTAGTACTCCTAGTAGCACCAGGGTATTAGATACCGGTTCGGTTGCTAAGTGTTAGTAACTCGAAACAAAAGCTACGGAATAAACGGAGACTAACTAAAGGTGAGCTGACGATACGTGTTGGAAGTGTTTCCAATTTGATGTGATCAAAACATCGCACGCTCTTTCTACCATCAAGATTAGTATTAAACCAGAATTATTGTCATTTGGTGTTTGCGTTGAGCATAGACATGATTGGATTATGTCTATCGCATGACTGATTATTCATTTAAGGAGAATAATGGTTACTCTATTTATTTGAATAATACCTTCGATGGTCTTGCACCTAAAAGAATGGTTTATTGAATCTCGATCGTAGTGATGCACATTTTCATGCCAAAAGATATAAGATAGTAATGATAGTACCACTTAATTGTGGCAATCGCCATGTAAGTCATATTGGTATAAAACGCATGAAGAAGCTCCATGTTGATGGATCTTTGGACTCACTCGTTTTTGAAGAGTTTGAGACATGCGAACCATGTCTATTGGTGTGTACACATGAAGAAACTCCATGCAGATGGATCGTTTGGACTCACTTGATTTTGAATCACTTGAGATATGCAAAACATACCACATGAGCAAGATGACTGAAAAGCCTCGGTTTCAAAGAAGATGGAACAAGATAGCAACTTGTTGGAAGTAACACATTTTGATGTGTGCAGTCCAATGAGTGCCGAGGCATGCAAAGGAATATCCTTATGTTCTGACTTCACAGATGATTCGAGTAGATGTTGAGTATATTTACTTGATGAAACACAAGTCTGAATTATTGAATGGTTCAAGTAATTTCAGAGTGAAGTTTAAGATCTTCGTGACAAGAGGATAGAATGTCTATGATATGATCATAGAGATGAATATCTGAGTTACGAGTTTTGGCACACAATTAAGACATAGTGGAAATTGTTTCACAATTAATACCGCCTGGAATACCATAGTGTGATGGTGTGTCCGAACATCATAGTTGCACCCTATTGGATATGGTGCGTACCATGATGTCTCTTATCAAATTACCACTATCGTTCATGGGTTAGGCATTAGAGACAACCGCACTCACTTTAATGGGGCACCACGTAATTCCGTTGAGATGACACCGTATGAACTATGGTTTAGAGAAACCTAAGCTGTCATTTCTTAAAAGTTTGGGGCCATGACGCTTATGTGAAAAAGTTTCAGGTTGATAAGCTCGAACCCTAAGCGGATAAAATGCATCTTCATAGGACACCCAAAACAGTTGGGTATACCTCCTAATTCAGATCCGAAAGCAATAGGGATTGTTTCTTGAATCGGGTCCTTTCTCGAGGAAAAGTTCGTCTCGAAAAGTTGAGTGGGAGGATGGTGGAGACTTGATGAGGTTATTGAACCGTCACTTCAACAAGTGTGTAGCGAGGGCACGGGAAGTTGTTCTGTGGCACCTACACCAATTGAAGTCGAAGCTTATGATAGTGATCATGAAGTTTCGGATCAAGTCACCGACGTACCTCGTGAGGGTGACAAGGATACGTACTACTTCAGGAGTGGTACGCAATCTGTCTTGAAGGTCATGTTGCTAGACAACAATGAACTGCGAGCTATGGAGAAGCGATGGTGGGCCCAAATTCCGACAAATGGTTAGAAGCCATGAAATCCGAGATAGGATCCATGTATCATAACAAAGCATGGACTTTGGTGGACTTGGCCGATGATCGGCAAGCCATTGAAATAAATGGATCTTTAAGAAGAAGACGGACGTGGACGGTAATTTCACCGTCTATGAAGCTCGACTTGTGGAAAAGAGTTTTTCACAAGTTCAAGGAGTTGACTACGATGAGATTTTCTCATCCGTAGCGATGCTTAAGTCCGTCGGAATCATGTTAGCATTAGCTGCATTTATGAAATCTGGCGATGGATGTCAAAACGAGTTTCCTTACCAGTTTTGTAAGGAAAGGTTGTATGTGATACAATCGTAAAAGTTTTGTCGATCCTAAGGATGCTAAAAGTTATCTTTGGCTCCAAATGATCCTTCTAAGGACCGGAGTAAGCATCTCGGAGTTGGAATGTGCGCTTTGATGAGATGATCAAAGATTTTGGGTTTATACCAAGTTTATGAGAAACTTGTATTTCCAAAGAAGTGAGTGGGAGCACTATAGAATTTCGATGAGTATATGTTGTTGACATATTGTTGATCGTAAATGATGTAGAATTTCTGGAAAGCATATAGGGTTATTTGAAAGATGTTTTCAATAGAAATCCTGGATTAAGCTACTTGAACATTGAGCATCGAGATCTATAAGGATAGATCAAAATGCTTAATAATACTTTCAAATGAGCATATACCTTGACATGATCTTGAAGGTGTTCAAGATGGATCACCAAAGAAGGAGTTCTTGGCTGAGTTGTAAGGTATGAAGTTAAGAGTTAAAGCTCGACCACGGCAGTAAAAGAGAGAAAGGACGAAGGTCGCCCCCATGCTTCGAACATAGGCTCTATAGTATGCCATGCTGTGGTACCGCATCGAAGTGTGCCTTGCCATGAGTCACTAAGGGTACAAGAATGATCCAGGAATGGATCATTGGACAGCGATCAATAATTGTCCTTGGAGTAAATAAGGACATGTTTCTCGATTATGGAGGTAATAAAGAGTTCGGGCGAAGGGGTTACGTCGATGCAAGCTTTAACACCTGTCCGAGTGACTCTGAGTAGCAAACCGGATACGTGTAGTGGAGCAACCATTTGGAGCGTGGAAGCAGCGTTTACAATATGACCTAGAAATTTGCAAAGCACACACGGATCTGAAAGGTTCAGACCCGATGACTAAAAACCTCTCTCACAAGCAAAACATGATCAAACCTGAGAACTCATTGAGTCTTAATCACATGATGATGTGAACTAGTGTACAGACACTAGTAAACTCTTTGGATGTTGGTCACATGGCGATGTGACCTATCAGTGTTAATCACATGGCGATGTGAACTAGATTATTGACTCTAGTGCAAGTGGGAGACTGTTGGAAATATGCCCTAGAGACAATAATAAATTAGTTATTATTATATTTCCTTGTTCACGATAATCGTTTATTATCCATGCTATAATTGTATTGATAGGAAACTCAAATACATGTGTGGGTACATAGACAACACCATGTCCCTAGTAAGCCTCTAGTTGACTAGCTCGTTGATCAATAGATGGTTACGGTTTCGACCATGGACATTGGATGTCATTGATAACGGGATCACATCATTAGGAGAATGATGTGATGGACAAGACCCAATCCTAAGCCTAGCACAAAGATCGTAGTTCGTATGCTAAAGCTTTTCTAATGTCAAGTATCATTTCCTTAGACCATGAGATTGTGCAACTCCGGATACCGTAGGGAATGCTTTGGGTGTACCAAACGCCACAACGTAACTGGGTGGCTATAAAGGTGCATTACAGGTGTATCTCCGAAAGTGTCATTGGGTTGGCACGAATCGAGGCTGGGATTTGTCCGTGTAAACGGAGAGGTATCTCTGGGCCCACTCGGTAGGACATCATCATAATCAGTACAATGTGATCAAGGGGTTGATCACGGGATGATGTGTTACGGAACGAGTAAAGAGACTTGCCGTAACGAGATTGAACAAGGTATCGGTATACCGACGATCGAATCTCGGCAAGTACAATACCGCTAGACAAAGGGAATTGTATACGGATCGATTGAGTCCTTGACATCGTGGGTTCATCCGATGAGATCATCATGGAACATGTGGGAGCCAACATGGGTATCCAGATCCCGCTGTTGGTTATTGACCGGAGAACGCCTCGGTCATGTATACGCAGATGTCTCCGAACCCGTAGGGTCTACACACTTAAGGTTCGGTGACGCTTAGGGTTATAAATGAAGCTTGTATGTGGTTACCGAATGTTGTTCGGAGTCCGGAATGAGATCCCGGACGTCACGAGGAGTTCCGGAATGGTCCGGAGGTAAAGATTTATATATGGGAAGTCCTGTTTTGGTAACCGGAAAAGTTTCGGGCGATATCGGTAATGTACCGGGACCACCGGGAGGGTCCCGGGGGTCCACCAAGTGGGGCCACCTGCCCCAGAAGGTTGCATGGGCCAAGGGTGGTGAGGGACCAGCCCCTGAGTGGGCTGGTGCGCCTCCCACAAGGCCCAAAGCGAAAGCAAAAGGAGGAGAAGGGGAAACCCTAGGCTTAGATGGGCCCTAAGGCCCACCCTAGGGGCGCCTCTCCCCCCCTCTTGGCCGCCCCTTGTTTCCCATCTAGGGCTGCCGCCCCCCCCTAGGGGTGGGAACCCTAGAGGGGGCGCACCCTCCTCCCCTTCCCCTATATATATAGAGGCCTAGGGCTGCCCAAAAACACATGAGAACCTCTCCTCTCGTTGGTGCAGCCCTGCATCTCTTCTTCCTCCTCCTCCTCTCCTGCGGTGCTTGGCGAAGCCCTGCAGGATAGCCACGCCTCCACCATCACCACGCCGTTGTGCTGCTGCTGGACGGAGTCTTCCTCAACCTCTCTCTCTCTCTCCTTGCTGGATCAAGGCGTGGGAGACGTCACCGGGCTGTACGTGTGTTGAACGCGGAGGTGCCGTCCGTTCGGCACTAGGATCTCCGGTGATTTGGATCACAACGAGTACGACTCCTTCAACCCCGTTCTCATGAACGCTTCCGCTTAACAATCTACAAGGGTATGTAGATGCACTCTCCTTCCCTCGTTGCTAGTTTCTCCATAGATAGATCTTGGTGACACGTAGGAAAATTTTGAATTTCTGCTACGTTCCCCAACACTGATACCAATTGAAAGGATCGATATAGTTGACTAGAGGGGGGGGGTGAATAGGCAACTAACAATTTTTAGCTTTTCTTTACCAAATTAAACTTTGCATCAAAGTAGGTTGTCTGGAAATGCAACTAGGTGAGCAACCTATATGATGCAACAACAACAAGCACACAAGCAAGCAAAGGATATAACACAAATAAACTTGCACAAGTAAAGGCACGAGATAACCAAGAGTGGAGCCGGTGGAGACGAAGATGTGTTACCGAAGTTCCTTCCTTTTGAGGGGAAGTACGTCTCCGTTAGAGCAGTGTGGAGGCACAATGCTCCCCAAGAAGCCACTAGGGCCATCGCATTCTCCTCACGCCCCTGCACAACGCAAGATGCCGTGATTCCACTAGTGGTGCCCTTGAAGGCGGCGAATCGAACCTTTACAAACAAGGTTGGGGCAATCTCCACAACTTAATTGGAGGCTCCCAACAACACCACGAATCTTCACCACAATGGACTATGGCTTCACGGTGACCTCAACCGTCTAGGGTGCTCAAACACCCAAGAGTAACAAGATCCGCTAGGGATTAGTGGGGGGAATCAAAATTCTCTTGGTGGAAGTGTAGATCGGGGCCTTCTCAACCAATCTGGAGCAAATCAACAAGTTTGATTGGCTAGGGAGAGAGACCGGGCGAAAATGGAGCTTGGAGCAACAATGGAGATTAGGGTTGGAAGAGGTGAGTCTTCTTGAGAAGAAGACCCTTATATAGTGGGGGACAATTCCAACCGTTACCCACCACTCAGCTCATGACCATGAAGTACCGCACTAAGGAGCGGTACTACCACATGGCTCTGCGGTACTATCAAGGATCATGGGTACTACTGCATGCGCGTAGAGCCCGGACCAGAAGAAAAAGCACAGATAGGGTGCGGTAGATCCGCAGGCGCGGTACTACCGCGGCCCCATGCGGTACTACCGCGGGACAGCCACAGACCAGGCCCAGTAGGCACAGATGTAAAAAATTACATCCATGACTACATCCGCTGAGATATTGTCGTGCGAAAATCCGACACGGAACTACCGTGACCTGGGGTGCGGTACTACCATGAAGGGTGCGGATGTAAAAACTTACATCCGCCCCTACCTCCGCTCCTGCTGCTGTACCAGGCACGGTACTACCACTCCTGAGGAGCGGTACTACTGTGGGAGCTCACGGTACTACCGTGCCAGGGCCCGGTACTATCGCTGCCTCCTGCGGTAGTACCGCTTTGAGAAGCAGTACTACCGCTAGCCTGAGAGGAACAATGCGGAGACCTTCATTTCGCAGAGACAAAGAGAGACGGAGGAATACTCCAAAGAGCTGGAGGAAAGGCGATGCATAAGGGAACGTGTACATGAGATTCCACCCAAACCTTTCCAAAGCGGACCCCCTCTTAATAGTACGGCTTTCCTACGACTCAACTCCACCGAACCGAACCGTAGAGAAACGCCGTCTTCAATAGTCTTCGAGGGGCATCAAACCGTCTTGTGTTTAGTCGTGATATGTCTGAAAGGCTCCATACACACGATTAGTCCGCAAAGGCATTGTCATCAATCACCAAAACTCTTGAGGGACAAGAATGCCTTACACCTCCCCCTCGCCGAGAGAAAACAGAGCACCGGAGTGCTCGCTTTCATGGCGAGGGGTATATATAGGCACCTCATTGGTCCCGGTTCATGGCATGAACTGGGACTAAAGGGCAGCCTGTGGTCCCGGTTCAAACCACCAACCGGGACCAATGGTGGTGGGCTAGGAGCGAAGCCCATTGGTCCCGGTTCGTCCCACCAACCGGGACCAAAGGTGCTGCATTTAACCGGGACCAATGCCCCCACGAGGTCTGCAGCAGCCCTCGGCCTCATTTAACCGGGACCAGTGCCCCATGGGTCCCGGTTCTGGACTGAACCGGGACTAATGGGCTGACTCGGCCTGAACCAAAGCCCTCTTTTCTACTAGTGTCAATTGACATCTGGATTGTTTTCCCAGGTCCTAATTCACGGGATCTCCGATCACATAGGTTGGGTTACCCCCATGGCAACTTACGTGGGTCTCATACCCATCTCCCTCGATGCATTTTCTATCACAATCCGTGATAGCCCTTTCGTAAAAGGGTCTCGCCAGATTCTTAGCCGCCTAGATATAATCCAACGCTATTACTCCGGAGTTTCTTGATTTTCCGACAGATTTTAATCTTCTTCTTATGTGCTCGTGGATTTCAAGTTGTCCTTTGAACTCTTAGCCTTGGCAATCACTGTTTGATTGTCACAGTTCATAAGGATAGCCAGGACTGGTTTATCAACCACCGGCAAATCCATCAAAAGCTCTCAAAGCCATTCTGCTTCGACGCATGATGTGTTTAATGCTGTGAGTTCTGCTTACATCGTCGATCTGGTTAAGATCGTCTGCTTGCAAGACTTATAGGAAATAGCACCACCACCAAGTGTGAAGACATATCCACTTGTGGCTTTCATCTCATCAGCATCAAATATCCAGTTAGAATCACTATACCCCTCAAGTACCGTCGGGTACCCAGAAGAGTGAATCCCGTAGTTCACAGTACCTTGCAAATAGCGCATCACTCGCTCAACAGCATGCCAATGCACATCCCCCGGACTGGAAACAAACCTGCTCAGTTTGCACACAGCAAATGAGATGTCAGGGCGAGTAGCACAAGCTAGGTACATGAGTGAACCAACCACTTGAGAATATCTCAATTGATCTACAGCCGTGCCTTCGAACTTTCGAATCCGCACGCTAGGATCATATGGTGTTGCAGAAGGTTTGCAGTCCGAATATCCAAAACGGCTCAAAATCTTCTCAACATAGTGGGATTGCAAAAGTGTAATTCCACCTCAAGATTTTCTCAAGAGCTTGATGTTCAAGATAACATCAACCACTCCCGGGTCTTTCATCTCAAAGTTGTGAGATAGAAAAGCCTTGACCTCCTCAATGACCTTGAGGTGGGTCCCATATATCAGTATGTGTTGACATAGATTTTAACCAAAATAAATTAAAATGTATGAATCACATAAAATGTAAATGCAAAACGGCAAAAATCCGTTTGACATAGATTTTGATCACGTTAAATTAAAAAGGCACGAATCACATAAAATATAAATGCAAAACGGCAAAAAAAGGATAATCAATTAAAAAAGGATAATCAATCGCTCAAAATGAGGAATGACAAGATAGGCATGCGATAAATTTTCGAATGTCGATAATGCACGTTGCTACTGATGGCGAAAATACAAACATAAAATTGTCAGAAAAGACGCAAATATCACCAGAATGTCGACTGACTATATGATAAATGTTCGGCTTCCATTGACGAGGTGAAATATTGAAGCGACGCATAAAAAAAGGAATACATCACGCAAATGAAATATACGCATGGTGTACTTTGTCAAATAACAAATATCCATATAAGGCTGGACCGTAAGTTTCATCCAAAAAAAATTAACGTGTACGTCTACCTTAATGAGCCGCTAACTAATGGCCGATTAAGGCCAGCCCATTAAAATATATGACATGCAGTGGTGACGCCAAGGCCCATACTTTGATTAGTTGATTAGAAAAAGAAAGAGTTCAGCTATCCCACCAGTCAAACTACTGGTTGCACCAATTAATAATTAAACAAATAAGTAAAAGAGGCAGCCCACGTCCCATGATCTCACACGATCCCACGAGGTGGAGAACGTGGGCACATCCCACCGATTGGATTCCTGGTGCTGCACTCCTCCTCCTCCTATAAATACAAGGCTCCTTGGCTGCTCTAAGGGTTCGGCTCATTTTACTTCTTGGTTCTCTGGTCTTCTTCCCTCTTCTCTAGTAGCAATATTCTACTATACATCATACTACACAAAAAAGCACACCGTGAGAAAAGGAAGCAAGGGGAGGAATCTTGGTTGGTTCCAAGAAGGAAGAAGGTGAGATATGATACTACCCTCATACCCTTAGTTTCGGCCGTTTGGTTCGAATCAAGGAATCCCTTCCCCTCATCCATGAACTCTCGTCCTTAGTTTCGGCCATTCTGGTTCGGATCAAGGATTCTCTCTCCCTCACTTCAGGAAATCATGTCCTTAGTTTCGGCCATTTTGGTTCGGATCAAGGAAAAGACATATCATGAAATCATGTCCTTAGTTTCGGCCATTTTGGTTCGGATCAAGGAAAATACATATCATGAAATCATGTCCTTAGTTTCGGCCATTTTGGTTCGGATCAAGGAAAATGCATATCATGAAATCATATCCTTAGTTTCGGCCATTCTTTTGGTTCGGATCAAGGAACATAAAACTCATAAAATTATACCCTTAGTTTCGGCCTTGTGGTTCGGATCAAGGAATATAATTCATAAAACATTGTCCTTAGGTTCGGCCTTATGGTTCGAATCAAGGAATATGTATATCATGAAATTATGCCCCTTAGGTTCGACCTTTTGGTTCGGATCGAGGAATATGCATACAATGAAATCATGCCCTTAGGTTCGGCCTTTTGGTTCAGATCAAGGAATATAAACCCATAAAATCATGCCCTTAGGTTCGCCCCTTTTGGGTTCGGATCGAGGAATCTAGATACTACATGAAATCGGGGATTCACATGTTTCATGTAGATATGTCCTTAGTTTTGGCCATGTGGTTCAAATCAAGTATGCATATTTTTCTTCACGTAGACATGTCGTGATTGGGGAACATATAAAATGCTCTAAGCATCGGTTCTTTCGTGTTCATAAAGCACATCTCGCGCATGGGTTCTTTCTTCTCACAAGGATGAATTCCATGGCATAAGTCAACAAAATGCAAAATACCATATGGCATGGGTTCTCTCATGAATCCCATGGCATAGTATGGCGTGGGTTCTTTCAAACGAATTCCGCGACATATACCATCAACCAAACAAAACGGAACTTTTGCTCTAAGCACGGGTTCTCCTATATGAATTCCATGACGTGAGTTACAAATATTGAAAATATATGCATCCAAATATGGGGCCAGATTAAGCCTCGCCAAAATCAAACTTCATTTACACCATAACATAAATGAAGTCAAGCACGAACAAAATATGTTGTATGCATGGTAAAGAAACATATGACATAATATCAAACATAATGTCATTAAAGAAAACCTACGCGGATAAACTTCAAGTTCCCCCAGGCCGGAGTTCAGCGTCGATCGCAAGGGGGATTCCTTTTATTTTATTTTATTGTAGCATATTGTAATAGGCACGTGATGTAATCCTATGTAATAGAAATGTTGGAATTCCTAATCAGGGGTTTTCTCTTAGGAGATGTAATTAACAGAATTTTTATGTAAATGTAAGGGTTCTGGAAATAATGTACCTGCAATGTTTGATTCTACTTTTATTTTATGCATTTAAATTGCACTCTGTATCAATGACGTGGACGCGTGTCTCACGCCCGCCATTTTCCCGACATCAGTATGTCATCGACATATAGACACAGTATAACTCCTTCGCCCCCACCATAGTGATAGTATACACATTTGTCAGCTTCGTTAACAACAAAGCCAGCAGATGTCAAAGTTGTATTAAACTTTTCATGCCATTGCTTAGGCGCTTGTTTCAGACCATACAAAGATTTCACTAGCTTACACACCTTTCTTTCTTGACCATTTACTACAAAGTCATCTGGCTGTTGCATGTAAATTTCTTCGTCTAGCTCTCTGTTAAGGAAAGTCATCTTAACGTCCATCTGATGAACGAGAAGACCATGCGAGGCAGCCAATGCGAGTAACACTCGAATGGTTGTCAGTTGTAACGCCCCGGATTCGATGCGCCAGGTGTCCGCCAGTTATTCGCCGTCGTTGCCATGTCATTTGCTTGCGTGTTGCATTTTGCCATGTCATCATTTGCATTTCATATCATGCCATCATTTGCATTTCATTTTGCATACGTGTTCGTCTCATGCATCCGAGCATTTTCCCCGTTGTCCGTTTTGCAATCCGGCACTCCTATGTCCCCGGCGCCTCTTTTACCTCTTTTTCGTAATGCGGGTGTTAAATGGTCTCGGAATGGACCGAGGTTTGTCAAGCGGCCTTGGTATAGCACCGGTAGACCGCCTTTGTCAAGTTTCGGATCATTTGGAGGTCATTTGGTACTCCAACGGTTAACCGGTAAATCAGAAGCCCTCTTTGAGTTGCAGCCCAACACCTTCCAAAGTGGCCCAAAACCCAGCAAACTCCTCTCCATGCTCTCGGTCGTTCGATCACGATCGTGGTGGCGAAAAACCGCACCTCATTTGGACTCTCCTAGCTCCTCTACCTATAAATATGTGCATCCCGGATTTTTCAAGCTAGTCAAACCCTAGCCTAGCTCCTCACGCGCCGCCGGACATGTCCGCTTGCCGGACGGGCGTCCATCTCGCTGCCACGTCGCTGCAGCTAATCGGCATGACACATCACCCCGCCACCACTCTTCCCCAACCTGCGCGCCACGTGGCCGCCACTGCCACCAGCAGCGCAGCAAGGCCCGAGCCCATCCGGGGCCCGCCCGGCCCGATCCGCCTCTGCCCGCCCGCTCTCCGCGCGGCTTCAGCCCTCGCTGGCGCCGCCCTCGGCGAGCTTTCGCCGAGAACCCGCCCGCCGCTCTGGCTCCGCCTTCTCCTCCGGCCGGCCGCCTCCCGCGCCTCCTCCTGCGCCTCCGCCGTCCGGCTGCGCCCGGCCCCTCGCCGAGGCGCCGCTGCCGCGGCCGCCCGGCGCCCGCCGCCGCGCTGCGCCATGGTGCCCGCTGCCGTCCCGGCCGGATCCGGCGAAGGACCGGCCGGATCCGCCTCCTCCGGCCCTCCCCAGCCTCTCCCCCGACTCCGGCGCCGAACTCCGGCGAGCCCCGATCCGGCCTGCCTCGGTTCGCGTGCCCGCGAGGTTGACTTTTCCCCTCCCCCGAAATCCACCAAGTCCTCGTTATTTTGTTATTTTATTGCATTTTCATTGCATCGTAACTCTGTCATCGTAGCTCCGTTTCGTGCGTGTAATATGTCAAAATGTTCGCCTCGATGAGTAGATCATTTCATCTCATTGCATCATTTTCATTTGAGCTCATCTTGATGCCCGAAATGCTGTTAGAAGAGTGCTATGTGATGTTAGTTTCTGATTTTTATCAGAACATGCACTTTTGTCATTTTTGGCATGATTGATGTGTGCATCCTATGGACTTGACTCCTACATGTGTTTTGTAATATGCCATGCCATATTTCTAGTGGTGCTTTCTATGTATTTTTGTGATCTCTGTGGTGACTAGCACAAGCATGCAAAGTAGGCTTCCTGATGTTGCTGTTTTCAGCCCTGTTTTGCTGATATTTTGGTGCCATGTTAACTTGATGCTACCAAGAGATCCATGCATATTTTGAGATACTTCAGAAAGGATGTTTTGTTAAACATGTCTTGCTCTATCCATCCATGCCCTTGTTTGCAATTATGGAGTGCCATAGCTTGAGTCAATCGAGCTCTACTTTTGCTATAAAATGTTTCCTGGCAGGTTGTTTACATGTTATTCAATTTTGCCAAGGTTGTTGTAGTTGATCCGTGTATGCTATGATGTTATTATTGCCATGTATAGCTTCTATGCCATGTCTTATTACTGTGAGTTGCCTTTCCATGCCATTTATTGCTCTTTGGTGAGTGGTTCAAGCTCACCAACATGCCTACTTGTTATCTGTTTATGCCATGCTCCAGTTTTTCACCAAGTCTGAATCTGTTTATGTTTTTGCTATGTTCACATGCTTGCAACTGTATTTTATGATCCCTTTTGGCTCATGGTCAGTAAGGGACTTTTGTTATATGCTTTGAGTAGATTCATGCCATGCCTTTGTTTTCCATGATAAGTTCCTGTAACATGTTGTTTAATAGCTCTAAACATGTTAACCTGATGTTATTTCTGCCATGTCTTGTGAATTCTGCTAAGTCTGTGAACATGTTATTATTAGCAATCTTGCCATGTCTTTTTGAGCATGTTCTAGTGATTTCTGGAGATAGCTCAGTGTTCATGTTTTGTTATGCTTTACCTGTAAATCATGCCCATGCCTCTTTTTTTTTTGTTGAGGTCCTATAGCTTGTTGTTTTGATGCGTGCAATATGCATACTTGCTGTTATGGACAGATTGTTGCTATGACTTGTATAGGGTGTATGTGTTGAACCGTTGCTCCGTTTTGAGCGTGCTCTATATGAAACTTGCTTGATTTTGCATGTAGCTTCATATTATCTTGTTGCATCCTTGTTTTGAGGTGTTTGCTCGATGTTCGTATGCATTTTGCATCAATGCCATGTTTAACTTGTTTTGCTCATATCTTCTAGGCCGTAACTCCGAATTAAATGAACTTTATATGTAACTTGACTAGAATTTCGTGTAGCTCATCGTGGTGCATCTTAACTTGCTGTTTAACAACTTGAACATAAGGTTTATTCAGATCTGGACCAATTTCGAAATTTGCATATGAGGACTTACCGGAATTGTTCTATGTTGTTCCCGGCCTCATTTAAACTCGCCTTGATGTGTTGTTCTTGTTTGCATCATCTCTTACCATGAGTAGCTTCTTGAACCTTTGTCATGCATCATGCTTGGTTGTGCATCATGTCTTGTTTATGTGTGGTGTGTTTACTTTGTTGAGTGCTTCTTCTTGTTAGTTCCTGTTTGCCATGCGATCGTGAGGATTCGTTCGCTTCACGGTTGGTTCGGTTTCATCCGCTGCCTTCTTCATGGACTCGTTCTTCTTCCTTGCGGGATTTCAGGCAAGATGACCGCTACCTTGGATATCACTACTATCATTGCTATGCTAGTTGCTTCGTTCTATTGCTATGCTTGCGCTACCTATCACTTGCTTTGCTCAAGCCTACCTAATTGCCATGTCAGCCTCTAACCTTTTGCACCCTTCCTAGCAAACCGTTGTTTGGCTATGTTACCGCTTTGCTCAGCCCCTCTTATAGCGTTGTTAGTTGCAGGTGAAGATGAAGTTTGTTCCGTGTTGGAACATGGAGATGTTGTTCCTTGTTGGAACATGTTTACTTGTTGGGATATCACAATATATCTTATTTAATTAATGCATCTATATACTTGGTAAAGGGTGGAAGGCTCGGCCTTATGCCTGGTATTTTGTTCCACTCTTTCCGCCCTAGTTTCCATCATATCGGAATTATGTTCCCGGATTTTGCGTCCCTAACGCGGTCGGGTGATTTATGGTACCCCCTAGACAGTTCGCTTTGAATAAGACTTTTCCAGCAAGGCCCAACATTGGTTTTACATTTGCCTCACCTAGCCTTTTTCCCTTGGGAGTCGCGCATCCCGAGGGTCATCTTTATTTACCCCCCCCGGGCCAATGCTTGTCTAAGTGTTGGTCCAAACTAGAGCCACTTGCGGTGCCGCCCCGAGGCAACTTGGGGTATCGTCGGTTGCCGTCACGTAGTGTTCATCCTGGTCGTGGCTCGAGACGAGATCTGCCGCGGCTACTATCAGGGTGTCGGCACGCCGGGAGGTCTTGCTGGACTTGTTTTATTGCTGTGAAATGTCTTGTAGCCGGGATTCCGAGACTGATCGGGCTTCCCGGGGAGAAGGTCTATTCCTTCGTGGATCGCGAGAGCTTATCATGGGCTAAGTTGGGACACCCCTGCAGGGTATAAACTTTCGAGAGCCGTGTCTACAAGTTATGTGGCGATGGGAATTTGTTAATATCCGGTTGTAGTAAACTTGAAGCAAACTCTCCTAAAATACACCAACTGCAATGCGTAACTGCGTGAGTGTCTCTTTTCGGGTTGATCGAGAGGAGAACACGGTTTCGGGTTATGTCTCGACGTAAGTAGGAGTTCGTGATCACTTCTTGATCATTACTAGTTGACGAATCGCCTTTGTCTCTCTTCTCGCTCTCATTTGCGTATGTTAGCCACCATATATGCTTAGTCGCTGCTGCAACCTCACCACTTTACCCCTTCCTTTCCCATTAAGCTTTGCTAGTCTTGATACCCATGGTAATGGGATTCTGAGTCCTCGTGGCTCACAGTGATTACTACACCACCCGATTGCAGGTACAGGTTTGCGATTATCATGACGCGAGAGCGATGTTTACTTGTGTTGGAGTTCTTCTTCCGCTTCTTCTTCGATCGGGGATAGGTTCCAGGTCGGCAGCCTGGGCTAAAGGTGGTGGATGTCATTGAGTTTTCGTTTATGTTTCATCCGTAGTCGGATGTTGATCTTGTATATGATATTGATGTATTCTTGTGGCATTTGTGCCTTATGTATGTATCCCCATCTATTATGTAATGTTGATGTAATGATATCCACCTTGCAAAAGCGTTTCAATATGCGGGTCTATCCATGGTGGGACCGTCGAGTTCCTTTTGGATAGGGTCGCATATTGGGCGTGACATCAGTCTAGCCACAGGTGAGTAAGTATCAAAGAAATCCTCTTCTTCTTTTTGGGTATAACCCTTGGCCACAAGCCTAGCCTTGTACTTCTCCACCGTACCATCGGGCCTAAGCTTCCTCTTGAACACCCACTTACATCCCAATGGTTGGCAACCATAAGGACGATCAGTGATCTCCATGTCCCGTTAGCCATGATGGAATCCATCTCGCTACGGACCGCATCCTTTCAGTAGTCAGCATCCGGAGATGCATAAGCTTCTGAAATGGAACTGGGAGTGTCATCATCCACGAGGTACACGAGGAAATCATCACCAAAAGACTTTGCAGTCCTTTGTCTCTTGCTCCTAACCGAGCTTCCTCGCCATCCTCCGTGGAACTTTCATCACTTTTGTGTTCATAGTATTCCATTTGAATGGCGTGGTTCAAGAGTCTCATCGATTCCAGTCTAGAAGTGCTTTGCATATCTCTCATGGGGAATATATCCTGAAAGAATGTAGCATCCTTAGACTCTATAATTGTACCGACCTTCTGGTCAGGTACCTCAGATTTCATCACTAGAAATCCATAGCCAACGCTATTCTTAGCGTAACCCAAATTAACGCAGTCCACGGTCTTAGGTCCAAACTTACGCTTTTTGGGGATCGGCACATTGACCTTCGCCAAACAGCCCCAAGTGCGCAAGTAAGAGAGTGTAGTTCTTTTCTTCTCCCATTGCTCATAGGGAGTAGTCTCATTATCCTTCGCGGGAACTTTATTCAAGACATGACATGATGTCAATACAGCCTCCCCCCACCATGCCTTGGATAAATCTGATGTATCTAACATGTCATTAGCCAAATCTGTTAGAGTACGGTTTTTCCGTTCGGCAACCCCATTTGACTGGGGTGAATAGGGAGGCGTCCTCTCATGAATAATACCATGTTCCGCACAGAATAAATCGAACTCACTAGAAAATTACTCTCCACCATGATCAGACCGGACTCGTTTAATTTTCTTCTCAAGTTGGTTCTCAACTTCAGCCTTATAGATTTTAAAGTAGTGTAGAGCCTCATCCTTCGTGTTTAGCAAATACACATAACAGAATCTAGTGGAATCATCAATCGAAGTCATGAAGTATCTCTTTCCACCTTTAGTCAACACACCATTCATCTCACAGAGATCTGAATGTATGAGCTCTAGTGGTGCCAGGTGTCTCTCCTTCGCAGGCTTGTGAGGCTTATGAGGTTGCTTTGCTTGCACACACGCATGGCAGTTAGAGCCTTTGGCTAAAGTGAAACTCGGGATTAGATTCATCTTAGCTAGCCGCGTCATACAACCGAAATTTATGTGACAAAGACATGAATGCCAAACCTCACATTCGTTCACATTGGAATGAATTTGGTTCACGACTTTATTACGGAAATCCTCCAAGGAGCGGAACAAACCACCACAATCATATCCTTTTCCAACAAATAGTCCATACCGAGATACGACTACTTTGTTAGACTCGAATACTAACTTAAACCCTTCTTTACATAGAAGGGAGCCCCTAACAAGATTCTTCTTGATGGCGGGGACATGATGCACGTTCTTCAGTTGCACGATCTTTTCCGAAGTAAACTTCAGATCTACCATGCCAACACCATGAACAGAAGCATGCGAGCCGTTCCCCATCAGGATGGAACAATCTCGTGTGACCTGGTAAGAAGAAAACAAGGACACATCAGCACACACATGAATATTGGCCCCAGTATCAACCCACCAATCGGTGGACTGACAAACTGAAAGTATGGTAAATAGATTACCATACCTTGATGTCGTATCATTGTTGCTCAGAGTCACATTGACAGACTTTGCATCCTGTCCTGGCTTCTTATACTTGTTTGGACATTTGTTGGCCCAATGTTCAACCGAACCACAAGTAAAACAGCCCTCATCCTTCTTGTTTTTCTTCTTACCCTTCTTCTTGAAGGTAGTATTCTTCTGGACAGAGTTCTTTCCCTTGAACTTGTGGGAGTTCTTCTGCACCATATTGGCGCTAGAAGAACCCTCTGCCCCTTTCACGTGTGAGTCATTGTTGGAAATATGCCCTAGAGGCAACAATAAAAGCATTATTATTATATTTCCTTGTTCATGATAATTGTCTTTTGTTCATGCTATAACTGTATTATCCGGAAATCGTAATACACGTGTGAATACATAGACTGTCGTCCCTAGTAAGCCTCTAGTTGACTAGCTCGTTGGTCAACAGAGATAGTCATAGGTTTCGACTATGGACATCGGATGTCATTGACAACGGGATCACGCCATTAGGAGAATGACGTGATGGACAAGACCCAATCCTAAGCATAGCACAAGATCGTGTAGTTCGTTTTGCTAGAGCTTTTCCAATGTCAAGTATCTTTACCTCCGGACCATTCCGGAACTCCTCGTGACGTCCGGGATCTCATCCGGGACTCCGAACAACATTCGGTTTGCTGCATACTCATATTCATACAACCCTAGCGTCACCGAACCTTATGTGTGTAGACCCTACGGGTTCGGGAGACATGCAGACATGACCGAGACGGCTCTCGGGCAATAACCAATAGCGGGATCTGGATACCCATGTTGGCTCCCACATGCTCCTCGATGATTTCATCGGATGAACCACGATGTCAAGGGTTCAAGCAACCCCGTATTCTATTCCCTTTGTCAGACGGTATGTTACTTGCCCGAGACTCGATCGTCGGTATCCCAATACCTCGTTTAGTCTCGCACGGCAAGTCACTTTACTCAGACCGCAATGCATGATCCCGTGACCGACACTTGATCACTTTGAGCTCATTATGATGATGCATTACCGAGTGGGCCCAAGGATACCTCTCCGTAATACGGAGTGACAAATCGAGCCTCGATCCGTGTCAACCCAATGGACACTTTCGAGATACCGTAGTGCACCTTTATAGTCACCCGATTACGTTGTGACGTTTGATACACCCAAAGCACTCCTACGGTATCCGGGAGTTACACGATCTCATGGTCTAAGGAAGAGATACTTGACATTGGAAAAGCTCTAGCAAAACGAACTACGATCTTGTGCTATGCTTAGGATTGTCTTGTCCATCACGTCATTCTCCTAATGGCGTGATCCCGTTGTCAATGACATCCGATGTCCATAGTCGAAACCATGACTATCCGCTGACCAACGAGCTAGTCAACTAGAGGCTTACTAGGACGACAGTAGTCTATGTATTCACACGTGTATTACGATTTCGGATAATACGCTTATAGCATGAACAAAAGACAATTATCATGAACAAGGAAATATAATAATAATGCTTTTATTATTGCTTCTAGGGCATATTTCAACAGTCTCCCACTCTGCACTAGAGTCAATAATCTAGTTACATTGTGATGAATCGAACACCCATAGAGTTCGGTGTTGATCATGTTTTGCCCATGGAGAGGTTTAGTCAACGGATCTGCGACATTACGATCCGTATGCACTTTACAAATTTCTATGTCTCCATCTTGAACATTTTCACGGATGGAGTTGAAGCGACGCTTGATGTGCTCGGTCTTCTTGTGAAACCTGGCTCCTTGGCAAGGGCAATAGCTCCAGTGTTGTCACAGAAGAGTTTGATCGGCCCCGACGCATTGGGTATGACTCCTAGGTCGGTGATGAACTCCTTCACCCAAATTGCTTCATGTGCTGCCTCCGAGGCTGCCATGTACTCCGCTTCACATGTAGATCCCGCCACGACGCTTCTGCTTGCATACCAGCACTACCATCGCTTCCACCATTCAACATATACACGTATCCGGTTTGTGACTTTGAGTCATTCAGATCGTGTCGAAGCTAAGCGCCGACGTAACCCTTTACTGACGAGCTCTTCGTCACCTCCATAAACGAGAAACATGTCCTTTGTCCTTTTCGTGTACTTTAGGATATTCTTGACCGCTGTCGGTGTTCCTTGCCGGGATTACTTTGGTACCTCCCTACCAAACTTACGGCAAGGTTTACATCAGTGTCCGGTACACAAGATGGCATACATAATAGATCCTATGGCTGAAGCATAGGGATGACACTCATCTCTTCTTTATCTTTTGTCAGTGGTCGGGCATTGAGCTGAGCTCAATCTCACACCTTGCAAAGATAGGCAAGAACCCTTTCTTGACTGATCCATTTTGAACTTCTTCAAAATCTTATCAAGGTATGTGCTTTGTGAAAGACCTATGAGGCGCCTCGATCTATCTCTATAGATCTTGATGCCTAATATATAAGCAGCTTCTCCAAGATCCTTCATTGAAAAACTTTTATTCAAGTAGGCCTTAATGCTGTCCAAGAGTTCTATATCATTTCCCATCAAAAGTATGTCATCTACATATAGTATGAGAAATGCTACAGAGCTCCCACTCACTTTCTTGTAAACGCAGGCTTCTCCATAAGTCTCAAGCATAAACCCAAACGCTTTGATCATCTCATCAAAGCGAATGTTCCAACTCGAGATGCTTGCACCAGCCCATAAATGGAACGCTGGAGCTTGCATACTTTGTCAACATTCTTAGGATCGACAAAACCTTCCGCTGCATCATATACAGCTCTTCCTTAAGATATCCGTTAAGGAACGCTGTTTTTGACGTCCATCTCGCCATATCTCATAATCATAGTATGCGGCAATTGCTAACATGATTCGGACGGACTTAAGCTTCGCCACGGGTGAGAAAGTCTCATCGTAGTCAATCCCTTGAACTTGTCGATAACCCTTAGCGACAAGTCGAGCTTTATAGATGGTAACATTACCATCCGGCTGCATCTTCTTCTTAAAGATCCACTTGTTTTCTATCGCCGCCGATCATCGGGCAAGTCTGTCAAAGTCCATACTTTGTTTTCATACATGGATCCTATCTCGGATTTCATGGCTTCGAGCCATTTGTTGGAATCCGGGCCCGCCATCGCTTCTTCATAGTTCAAGGTTCACCGTTGTCTAACAACATGATTTCCGTGACAGGGGTTGCCGTACACTCACTGCAGTGCGGAACGTGTCCTAGTGGACCCACGGGTTCAAGAGCAACTTGATCCGAAGTACCTTGATCATCATCATTAATTCCCTCTTCACAGGTGTGGGCATCACAGAATATTTTCCCGAGCTGCATCACTATCCTGCTCAAGAGGTAGTACTTCATCGAGTTCTACTTTCCTCCCACTTACTCCTTTCGAGAGAAACTCTTTTTCCAGAAAGGTTCCGCTCTTGGCAACAAAGATCTTGCCTTCGGATCTAAGGTAGAAGGTATACCCAAGGGTTTCCTTAGGGTATCCTATGAAGACGCATTTTTCCGACTTGGGTTCGAGCTTTTCAGGTTGAAGTTTCTTGACATAAGCATCGCATCCCCAAACTTTTAGAAACGACAGCTTAGGTTTCTTCCCAAACCATAATTCATACGGTGTCGTCTCAAAGGATTTAGACGGTGCCCTATTTAAAGTGAATGTAGCTGTCTCTAGAGCGTATCCCCAAAAGGATAGCGGTAAATCGGTAAGAGACATCATAGATCGTACCATATCCAATAGAGTGCGATTACGACGTTCGGACACACTGCTACGTTCTCGAGGAGGTGTTCCAGCGGCGTGAGTTGTGAAACAATTCCACATTTTCTTAAGTGTGTGCCAAATTCGTGACTTAAATATTCTCCTCCACGATCTCGATCAGAAGAATTTTATCTTCGGTCACGTTGATTCTCTACCTCATTCTGAAATTCCTTGAACTTTTCAAAGGTCTCGGACTTGTGTTTCATCAAGTAGACATACCCATATCTACTCAAGTCTTACGTGAGAGTGAGAACATAACGATATCCTCCATGAGCCTCAACACTCATTGGACCGCACACATCAGTATGTATGATTTCCAATAAGTTGGTTGCTCGCTCCATTGTTCCGGAGAACGGAGTCTTGGTCATCTTGCCCATGAGGCATGGTTCGCATGTGTCAAATGATTCATAATCTAGAGACTCGAAGTCCATCAAGATGGATCTTCTTCATGCGCTTGACACCAATGTGACCAAGGCGGCGATTACACAAGTATGTGGGACTATCGTTATCAACTTTACATCTTTTGGTATTCACACTATGAACATGTGTAACATTACGTTCGAGATTCATTAAGAATAAACCATTGACTATCTGAGCATGACCATAAAACATTTCTCTCATATAAATAGAACAACCATTATTCTCGGATTTAAATGAGTAGCCATCTCAGATTAAACGAGATCCAGATACAATGTTCATGCTCAAACTTGGTACCAAATAGCAATTATTAAGGTTTATAACTAATCCCGTAGGTAAATGTAGAGGTAGTGTGCCGGCGATCACATCGACCTTGGAACCATTCCCGACGCGCGCATCGTCACCTCGCCCTTCGCCAGCCTCCGTTTATTCCGCAGCTCCTGCTGTGAGTTACATATATGAGCAACGGCACGGTATCAAATACCCAGGAGTTACTACAGTAATCGGTAAGGTACACATCAATTACATGTATATCGAATATACCTTTAGTGTTGCCGGCCTTCTTGTCCGCTAAGTATTTGGGGCAGTTCCGCTTCGAGTGGCATCATGAGCTAGGTCTGTCGTAGTTCTTTTTTGCACGAGTAGAACACAATTTTGTTGTGGGCGTGGATCTTGTCAACTTACTTGCCGTTACTAGTCGTATCTTGCTTCCGCGGTATTGTGGGATGAAGCGGCCCGGACCAACCTTACACGTGACGCTTTACGTGAGACCGGTTCCACCGACTAACATGCACTAGTTGCATAAGGTGGCTGGCGGTGTCCGCCTCTCCCACTTTAGTTGGAGCGGATTCGATGAACAGGGTCCTTATGAAGGGTAAATAGAAGTTGACAAGATCACGTTGTGGTTATTCGTAGGTAAGAAAAGCGTTCTTGCTAGAACCCAATTGCAGCCACGTAAAAGATGCAACAACAATTAGAGGACGTCTAACTTGTTTTTGCAGCAATTGTCATGTGACGTGATATGGCCAAAGTTGTGATGAATGATGAATGATATATGTGATGTATAAGATCATGTTCTTGTAATAGGAATCACGACTTGCATGTCGATGAGTATGACAACCGGCAGGAGCTATAGGAGTTCAAAGGGGGGAAGGCACCTCCGAGGTGCCTTCGGGAGGATGGACTCCTCCCCCCTCCTTGGCCGCACCCTTCCTTGGAGGAAGGGCAAGGCTGCGCCCTCCCCTCTTTTGCACCTATATAAAGGGAGGGAGGGAGGTGGCAGCACCCATTAGCCCCGGAGCCTCCCTCCTCCTCGAAACACCTCCTCCTCCTCCCGTAGTTGCTTTGGCGAAGCCCTCTTGAGTTCTCGCTGCATCCACCACCACGCCCGTCGTGCTGGATCATCATCAACCTCTCCTTCCCCTTGCTGGATCAAGAAGGAGGAGACGCCATCCGCCTCCGCACGTGTGTTGAACGCGGAGGTGCTGTCCGCTCGCACTAGGCCATCGGTGATCTGAATCACGGCGAGTACGACTCCATCAACCCTGCTCCATTGAACGGTTCCGCACGCGATCTACAAGTGGTATGTAGATGAAATCACTCTCCCATGACTCGTTGCTAGATGAACTCATAGATGGATCTTGGTGAAACCGTAGGAAAAATTTTAATTTTCTGCAACGTTCCCCAACAGTCATTTGCTCTCGAGTTCTGCTCAACACTTAGATGACCGATGACATCCTCAACAGAGAATTCACGTCTGAAGTGCTTGAGATAAGTAGCAAAGTTCCTCCATCCAGGAGGGAGTTTTGCAATAATGCAACCCGCGACAAACTTGTTCGGTAACTCACACTTCGGGAGCTCCAGCTCCTTTGCAATGCATTGTATCTCATGGGCCTGGTCCAATACAGAACGGTTATCAACCATTTTGTAATCATGGAACTGCTCCATAGCATACAACTCGCTTCCAGCATCGGTTGCGCCGAATTTAGCTTCGAGCGCATCCCACAAATTCTTGGCAACGCGCATATGGAGATATGCGTCCACAAGCTTGTCTCCGATCACAGTAAGAACGGCTCCCAGAAAGATGGTGGTTGCCTCCCTAAACGCATTCTCCTGTTCAGGAGCAATCGCTACCGTGGGAGACACACCACTAACCTAGAATACGTTCATTGCTGTGAGCCACAAAGTTTTTGGATTGTTGGAAATATTAGCACTTTCTCGAATAATCTAATCCATGAGTAGACAGTAAACATGGCAAATGTGGTATGCATCTCATACCAATACCTAAGCATGTGAGCACGTACAGTACATAGAACCGAACTATCTATGAACAGCATATATACGGCTAGCACATGAACGAGCAAATAGGGGATGAACGAGTCATACCCTCCGGTTGGCCAGGCCAACGCGGCGCCGGCAACAGCAGCCTCGGCATCAGCCAAGGCCTTCTTCTTGACAACTTCGTCGTCAGCCATGGAGTCGATGTAGAGGAAGTAGTAGAAGCAGAGGCGGACGAAGACGGGAACGGATCAGGAGCAGTCGTGTTGAGATGCTCCCCAAAAACCTTATTGCCGTTCTACCGGGCAGGATCTCGAACGACAGGATTCCGGGGGCACCTGCTCTCCGGACCAACCGTGCACGCGGTCGTCGGGATGGGATCGCCGGAGGCAGCAGAGGGAGTGAGTGAACTGAGTTAGGGTTCACTCCACTGGCCAGCGCCTTCTTATATAGGTCGTCAGGTAGATGGGCGCAGTATGGGACTAAGCTTCCCACACTTCCCACCACTTGTCGTACACATGCATGGGCCTTAGAGATTAACTAGGGATTATTGTCTTATATGAGCCTAAGTCCATCCATAATCCGTCAAGAATGTGCCGTCCTCTGCATTCATGTAACTTGGTTGCTGGGATGTAACTTGGCTTGCTCATGCTAAAGCCCAGAAGCCTTTGAATCTAAAACAAACCCTTTTTCTTCTTGTGGGAGGCTTGATCAGACACTCTTGGGGTCCAAAAAGGGCGTTCTGTTTTGGCTATGGAGAGCATTTGCTCCTCAGATGAATAGTAAATTAAAAATAAATATCAAATAATAATATATTTTTTAATGTTCATGTTGGTGTCCAAAGTGTGCTTAGCAACTTTAATGCGCGACAGAACAATAGTGTTTCATCAGTAAAGAAAAATGAAGTCTGGTGGTCTCCAAATGCCAAAAAATTGGCATTCAGCTTGTATTTATTTTGGCACAGATTGAAGTGCTTGGGCTTTCCACATAAACATGTGCAGATAACATTTGTACGTGAACATGTCTAGAAAGATAATATGTTTTACGTTTGCAGTAACATTTTTGACGCGCAGAAGCAAATGCTCCGCAGAACAGAATTGGAACCCGTATGTCAAAGACATCTCTGTAGAAAGAAAATTGGTTTCCCTAAAAAAAAGAGTTGTATCCGTGATCAACTGCAATATTCAATTGTAGACTTTTTTTAGGGGTTTATTCCATTGTAGTCAGTGTCGGACTTTTGGTACTATTGCTCTCTCTCCTCCCATGTCTCCCCTGCATGGCAACGGAGAGGAAAACCTAGTCCTCGCGCGGGCGTCTCATCGCAGGCTGAGGCGACCAGGTCTAGGAAGCAGCGCTGGGCGGCGGGCACCGCGGCGTAGCTCTTCTCCACGGAGATACTTCCAGAATTACCTCTTCTTTACACGGCGTGAGTTGAGTGTTACCGAGGATGTGAAAGGAAAAGTGAACATGTCTTCTGTTGCCCGTTGGCAAAAGAAACACCAAAGTAGGCACTGGAGAGGAGACATGCAGCAAGCCTGGCCGTGGGTGGGTTAAACTAAACTGGCGGCTCGTTTATTGAGCAGATTGGGCAGGGTAGCACAGGAATGGAATGGTGGCGAGGAGCCAGGAAGGAGCAGATTGGGCTGCTCTGCAACTTCCCGTATGCGGCGGGGCGGATCACGCTGATATTGCTGTTGCGGCTCCGGGGCTCCGGGTGCTTGCTGGCCCTCTTGTTTCAGTTTTATAAAGTTGTCCTTTCTCTTATAAAAAAAATCATCTACGGGCCATGCATGTTTCTCGAGGACCAGTCGACATGGTGATCTGGATATGCAACTCGGAGAAAATCGAACCTATTCGAACCTACTTCCTGCAGCTGGTGACTCTTCGCGTTTTGCAAGCATGATCATGTGGTTCCGCGGGTCCTAGATTTCGGCTGCCTCCCAAGCCACACCATTATGAACATGAAAGAGTTCATATACATTCAGCATGTATATGAATCATACATGCATGCATATGTGATATGTCTGATGTATCACGAATTAGTGTGCTCCACATCTGCCTAGTTGTAGCTAGTAGCGCTACTCGACCTGATTGATGAATATAACTAACCAATAGAGATATCAATGATGCAGTTATCTGATTTGGATTCCAAGCTATCCCTTCATCTGGCTACATATATGAACATATCGCCATCAATGCACTTAATTAACTAGCTAGTTGTACCAATGTACCATATATAGTTGAGAGCAATTGAGCTTCATGATAGAATATGTACCGTCCTCTGCATGCATGTAACTTGATCACTGGAATGTAAACATGGCATGGTCGTCATGCTAAAGATCTTTTGGCTCTCGAGAGCATTTGCTTCTTAGATGAACACTAAATTTGAAACCAATAAGAGAATATTGATCTTTTTTTACATGTTCATGTTGTGTCCAAAGCGAGCTTGACAATTTTCATGCACAACAAAACAATAGTGTTTCATCCGGGGAAAAAAACAATGGTCTAGAAATACCAAAACTTTGGCACCCAACATTTTCTTTATGTTTGCACTGATTGAAATGATTGGGCTTTCGACCTAATTAAACAGGTGCAGATAACCTTTGTACATGAGCATGTCTAATAGAATCACATGTTTTGCATTTGCAATACCATTTTGGCATGTAGGAGCAAATGCTCCCCAGAGCTAAATTGGTATCCGTTTGTCAACGACATCTCTTTAGAAAGAAAAATGATTTGGATACGTCATCAACTGCAATATTCCATTGTAATTTTAAGCAAACATGTGCCAACTCATGATGCTGAGAACTTGCATGCTACTTTTTCAGTTTGGTCTAAATATAGATACAATGTAACTCAAATTTATGTATCCTCTTTTTCCAGAGACGACATCGTTGGCCTAGTCCTACCAGGTGTTCCCTTACATCACTACATAGAATGGTGACAAATAAACATGTGCAAGTATATGTTGCAGTCAAGAGGAAGACTGGCCAACCCATTTGAAGATCATCGAAGGCTCAGTGCTATGTAAAGTAGAACTCAGGTTCTAGGATGATTGAGGGCCTAGTGGATTGCATGTTCACCCAATCGAGTAGAACTCATGCACGATTTCTCTGGCATGTCGGTCTTATAAATTTCCCATGACTCCCAAGCTTGAGCTCATGGCCATAAAATAGATAGATCATTCTGCTGTGAACAAGAAACAATTAGTGTGCAAGTCTGCATCGTGTGGCTTGAAAAGAAAGTCCTCTAATTTATGGCTCCTAGCCTCGCATCACCTTCTTTATTTTGGAAAAAGCTCGTACGTATCATGGCTTTAAGTAGTCCGGCAGTTCTTTCAACCTACAGTTTTCAAGGCCAAAAACCTTCAAGTTTTGCACCAGCAACTATTTTGTCCTAACTCTCTCGTTTTATTTACTACAAGAGAAAGATGTCAAGATGATAACTATATAGAGCATTAGGACCAATATTGTGAGCCCATTATCTCACCTTTAGTTGTAAATTTCCTCTTTAGTATTGTGAGCCCATGACTTGATCGAGTCGTATGATCTTGAAGCAGTGGCAGATGGGACATGAGCATTGAGAAGCACACATGTTTAGCAGCATATTGGTACCTTGAGCTATAGATGTTGCATCAGTGGAGCTGAGCACGATGAGAACAATATTTGCAAGAGATTTACACATACATAAATCCCACGTTTAAATATATAATTCATTTATTTCATTCTGAAGGTAAATAGTTTATAGTTAAAGATCTTTTCATCCAGCGAACATGAGAGAACTATCTTGCTTCCCAATATTATTTGAAGATCGTATACATACTTTCAAGAGATTGGCACAAACATAAATCACTATCTTAAATTGACCCTCCATTTATTTAATTTTTGGGTAATGAATTTATAATTAAAGTTTTGTCCATCCGTTTTTAAAAAATTGACACATGGCATTCGGTAACCATCCAAATATTGAACGCATAACATACATCAATTGTAATAAAGTGTCACTATTGATGGTATCGAAGATCGTCAGTGGTATATGAGCACCCAAAGCTTCAGCCTTTTGTGCAAAGCCACTCACATGCCTCCACCTAGTCTTCAGTGGTCCCTCGCCGCCGCCTATGCACGACCAGAATGTAGGTGCTACATCCACCTCTAACTGGTGGATTTGTGACACGTCATCGATAACCTATGAGCGGTGTTGCTTGTATGTCATCACTGTTGGCTTGCCATCAACACATTAGCAATGATCTGTGCCACTAACGTGCTCTGACCACAACTAGTAAGTGATGACACATGTCAGTTATATGTTTTATTGTCAGTTATATGTTTTTTCGTAGTAGTGACTAGTGCGATATTATATATCCATGCTCGGATCAAAGGAGATCAAAGAATGAGGCCCGGATGGAAGGCAACGATGAGCTAGTTTCATTTGGTCCAGTTTGACTTTGATGCCATGCATCGCTCAAAACGGAAAATTGTTTATCTGAAACTTGTGTCTTGAAATTTTTAGTTTCAGCTGGTTGTAAGCACGATAAGTCATGCAACATTGGCCAAAACAGATAATAGACTAAGAAGATATTCTATATCTGAAAATGAAGGTATCTTTATAATAAGAACTATCAAAGTACTTGGCTCTCAGATTCAGTTCTTCGAGTGAAAGCCTATGGCCTGGTCGGGTCGGGCGACAGCGTCAGTATTGTCGCTTCCCTCTTTGGGGCGTTGTCTAGAAGACCTTTGGATCTCGTTCATGCTCCCCATGAGCTAGATACTCACGACGTTACGGTCGGCAGGTGCCCAACCGGCAATGTGCTGGTGTGATGTCCAATCTGGCAATGATGATGATGGCCACCGATGCAGGGTCGCGGCAGGGCTTCAGTTGTCGGTTCTTCCCCGACGTGCTCGATAGGTCTCTTCAACGTCTCGCCATGACGTCGCGGAGTCGGAGCTGCCTTGAAGTGCTAGGTGGTGACGATGACAAGTGGCTGGTGGTCTTCGAGGAGGTGTTGGTTGGCACCAACTCTGCCCATTTCTCCTGTCTTTTGGTGGTCTTCTGGCCGTGAGCTATCTGGCGCCTGCACTGCTGGTCGACTGTTTGGCATGAGCCAGCATGCGTTTCGGCGTTTGTGGCAACGAGGGCTTCGTTGGCGGAGGTCGATGGTGATGTCGGAATCACTGGCTCGTGGAGGAGTGATGACAATGACGCTTGGTGACGACCTCGACTTTTTGTGGTTCTTCTCTACAACGTTTGTGTATCTCCGTGTGGGTGGCCAGGTCGGCCGGTTTTGCCCTGTGTGGGCTGTTGTAACGGTTTTAGCCCGATTTTTCGTTAATTAACCAAGCAACCCTCTTCTTTTTTAATAAAATCAAGATCCTTTGGGGCATTTTTAAAAAAATACTTATCAAATAGTACATGATGCTCATTTATTGAGCACACTGGGTAGGGCAGCATAGGAAAGGTGGTGAGGAACCACGAAGGAGCGATCATTATCTCGGTTGGCCTGCAACTTCCCCTATGGGGCGCCGCCGATCACGCTGAAAATTGTTGTTATGGTTGCGAGGCTCCGCTACTTGCTGGCCCTCTAATCCATGGGACTGATTGCAAACCAGTCATACAGGCTTTAGAAAGAAGGACAATAAATCATTCATGGCTTATTCGGTTGCAAGGGGTTTGAAGGAAATTGAAGTGGATTGGAGAGGATTAAAAGCCTATAAGTCAAACTCCCCCTCAATCCCCTCCAACCCTCTTCAATCCTCTTCAAGAGAGGTTTAACCGAACAAGGCCTCAAGATGGTGCGCTGAGTATCAAGAAGCAAGGAATCTTCTCGCCTACTTCGCTGAGTGATAGGTTTTGTACTACGTCCGAAGTAAGCGCAACAAACTGGCACACGGGCTGGCGAGCTATGTTAGAGTTTATGGGAATGTTCCATCTCTTTACTTTTTATTTTCTTTGAGGGAAGAGAATGTTCCTTCTTGTATCTACCCACTTGCGTGGAATGACTAACAATTATGTTTCAGTTTTATAAAGCTCTCCTTTCCCTTGGAAAAAAAAATCTAGGGACATGGTTTCTGGTGGACCAATCGACATGGTGATCTGGATATGCAACAGCAACAGGGAGAAAATCGAACGTATGCAAAGTTCCTCTCCTCTGCTGGTGATTCTTTACGTTTTGCAAGCACGTTCCTGAACATTTGCGAATCCTAGATTTTCGCTGCCTCCCAAGCCACACCCGTATGAACATGAAAGAAGTTCATATACACTCAGCATGTATATGAATCATGCATTCATACATGTGTAAAGTATCACGAACTAGTGTGCTCCACATTTACCCACTCGTAGCTACTCAACCTGATAACGAATATAACTAACCAATAGAGATATCGATGATGCGGGACTGTCTTATTTGGATTCCAGGCTATCTCTCCATTTGGCCACATATATGGACATATCACCATCAATGCAATTAATTAACTCACTAGGTGTACCACATATACAGTGGTTGAGAGAAATTGAGCTGCATGATACAATGTATCGTCCTCTGCATGCATATAACTTGGTGGCTGGAATGTACCTGGTATGCTTGATCAATGCTACTTTTTTAGTTTCACTACTAGAAAAAAAGGCTATAGCTAATATGGACATTAATTGTGCATCATGTATGTGGTGCGCCACTGCTATATAGCAGTGGCGCATCATATATAGATACGTCATTAGTGGTCATATCATTAATGATGCACCACACCCACGATGCGCCACTACTAACAATTTTTTTTATTTTTTTCAAAACTAGTAATGGCGCACCACACCCTCTGTGCGCCACTACTAATAATTTCTTTTTACTTTTGTTTCCAAAACTAGTAATGGCGCACCACAACCACGGTGCACCACTACTAACATCTCACCCACACAAACACACACAAACACCACCACCCCCTGCTAAAAAATAAAAGAAAATGATAAAAGTTTCAAAAAAAATTCAAAAAATAGATGCCCGTGTGTTATGTGTTCTAGTTGTTAGGAAAATTAACAAACATAAATTTTGAATTTTTTTGCAAAAGGCCACCATGTTTCGGTAAAATGGCCGTAACTTTTGCATACGACCTCCGATGAAAAAGTTTTTTATATGAAAAATCATCTACTCAAAAAGTTACATCCGAATTCAACCTGGGGAACCCCGTTGAAGATTTTAAGAATCCCCAAAAACCTAACAGAATAAAAGATATGGGGCTTTTAAGATCTGGAGGCAAAAAATTCGAAAAAATAAAAAAATTAGCAATGGCGCATCAGTGAATAGTGCGCCACTACTATTTTCCCGCCTTCACAATTCAAAAAAATAGCAATGGCGCACCAGTGCACGGTGCGCCACTGCTAAGTTGGGACAGAAGTTTAAAAGGGCCGGCCAGCCACTTACCCCTTCATTCTTCTCCTCCTCTCCTCCTCTCCTCCACTCCATCTCCTCCTCTCCGGCGACCTCCTCCTCCTCACGGTGCCCCTCCTCCGGTGACCTCCTCCTCACGGTGCTCCTCCTCCGGCGACCTCCTCCTCCCTCCTCTTCCCTCCTCTCCTCCTCACGGTGCTCCTCCTCCGGCGACCTCCTCCGACCTCCTCTCCTCCTCACGGTGCTCCTCCTTCCTCTCCTGCTCACGGTCCTCCTCCTCCTCTCCGGCGACCTCCTCCTCCCTCCTCTCCTGATCCTCACGGTCTCTCCTCCCTCCTCTCCTCCTCACAGTCTCCTCCCTCCTCCTCTACTTCCCGGCCACATGTGGAGCTCCCCCGACACAAAGAACGTACCGGATCCAGGTCAAGAACGAAATTTGAAAAAAAATCAAGCAAAAAAAAGAGCAAAAAAACAAGCCAAAAAATGAGCCAGATCTAGATCCAGATCCAAATTCAAAATTCAAAAATAGCAATGGCGCACGGTGGGGGTTAGACGGTGCGCCACTACTATCTTCCCGCCTTCAAAATTCAAAAAAAAAACAAAAAAATTCAAAAAAAAAAGTTACCAGTGGCGCACCTGTAGCAATAGTAATGGCGCACTACAAGGTGTGCCACTGTTACCTGCAATACTAATGGCGCACCAGAGGTACGCCATTAGTATCTATAATACCTAAATAGTTCATCCCCACTATGGTATTTCTCTTGACATGCAGCCTATCCACATCAGCAGGTCAGCCACGTGTCCCCATTGCCTGATTTTATTGGCTTCGTGAGGCCACGTCATCCCCAATTCATGTTTGTAGCGTCCAACACAGTTTTCCTGATGGACTGCATGTCTGCACGGTTCATTCTGTTTCCTTTGTTAGTCACCACTGAATACGTACTCATCTTGCCTCCGCCTCTCCGTCTATTTATTCCATCGATCTCAGCGTCCACTATCACCACGTACCACCACCACGAGGCGTTTCATACTTTTATTGGCTTCTCCTCTAGAATTCCCATCCCAATTGCGAGACGATTTTGAAGCTAATGAGTCGCCCTCGATTTTTGCAAGGATCGAAGCGGACGAGTCCTTGCTGTTGGTAGGCGAGAGGACTCCGTGGTCTTGAAGGGAGCAAGACGATGAAGATCAGCAACGTTTGTAGGAATCCTACCGGCGGCGACAAGCGGTGGTTCTGTACCGGTATAAATATCCGTGCTCTTCCATTTTTCTAGCGGAAGAGGTGGTTAAAAGGCCAGATGCATCTAGGAGGGTTGTTTGATCTACACATCTCATTTTCCTATTCTTAGTCAAGCTGCCGGTGACCAAATCGAGCTCCCATATGGGTAATCTCATCACCATGCCATGATGGAGCTTGAGGCCGCACCTAAACGACGCCGCCGCATGCCTGCAACGCCTCCCTGGTGCCCCCGCTTCAGCTTCGTCTGGCCACGACGACGCGCCTGGACGCGGCCTGCGCACGCCCGCAACTCCTCCCCGTTGCCCCCGCTTCAGCTTCACTCGGCCCCGACGGCGCCGCAGCTGATGCCCACGGTGCCTCCCTGCTGCCCCGCCACAACTTCGCCCTGCCCTGCTGGCGCGCCTGGATGGCGCCACCGCACGCCCGCGGCATCTCCCTGCTGCCGCACCACAACTTCCCCTGGCCACGCCGCCAACATAAGGCTGGAACATCACTAGCGCCGGCGGACATGGTCAGTAAGCTATTCTCCTTGGCTATTGATTTGACGTGGCAGTCATACAGGCTGGAACAAATAGATGATGTTTTTTGGTTGCCAAGTTGTTTGCTTGGAATGCATCATGATTCATTGATTTAATTCTAGGTTCATTCTTGCAGAAATAATGATTGATGCTGCTGTTTCCCGGACAATAGGTTCTAGCCGCTGAGAAGTCTATACATAAACTCAAGACTAAGGTTATTTCACACTATATCCCCATATGCATGCACTCCATCTGGGCCTGTGCTACCAAATTTGTACATGCATGTTTATTAAGATTCCAGTGGCAAGAAATTTTGAACATGTTCATTGAGATTCAGAGGCAAAAACTCTGTTGAAAATCTGTTCAATTTTACCGGTTATCATCAGCACTTCACAATAGCAGGTCTTTAGTTCTTTCTCAGTTGTCTTTCGCAATTTTCGGCTGGTGATTAATGATGTGATATATTAGCAATGACACTTTGGCAGGATAATTAAGTATTCGTTGTGTTCTTAATTACGTGTGCATCAAGCATTAACTGAATGTGGCGATGAAGACCAAAAGTCGTCGGTGCTCCTTTTCTCATTTAAGAACATTTTTTAATAATAAACAATAAAACCCCAAAAGGAATGGAAGAACGAGGTACGGTTGTTTCTTATCGTCTTCATTTTATTACTGTAGCTTCATTTGTAAAAGATGGTTTAGTACATCTTTTTTTCTTTCTAGGCATGCTTTTTGCGTAACAGATTAATTGTACTGGTCACATCTTGAGAACACAACGATAATTTCTAAACTTCTATTTTAACCAACACCTCTCATGCCCACAGTAGGATTCCTTATCAATAGGTCTTCAATATTTTATTTTTCTTCACATCTTGCATAAAATCTTCAATGCAATCTATGTCTGTTCTTTTACTTTTATCTGATTATGCAGTGAAAAGTGTAATTAATAACCATTTTTACAGTGGTGCCTCAGGTCTGCTCCTTATACTTCCTGACACCATTGGTTAAAATATTTGAACATCCATATTCTCTTATTAGTAGATTTCAGGCTCTATATTTTTAGAGTTGTACTTTATTGTAGTTTCATTAACAAGAACAAATTATGGTTTACCTTATAACTAGGACTTTTGTCCAACTCTGGCCTCTATTCTTTTGGTTTGATGTAGATTGTCATCCTATTCCTATGATGCTATGTGATATACTATTGGAGCATTGCATCTGGCTTTGTTGAATTGGCCCAGTTTTCAAGACTCGACCTTAATTACATCTAACAATGGAATTTCAGTTTCAGTTCAACTCCGCCGATAGAATAGATGGAGATTGCATTGGCTTTTTAGATCTACCCATTGGGGTGGCAACTAGGTTCAACTAATTATTTTTCCTCTCATTGTGCCTTCCTTTATATGACATGCCACTTTAATTAATTGTATAAATAGATGAGTTATGATGTTCATCTATCAGGAATGTATGAGTGCCATGTCTTCCATTATCTAGATTTAAAATTGATGATGAACCAACAAAGATTTTTCACCTGGAAAGATCAAATATATATGCATGCAAATTCAGTTGCATTTTTTCACTGTTAACCAACTAATTTTTGTTTGGAACCCATCATTGTATCATTCTGGTGAATGCAATACTTATCTCTGTGGATATTAGTCGAGTTCATCCCTTAAAGAAGTATGTACAATTTAAATCATGAAATCTTCCTTAAGATAAGTAAATTGCAGACTTCAATGATTCAATATTCCATTGTGGATTTACAAAACTATATGAAAATCTTCCCGCCGCAACGCGCGGGGAATCATCTAGTTTATTACTAGTGGCGCGGTAATAGTGGCGCACCTATAGTGCGCCATTAATGGCAAAAATAGATGCGTCACTAACAGCCTTTTTTTAGTAGTGTTTGGTCTAATTGTAGATACAATGTAACTGAAATTTCCGTAGCCTTGCATCACTATGTAGAATGGTGAAAAATAAATATGTACTCCCTCCGTTCGGAATTACTTGTCTCGAAAATAGATGTATTTAGAATTAAAATACGTCTAGATACATTCATTTTTGTGACAAGTAATTCCGAACGGAGGGAGTACTCTATATGTTGCGATCAAGAGGAAGACTGACCAAGTCTTTTTTTTTTTTTTGCAGGGGGACTGACCAAGTCATTAAAAGAGTATCGAAGGCTGATTGGATGTACATGCAATCCGCTAGGGCCTTTCTATGGCAAGTAGAAGTCATACACGTTTCTCAGGCTTGTCAGTCTTATAAATTCCCCATGACTTCCAAGCCGAGCTCATGGCCACTAAATAGACAGAGCTTGCGATGTGAACAAGGAAAAAAGAATAGCACGCATGTTTACGTCGTGACTTGAAAAGAAAATTCTCTAGTATATGGTTCCTTGCCTTTTTTTATTTTGGCAAAAGGGCCCCTACTTACTGCTGAACATGGCTTTAAGTAGTCCAACATTCTTATATCCTACAGTTTTGAAGTCCAAAAAACGTTAGGTGAATGCACTTTCGTGTCAAGTGAACAACTATATACTCTATACGCAGGAACGCGATCTGCCGTGAGCGCAAAAAGCTTTCTAGCGAAACCACTGTGTAACAGTGGTTTTCAGTCTAATAGAATGCTGCCACCTCTAAAGTTGTGGGACCATATGCATGTACGGGCTATGTATTCTCATGTTTCATGGCTCGTATATGAGATTAAGTCAAATCTGGGTAGGCCTCCACACATGTGCCCTCTCTCTAGCTCTCTCCTTCACATGCGTGCAACGTAGAAATAAAATAAACACACACTCTTTCTCTTCTCCCACACAACAAATCCGTCCTTTTATTCAACTTATGCTAATTTAAATGCATCATATCTTTTAAATCGTAATTTTGTTTCTGAAATATTCTATATATTTAAACTTCTGGCACCAAGACCTTTAGAACAAGATCAATCTTGAATACATTCAAACATGTTTAAAATTCAATGTTTCCAATAAGTGAAATCAGTTTCATGAAATAAGAGAAATAAGGGTTTCTTAATTAAGTGAAAAAAAATTAAAAAATTGTTTCCATGTATATGAAACATATTTCAGTGTAAAATATGTAAAAAATTGTTAATTCAAAAATGTGTACCTAGTTATTTCAAACTTGTTTCCACTAGTAGAAAAGGGGGCAATGGTCCAGGCCAGGTCAGCCCATTAGTCCCGGTTCAATCGTAACAGGGACCAATGGGGTATTTGCTCTCGATTCGTGAGCCCAGGGGCGGCAGTACGTGGGCCATAGTCCGGACCTTTTGGTCCTTGGTAGACGAACCGGGACCAATGCCTCGCTCTAACCCACCACCATTGGTCGGTTGGTGGCACGAGAGACCAAAGGCATCCCTTTAGTCCCGGTTCATGCCACCAACCGAGACCAATGGTGGTGCCTATATATACCCCTCGGCAGAGCAGAGCACACCGCTCTGCTTTTTTCTGGCCGAGGGGAGAGGGCTGGTGGTGCTCTAGCTCACCTCCTATGCACACAAGGTGTTCGATGGAATGCCCGAGCCACACTACTTAAGGTTTCTCCTCTCCAAGCTCGGCCGCCAAGCTCCATTTTCCTCAATATTTGTCTAGGTTTAGCGGTCCGTCACGCCCGTCCCTGCCTTCACAGTAAATGCCGATCACCCGCGCCGATCTCATCGCTGCACCACCGTGGTGAGCCTCTTGTTCTTATCTTCTTTACGAAAGGAAAAATATTCTTACTTTTATGTTTAGATAGATACTTGTATTATTTTCTTACTTTTATTATTGCATCTTATATAGTGCGATGGTTTTGGTATCCGCCCCGTCGGCCCTCGTCACATCTGTGATTCGGATGTGGTATATATTATCTTTTCATAACTATTGGTTCATTTATTGTTTATGAAAATTATGCCGACCAACGTGACATAGATTTTATTTATCTAGGAGGTTGTTGAACCAGAAATTCCAACCGACCCTATTGTCGAGAGGTTAAATTTAGTTGAAGAAGAAAACAATTTCTTGAAGGAAAAAATAAAAAAACTTGAGGAGGAGAAGATGATATTCGAGTTGCATGTTGCAGATGTCGTCGATGATCAGAAGATCAAGGATGCAATGCGCTTGAAGATTAGAAAGATTAGAAAATATGCCATTCATACCGAGGCTTAGTATCATTATGCCGTTGGATCAGTTGTTACCTTGGTTGCGATTATGATCGCATTTGTTTTCGCATTGAAATGTTTTACATAGTTTCAATGTATGGTTTAATTAATTTAGATGCTCTGCAGAGCTTTATGTTGTTAGATGAGAACTATGTATGTACTTTGGTTTTTATGTGATGATGAACTTCTATTAATTTGGTCACTTAATTATCTATTCATGATGTTACGTAATGATTTTTGACACACTTAATTATATATAATGCACGCAGATGAACCGGCAATGGATATGCGGTGTGTACACACCTTCGAGTACACTGAGGGCGTGCATGATTTTCTCGAAGTGGCTGAGGCAATCAAGCAGAATGGTTTTATGTGTTGTCCATGCCCTATATGTGGGAATACGAAGTCTTACTCTGGCCGGAAAATCCTTCACTCCCACCTACTTTACAAGGGTTTCATGCCACACTATAATGTTTGGACGAGGCACGGAGAAATAGGGGTTATGATGGAAGACGGCGAAGAGAAGAGTACGATGACAACTATGTGCCCCCTGAATACGGTGATGCTACTGAACATTAAGAGGAACCAGACGATGTGCACGATGGTGCTACAACAGGCGAAGCTGCTGAAGATCAAGAGGAACCAGACGATGTGCCCGATGATGATGATCTCCGCCGGGTCATTGTCGATGCAAGGACGCAATGCGAAAGTCAAAAGGAGAAGCTGAAGTTCGATCGCATGTTAGAGGATCACAAAAAAGGTTGTACCCCAATTGCGAAGATGGCAACACAAAGCTCGGTACTGTACTGGAATTGCTGCAGTGGAAGGCAGAGAATACTGTGCCTGACAAAGGATTTGAGAAGCTCTGAAAATAATGAAGAAGAAGCTTCCAAAGGATAACGAATTGCCCGACATTACATACGCAGCAAAGAAGGTCGTATGCCCTCTAGGATTGGAGGTGGAGAAGATACATGCATGCCCTAATGATTGCATCCTCTACAGCGGTGCATACAAGGATCTGAACGCATGCCGGTATGCGGTGCATTATGATATAAGATCGGTGAGATGACCACAGTGATGTTGACGGCGAGCCTCCGGGAAGAGGGTTCTGCGAAGGTGATGTGGTATGCTCCTATAATACCACGGTTGAAACGTCTGTTCGTAAACGGAGAGCATGCCAAGTTGATGCGATGCCACGGTGAGGACCGTAAGAAAGACGGAAGTTGAGAGCACCCGCCGACGGGTCGCAGTGGAGAAAAATCGAGAGAAAGTCTCTGGGATGAGTTTGCAAAGGACCCAAGGAACGTATGGTTTGCTTTAAGCGCGGATGGCATTAATCCTTTCGGGAGCAGAGCAGCAATCACGGCACCTAGCCCGTGACTCTATGTATGTATAACCTTCCTCCTTGGATGTGCATGAAGCGGAAGTTCATTATGATGCCAGTTCTCATCCAAGGCCCTAAGCAACCCGACAACGACATTGATGTGTACCTAAGGTCATTAGTTGAAGAACTTTTACAGTTGTGGTATGGAAACGGTGTACGTACGTGGGATGAGCACAAAGAGGAGGAATTTGACCTAAAGGCGTTGTTGTTCGTGACCATCAACGATTGGCCCGCTCTCAGTAACCTTTCAGGACAGACAAACAAGGGATACCACGCATGCACGCGACTGTTTACTTGACACCGATAGTATATACAGGGAAGCTGCAGGAAGAATGTGTACTGGCCATCGTCGATTTCTTCCGACCAACCATCAATGTCAAAAGAAAGGCAAGCATTTCAAAGGCGAGGCAGATCACCGGAAGAAGCACGCCATGCGTCGGTGATCACGTACTTGCTATGGTCAATGATTTACACGTAATCTTTGTAAAGGGTCGGCCGGACTAGCTGTTCCGAATGACACCGAGAATCATGCACCCATGTGGAAGAAGAAATCTATATTTTGGGACCTACCCTCTGGAAAGACCTAGAGGTCCGCTCTTGATCGACGTGATGCACGTGACGAAGAACCTTTGCGTGAACCTGCTAGGCTTCTTGGGCATGTATGGGAAGACAAAAGATACACCGAGGCACGGGTGGACCTGCAACGCCAGAATTTAAAAAAGAGGGCATGCCTCCGAAGGCTGTATGAAGGTCCTGCCACCACGCTCTTCTGAAAGAAGAGAAAGAAATCTTCTTTGAATGCTCGCTTTCGATATGAAGGTCCCGACTGGCTTCGTCGAATATAAAGGGAATAATAAATATGCCGTAGAAAAATTTCCAGAACCTAAAGTCTCATGATCGCCACGTGATTATGGCGCTTAATCGCCTTCCGGTTGCATTGAGGGGGCTTCTACGGAAAGCGTCCGATTAGCCATTGTGAAGCTATGTGCATTCCTCAATGCAATATCTCAGAAGGTGATCGATCCAGAAATCGTACCAACGCTTAAGGAGTGATGTGACGCAATGTCTTGTCGGGTTTCGAGCTGGTGTTCCCACCATCCTTCTTCAATATCATGACGCACGTCCTAGTTCATCTAGTCGATTTAGATTATCATTACGGGGCCCGTATTTCTACACAATATGTACCCCTTTGAGAGTTCATGGAGTCCTAAAGAAATATGTTCAGAATCGCTAGGCCGAGAAGGAAGCATCTCCATGGGCCATCAAACGAGAGGATGTCATCGGGTTTTGTGTTGACTTCATTCCTGGCCTTAAGAAGATAGGTCTCCCTAAATCAGCGGTATGAGGGGAGACATTTGGAAAAACACGCTTGGAAGGACTCAATAATATGCACGAGGACGGCTATTCTTGGTCTCAAGCACACTACAGTTCTCTGAACTCTACCTTGGTGACCCATATGTCGATGAACACAAGAACAGTCTGCGCTCCAAACACCCGGAGGGCTGACGATCGGATTACATGTGAACACATCAGGACTTTCAGCAGTTGGTTGGAAACACGTCTCGGAGGTGACAAAGACTGTTTGTGATGAGTTGTACTTGTTGTCCAGGGGGACCATCTTCGATTGTAATGATTTGGAAAGGATACGAGATAAATGGGAATACATTTTACACGATTGACCAAGATCAAAAGAGCACCAACCAAAACAGCGGTGTCCGCTTTGATGCAGCAACCGACAGGGGAAAGGACACATATTATGATTACATAGTAGACATATTGGAACTTGACTATGGAGTAGATTTTAAGGTCCCTTTGTTTAAGTGCAAGTGGGTCAATTGCCGGGGAGGCGAGTGCAGGTAGACCCACAGTATGGAATGACAACAGTGGATCTGAAAAAATCTTGGGTACACCGACGAACCGTTCGTCCTAGCCAATGATGTGGCACAGGTTATCTATGTGAAGGAAATGTGTACCAGACCGAGAAAAAGAAAAGATAAGGAAGCGAATACATCATACGATGAGCCAAAGCGCCACATAGTTCTTTCAGGAAAAAGGGACATCCTGGGAGCGGAGGGCAAGGCAGACATGTCTCAAGAGTATGAAAAGTTTCATGAAATTCCTCCGTTCAAAGTCAAGGCTGACCCAAGCATCCCGATAAGCGATGAAAGATTATCCATGGTTACTAGCAATAAGCAAATGACACAAGCGAAGAAAAAGTGAAGACTTTCTCCTTAACTCTTATGATGATACCATGCCAACTTTGTAATGCATTTAGTATGATACCATTGTCCGTTTTGTACAGGCACATGCTATGCCAACTTTTTTAGAGTTCATTTGAAAACTATGAATTTCAAAGAATTTAAATTTTAACTATTCAAATTTGAAAACTAATGGCACAAACAGAAAGTCTAAAACTAATGGCACTAACAGAAAGTTTATAATTTTGCTAACCTAAAATTAAAAAAGAATTTAAAAATAAAGCAAAAAACCTAAAGAAAATAAATAATGCAGAAAACAAAACAAAAAAACTGGAAAAAAATAAATATAGCAACAATAAGTATTTTGTTCTAAATAGAAACAAAATAAAATAAATAAAGCAACAAAAAAACAAAAAAAGTGTTTTCAAATTTGAAAACTAATGGCACTAACAGAAAGTTTATAATTTTTCTAAAACTAAAAGCAAAAAGAATTAAAAAATAAAGCAAAAAACAAAAGAAAATAAATAATGCAGAAAACAAAACAAAAAAACTAGAAAAAAATAAATATAGCAACAATAAGTATTTTGTTGTAAATAGAAACAAAATAAACTAAATAAAGCATCAAATAAAACAAAAAGTGTTTTCAAATTTGAAAACTAATGGCACTAACAGAAAGTTTATAATTTTCTAAAACTAAAAGCAAAAGAATTAAAAAATAAAGCAAAAAAAAAAGAAAATAAATAATGCAGAAAACAAAACAAAAAACTGGAAAAAAATAAATATAGCAACAATAAGTATTTTGTTGTAAATAGAAACAAAATAAACTAAATAAAGCAACAAATAAAACAAAAAAACAAAAAAAAGTGCCACCTACTAGGCCCTCACGGCGTGAATACGACTAGAAACCCTACCATGGGCCAGGATTCAGGCCCGCGGGAGGCCCAGTAGGCCCACAGGCACAGATTGCAGTGTTAGACCTGAAAGCCTGCTTTAGAGAGGAGCTCAAGAGGGAAGGCGCACCGCACCTTATAAACAGGTGCGCCTCCCTCTCAACTAGCGAGGTGGGACTAAATATTTGGGTTCGGGGCAGACAGGCCTTTGGTCCGGTTGGTGGCACCAACCGGGCCTATAAAGGGGCATTAGTCGGTTGGTGCTCTGACCGGGACTAATGCCTCTTTAGTCCCTTGGTGCCACTGCTGGGACCTGGTTGGTGGCACCAACCGGGACTAAAGGGGTGCATTAGTCCCGGTTGGTTTCACGAACCGGGACCAATGCTCTTGCTATATATACGACACTTGTCAAAAATTTCATTCAGTTCCTCATTCTCCCCGCCGCCGATGCCGCCCTCGCCCGACGCCTGCTCATCGTTGCCGCCACAAGACGTCGCCGCCGCTTCGCTTGTCGTCACGCACGCCGCTTCGACGCTGCCGCTTCGCCGCCGCTTCGCCCGCCGCCCGAGCCCGCCGTCCGCTTCGTTGCGCCGCCAGCGCTGCCGACGCCGCTTCGCCGCTTCGCTTCGCTAACGCCGTCGTTGTCGCCGCTTGCCGCCGTTGCTGTCGCTTTCGAAGCGCGCGCCGGCCTCCTCTACGACCCGTCCCCACTGTCGCTGCTGTCGCCGACCACGCCGCTTCGCCCGGGTGGTCGCCGACGCTCTCGCCGCCGCTTGCCGCCCTCGCCGCCGCCTCATAGAGCGCCGCCACGAGGCTCTGTTCATAGCATTTTTTTATATGTGTTTTTCCATATTGTATTAATTTTTTGTTTATAGCTATATGATGAATGGATGTGGCTATATATGTATGTACTGAATATAATGTTCATAGCATTTTTGTTTATATATGTTTTTTCATATATGTATTAATTTTTATTTAGGTTGTTAGTAGATATCGATTTTAGGTTAGTGCATTTTAATTAGGTTAGTTTAGAGGAAAAAGTAAAATAAGGAAAAGGAAGAAAAGAGGAATAAGAAAGAAGGAAGAAGAATAAAAAGAATGAGAGGAAAAAGGAAAATAAGAAGAGGAAGAAAGGAGAAGAAGAGGAGAGGAAGAAGATGAGAAATAAATAAGAAGAGGAAAAAGAAGAAGAAGAGGAGAAGAAGAGGAATAGGAGAAGAAGAAAAATAGAAAAAAATTCTATTTTTCTTCTTCTCCCTATTCCTTTCTTCTCCTCTTTTTTCTTCTTCTTTTTTTTCTTCTTCTTCCTTCTTCCTTCTTCCTCTTTTCTTCCTTTTCCTTATTTTCCTTTCTCGAGGGATAAGAAGAAAAGAAGAGGAGAAGAAGAAAGAAAGGAATAGAGGAGAAAGAAGAAACTTCAACACGAGGGGGGTACCGATACCCCCTCCCCGATAACATTATTTTCCCATGTATATGTATGTCGCGTCGTTGTCCATATAACGAGGGTGTCCCAGAAGGATATGCTAGGGTGATGGTGGATGAAATCACGGAGGGATTTGAGGACCTCCGGCTTGACGCCTCCGCCTCCTCCGCCTCACGTTGGGTTCTCCTCTGAAGACTCCATGCCTATGGCGGAAGGATCTGATCAACCTTCCAAACTGGACGCCTCCGCCTCCTCATCCTCCTCCGGCGAGTCAGGGCACTCCGCCTCCTCCCCCGCCTCCTCCTCCGGCCGAGTGTGATCGGGGCACTCGGCCGGCTCCTTCTCCCGTGGCGTGGCGGCACTCCGCCTCCTTCTCCGCTGCTGCCCGGGCGCTCGAGCAACCAGCCTCCTCCTTCTCCGCCTTGTCGGCAAGGCGGAAGAGACCCGCCGCCGCTCGGCTGCTCAAGACGTCGTAGTCCTTCTCCTCCGCCTCGTAAGCAAGCAAAGAAGACATCCGCCTGCTCGCTCGCCGGGCGTCTAGCAAGATACAGCCAAAGGTGGGAGGAGATCTGATTCGGTCCTTCTCTGAAGACTCCAGAGAAGTTACCATCTGAGAGGACCGAGGAGGAAAACGCGAAGATCGCGCAGACCGAAGTGGATGACTGGTTTGCAGGGTTGAAAGCAAAGAGACATCCACCTCCGGAGGAGAAGGTAGATCCGGTGAAAGCGAAGCACACTCTGGCTGCTCTGACAAAACCACCCAAGTCTCAGCCGAAAGGCAACTATGAGCGCATTATTGGAAAGGCATTTGCCAAAGCGGAGAGGTCGGGAAGTACTAAAAGTGGTCAAAGGATGAAAGAACGACGAGCTGGGAAACAAATTGCCCAGCTCGGCGAACAAGCGAAGCAATCGTGCCCCCCGCTCAAGGTGCCTGCTAGCAACATCGTCGATCCGAGGATGGTGCCCGATTATAGCAATCCTGGAGATTACTTGTCCGACGATGAACATTATTATTTCTTGGAGGTGCAGATTCAAAGATACGAGTACGGGAAGCCTCTCGTCAAAGATGAAAGATCTCTATCAACGATGATGCGAAGATTGCATGATTGGTACATGAAAACCTGCAGAGAGTCCGAGGGGAGGAGTACTTTGTATGTGAGAGTTAAAAGGAGCATGACCTCGTTGGAATTGAACTGTTGCATATTCCATTTGAGGAGTTGTATCAGTTTTCAATCAATTGGCCCTTGATAAAGCAACGGTCACCTGCCATCGTCTGTAAGTAGTACTACTTCTGTCATTAAGTCTCTCTATATAACTCAGCTCTTTCATTGCATGTATTTATAATTATCCTCACTATATTATGCAGATTGAAGATCGCCGAATTGAAGAAAAGACAAGTGGGTGATATTGGGTTCATTAACACATATCTCATAGATGCAACTGAGGTTGAATTTCATGCTGAAAATACCGAGGCCAACTTGATACGATCGTTGGAAATAAATGAACACAAAGATATAATACTCTTTCCTTACAACTTCAAGTGAGTGTTACTGTCTTGTGGCATATTTGGTTTCCTTATTAGTCCAGGTTATAGTAATGTAATATTGATGATTTATGCACGCGCAAGCAGGTACCACTATATTCTCCTAGAGATTAAGCTTGAGCAGGGAGTAGTAACTGTCTTAGACTCCAAAGCGAAAAGATCCCAAGGAGTATGCGGACATGACTGAAATACTCGAGAAGTAAGTTAAATCGATCATTATCCACCATATCAGCAACTTTGTTCATTTATGATATCAAGTAATTATTTTCTTTGTATGGCAGGGTTTGGAAAAAATTCACCAAAAAAGCTCCGGGACTGCCGAAGAAGTTGCAATTTAGACACCCGAAAGTAAGTACTATAGTAGCATATTCCACGCATCTCCTAGTGATTCGAGCGCTAGTTTCATCAATACCATTTAGCATGCTTGCTAATTATCAATTGATTGACCTCTATTCCTTGTAAAGTGGTTGTGGCAGGAACAAGGGAATGACTACTGTGGATACTACATTTGCGAGTCGATCCGCCACACGACATTCGTGAGCGGGCTACTCGACAAACAATATGAAGTGCGTAAATAACAATATTCACAATTTTATTTCATTACCATCATTTGTGTTGAGTTTCATTCATTCATATATATATATATGTATTGACCCCTTCTTAAAATTAGATGTTTCGGATGCAGGATGAACTCCTAGCACCAGATCGCATCACGAGCAATTCAAGAGGAATTGGCGGCATTCTTTCTTGACCACGTGATCGCTGAAGACGGAGAATACTATGTGGACCACGCGTCCGTATGTTAGGAGATTATTGTATATATGTAGCCGATAGTGTCGGATAGATATACGAGAACTTGTTATTCGACCAATCTCTCGGAGAAGGAGAGGTGGTCGATATCACTTCTCTCTGTATGCATATATGTTCATGACGATCTTCTGTTTCCTTCGTTTGCTTACTAGCTAGCTAGCGTGTCTAGCTATACGTATGTATAGTACGTAGCGTCGACCAAGCACGGACAAAAGAGAGGACACTTCTCTCTATTAATTAGCTAGCTAACACAATATTTGAAACACCTAAATTAACCCCCAAAACACCCCCTCTTATAAAAAAACCCAGCCACATAAATGCTGACGCGTGAATGACTATTGGTCCCGGTTGTGAAGGAAATATGCCCTAGAGGCAATAATAAAGTTATTATTTATTTCCTCATATCATGATAAATGTTTATTATTCATGCTAGAATTGTATTAACCGGAAACATGATACATGTGTGAATACATAGACAAACATATATTCACTAGTATGCCTCTACTTGACTAGCTCATTAATCAAAGATGGTTATGTTTCCTAACCATAGACATGTGTTGTTATTTGATTAATGGGATCACATCATTAGGAGAATGATGTGATTGAAATGACCCATTCATTAGCCTAGCACTTGATCGTTTAGTATATTGCTATTGCTTTCTTCATGACCTATACATGTTCCTGTAACTATGAGATTATGCAACTCCCGTTTACGGAGGAACACTTTGGTGCTACCAAACGTCACAACGTGAATCTGGGTGATTATAAAGGAGTACTACAGGTGTCTCCAAAGGTACATGGTGGGTTGGCGTATTACGAGAATAGGTTTTGTCACTCACATTGTAGGAGAGGTATCTCAGGGCCCTCTCGGTAATACACATCACATAATCCTTGAAAGCATTGAAACTAATAAGATAGTTACTAGATGATGTATTACTGAACAGTAAAGAGACTTGCCGATGGCAGATTGAACTAGGTATTGGATACCGACGATCGAATCTCGGGCAAGTAACATACCGATGACAAAGGGAACAACGTATGTCGTTATGCGGTTTGACCGATAAAGATCTTCGTAGAATATGTAGGAGCCAATATGAGCATCCAGGTTCCGCTTATTGGTTATTGACCGAGAATAGTTCTAGGTCATGTCTACATAGTTCTCGAACCCGTAGGGTCCGCACGCTAAGGTTTCGATGGCGAGTTATATTATGAGTTTATGAGTTTTGATGTACCGAAGAAGTTCGGTGTCCCGGATGACATCGGGCACATGACGAGGAGTCTCGAAATGGTCGAGACGTAAAGATCGATATATTGGACGACTATATTCGGACATCGGAAAGGTTCCGAGTGATTCGGGTATTTTTCGAGTACCGGAGAGTTACAGGAATTCGCCGGGAGTATATGGGCCTTATTGGGCTTTAGGGAAAGAGAGAGAGGAGGTTGGGCGCCCCCAAGGCCTAGTCCGAATCGGACTAGGGGAGGCTGCGCCTCCTTCCTTCTCTTCTATTTCCCCTTTCCTTGACTCCTACTCCTACTACTTGAAGGGGAATCCTACTCGGTGGGAGTAGGACTCCTCCTTGGTGCGCCTCCCAGGCCGCCACCCCTCCTTGCTCCTTTATATCACGGGGCAGGGGCACCATGACACACAAGTTGATCTTCGTGATCGTTCCTTAGCCGTGTGCGGTGCCCCCTCCACCATATTCCACCTCGGTCATATCGTGGCGGTGCTTAGGCGAAGCCTGCGTCGGTAGAACATCATCACCGTCCACCACGCCGTCGTCTTGATGAAACTCATCCCGACACCCTGCTGGATCGAGTCCGGGATCGCCATCGAGCTGAGCGTGTGCTGAACTCGGAGGTGCCGTCGTTCGGTACTTGGATCGGTCGGATCGTGAAGACGTACGACTACATCAACCGCGTTGTCATAACGCTTCCGCTTACGGTCTACGAGGGTACGTGGACAACACTCTCCCCTCTCGTTGCTATACCATCACCATGATCTTGCGTGTGCGTAGGAAAATTTTTGAAATTACTACGTTCCCCAACAGTGGCATCCGAGCCTGGTTTTATGCGTTGATGTTATATGCACGAGTAGAACACAAGTGAGTTGTGGGCGATACAAGTCATCGCTTACCAGCATGTCATACTTTGGTTCGGCGGTATTGTGAGATGAAGCGGTCCGGACCGACATTACGCGTACGCTTACGCGAGACTGGTTTCACCGCTGCGAGCACTCGTTGCTTAAAGGTGACTGGCGGGTGTCTGTCTCTCTCACTTTAGTTCAACCGAGTGTAGCTACGCCCGGTCCTTGCGAAGGTTAAAACAGCACCAACTTGACAAACTATCATTGTGGTTTTGATGCGTAGGTAAGAACGGTTCTTGCTCAGCCCGTAGCAGCCACGTAAAATTTGCAACAACAAAGTAGAGGACGTCTAACTTGTTTTTGCAGGGCATGTTGTGATGTGATATGGTCAAGACGTGATGCTATATTTTATTGTATGAGATGATCATGTTTTGTAAACGAAGTTATCGGCAACTGGCAGGAGCCATATGGTTGTCGCTTTATTGTATGTAATGCAACGCCTGTAATTGCTTTACTTTATCACTAAGCGGTAGCGATAGTCGTGAGAAGCAATAGATGGCGTAACGACAACGATGCTACGATGGAGATCAAGGTGTCGCGCGGTGGCGATGGTGATCACGACGATTAGCTTCGAAGATGGAGATCACAAGCACAAGATGATGATGGCCATATCATATCACTTATATTGATTGCATGTGATGTTAATCCTTTATGCATCCTATCTTGCTTTGATTGACGGTAGCATTTTAAGATGATCTCTCACTAAAATTATCAAGACGTGTTCTCCCTGAGTATGCACCGTTGCCAAAGTTCGTCGTTCCCAGACACCACGTGATGATCGGGTGTGATAAGCTCTACGTCCATCTACAATGGGTGCAAGCCAGTTTTGCACACGCAGAATACTCAGTTAAACTTGACGAGCCTAGCATATGCAGATATGGCCTCTAACACGGAGACCGAAAGGTCGGCGTGAATCATATAGTAGATATGATCAACATAGTGATGTTCACCATTGAAAACTACTCCATCCGACGTGATGATCGGTTATGGTTTAGTTGATTTGGATCACGTGATCACTTAGATGACTAGAGAGATGTGCATCTAAGTGGGAGTTCTTTAGTAATATGATTAATTGAACTTAAATTTATCATGAATTTAGTCCTGGTAGTATTTTGCAAATTATGTTGTAGATCAATAGCTCGCGTTGTTGCTTCCCTATGTTTGTTGCTTTCATATGTTTATTTTGATATGTTCCTAGAAAAAATTGTGTTGAAAGATGTTAGTAGCAATGATGCGGATTGGATCCGTGATCTGAGGTTTATCCTCATTGCTGCCTGAAGAATTATGTCCTTAATGCACCGCTAGGTGACAGACCTATTGCGGGAGCGTATGCACGGGCGTTATGAACGTTTGGCTAGCTCAATATGGTGACTACTTGATAGTTTAGTGCACCATGCTTAACGGCTTAGAATCGAGACTTCAAAGATGTTTTGAACGTCATGGACCATATAAGATATTCCAGGAATTGAAGTTAATATTTCAAGCAAATACCCGAGTTGAGAGATATGAAGTCTCCAACAAGTTCTATAGCTAAAAGATGGAGGAGAATCGCTTCAACTAGTGAGCATGTGCTCAGATTGTCTCGAGTACTTCAATCGCTTGAATCAAGTGGGAGTTAATCTTCCGGATAAGATAGTGATTTACTGAATTCTCTAGTCACCATCACTAAGTTAGTAGAACTTCGTGATGAACTATAGTATGCAAGGGATAGCGAAGGTAATTCCCAAGCTCTTCGTGGATGCTGAAATCGTGAAGGTAGAAATCAAGAAAGAGCATCAAGTGTTGATGATTGACAAGACCACTAGTTTCAAGAAAGCGGGCAAAGGGAAAGAAAGGAAACTTCAAGCAGAATGACAAGCAAGTTGTCACTCCCGTGAAGAAGACCAAAGCTGGACCAAAGCCTGAAACTGAGTGCTTACACTGCAAAGGAAATGGTCACTGGAAGCGGAAAAGCCCTGAATATTTGGTGAGTAAGAAGGATGGCAAAGTGAACAAGGGTATATTTGATATACATGTGTTTGATGTGTGCCTTACTAGTGTTTATAGTAGCCCTGAGTATTTGATACTTGTTCGGTTGCTAAGATTAGTAACTCAAAACAGGAGTTCTGAGAATAAACAGAGACTAGTTGAAGGGGAAGTGACGATGAGTGTTGGAAGTAGTTCCAAGATTAATATGATCATCATCGCACACTCCCTATACTTCCGAGATTAGTGTTAAACCTAAATAAATGTTATTTGGCGTTTGCGTTAAGCATGAATATGATTTGATCATGTTTATTGCGTCTGATTTATTCATTTAAAAAGTTAGAGAATAAATTGTTATTACATTTTACATGAATAAGACCTTTGATGGTCATACACCCAATAAAAATAGTTTGTTGGATCTCGATCGTAGTGATACACATATTCATAATATTGATGCCAAAAGATGCAAAGTTAATAATGATAGTGCAGCTCATTTGTGGCTTGCCGTTTAGGTCATATTAGTGTAAAGCGCATGAAGAAACTCCATGCTGATGGGATTTTGGAATCACTTGATTATGAATCACTTGATGCTTACGAACCATGCCTTATGGGCAAGATGACTAAAGACTCCATTCTTCAGAACAATGGAGCGAGCAACTGACTTATTGGAAATAATACATACTGATGTATGCGGTCCGATGAGTGTTAAAGCTCACGGCAAGTATCGTTATTTTCGACCTTCACAGATGATTTGAGCAGATATGGGTATATCTACTTGATGAAACACAAGTCTGAAACATTTGAAAAGTTCAAAGAATTTCAGAGTGAAGTGAAGAATCATCGTAACAAGAAAATAAAAGTTTCTACGATATGATCGCAGAGGAAAAATATTTGAGTTACTAGTTTGGCCTTCATTTAAAACAATGTTATATTGTTTCACTACTCACGCCACTGGAACACCACCGTGTAATGGTGTGTCCAAACGTCATAACCGTACTTTATTAGATATGGTGCGATCAATGATGTCTCTTACCGATTTACCACTATCGTTTTGGGGTTATACATTAGAGACAGCTGCATTCACGTTAAAAAGGGCACCATATAAATCCGTTGAGACGACACCGTATGAACTATGGTTTAGCAAGAAACCAAAGTTGTCGTTTCTTAAAGTTTGGGTTGCGATACTTATGTGAAAAAGTTTCAACATGATAAGCTTGAACCCAAATCGGAAAAGTGCGTCTTCATAGGATACCCAAAATGTTGGGTACACATTCTATCACAGATCCGAAAGGCAAGACATTCGTTGCCAAGAATGGATCCTTTCTAGAGAAGGAGTTTCTCTCGAAAGAAGTGAGTGGGAGGAAAGTAGAACTTGATGAGGTAATTGTACCTTCTCCCTTATTGGAAAGTAGTTTATCACAGAAATCAATTCCAGTGATTCCTACACCAATTAGTGAGGAAGTTAATGATGATGATCACAAAACTTCAGATCAAGTTGCTATCAAACCTCGTAGGTCTTCCAGAGTACAATCCGCACCAGAGTGGTACGGTAATCCTATTCTGGAAGTCATGTTACTAGACCATGATGAACCTACGAACTATGAGGAAGCGGTGATGAGCCCAGATTCCACAAAATGGCTTGAGGCCATGAAATCTGAGATGGGATCCATGTATGAGAACAAAGTATGGACTTTGGTTGACTTGCCCGATGATCGGCAAGCCATAGAAAATAAATGGATTTTCAAGAGGAAGACGGACGCTGATAGTAGTGTTACTATCTACAAAGCTAGAATTGTCGCAAAAGGTTTTCGACAAGTTCAAGGTGTTGACTACGATGAGAGTTTCTCACTCGTATCTATGCTTAAGTCTGTCCGAATCATGTTAGCAATTACCGCATTTTATGAAATCTGGCAAATGGATAAACAAAACTGCATTCCTTAATGGATTTATTAAAGAAGAGTTGTATATGATGCAACCAAAAGGTTTTGTAAATCCTAAAGGTGCTAACAAAATATGCAAGCTCCAGCGATCCATCTATGGACTGGTGCAAGCATCTCGGAGTTGGAATATACGCTTTGATAAGTTGATCAAAGCATATAGTTTTATCTGAGACTTGCGGTGAAGCCTGTATTTACAAGAAAGTATGTGGGAGCACTACAGCATTTCGATAAGTATATGTGTATGACATATTGTTGATCGGAAATAATGTAGAATTATTACGCAAAGCATAAAGGAGTATTTGAAAGGAGTTTTTCAAAGAAGGACCTCGGTGAAGCTGCTTACATATTGAGCATCAAGATCTATAGAGATAGATCAAGACGCTTGATAAGTTTTTTTCCAATAAGTACATACCTTGATAAGATTTTGAAGTAAGTTCAAAATGGAGCAGTCAAAGAAAGAGTTCTTACCTGTGTTACAAGGTGTGAGATTGAGTAAGACTCAAAACCCGACCACGTCAGAAGATAGAAAGAGAATGAAAGTCATTCCCTATGCATCGACCATAGGTTCTATAAAGTATGCCATGTTGTGTACAGATCTATTGCATACCCTACCACTAAGCAGCAAGGAGTGCAATAGTGATCTAGGAGTAGATCAATGGACAGCGGTAAAAAATTATCCTTAGTGGAATAAGGATATGTTTCTCGATTATGGAAGTGACAAAAGGTTCATCGTAAAAAGTTACGTCGATGCAAGTTTTGACACAGATATGGATGACTCTAAGTCTCGATCTAGATACATATTGAAAGTGGGAGCAATTAGCAAGAGTAGCTCTGTGCAGAGCATTGTAGACATAGAATTCGCAAAATACTTACGGATCTGTATGTGACAGACCCGTTGATTAAAATTATCTCACAAGCAAAACATGATCACACCTTAGTACTCTTTGGGTGTTAATCACATAAGCGATGTGAACTAGATTACTGACTCTAGTAAACCCTTTGGGTGTTGGTCACATGTCGATGTGAACTATGGATGTTAATCACATAAAGATGTGAACTATTGATGTTAAATCACATGGCGATGTGAACTAGATTATTGAGTCTAGTGCAAGTGGGAGACTGAAGGAAATATGCCCTAGAGGCAATAATAAAGTTATTATTTATTTCCTCATATCATGATAAATGTTTATTATTCATGCTAGAATTGTATTAACCGGAAACATGATACATGTGTGAATACATAGACAAACATATAGTCACTAGTATGCCTCTACTTGACTAGCTCATTAATCAAAGATGGTTATGTTTCCTAACCATAGACATGTGTTGTTATTTGATTAATCGGATCACATCATTAGCGAGAATGATGTGATTGACATGACCCATTCCGTTAGCCTAGCACTTGATCGTTTAGTATATTGCTATTGCTTTCTTCATGACCTATACATGTTCCCCGTAACTATGAGATTATGCAACTCCGTTTACGGAGGAACACTTTGGGTGCTACCAAGCGTCCACAACGTGAATCGGGTGATTATAAAGGAGTACTACAGGTGTCTCCAAAGGTACATGTTGGGTTGGCGTATTCGAGATTAGGTTTTGTCCTCCGATTGCTCGGAGAGGTATCTCTGGGCCCTCTCGGTAATACACATCACATAAGCCTTGCAAGCATTGCAACTAATAAGTTAGTTGCGAGATGATGTATTACGGAACGAGTAAAGAGACTTGCCCGATGCTTGAGATTGAACTAGGTATTGGATACCGACGATCGAATCTCGGGCAAGTAACATACCGATGACAAAGGAACAACGTATGTCGTTATGCAGTTTGACCGATAAAGATCTTAAGTAGAATATGTAGGAGCCAATATGAGCATCCAGGTTCCGCTATTGGTTATTGACCGAGAATAGTTCTAGGTCATGTCTACATAGTTCTCGAACCCGTAGGGTCCGCACGCAACAAGGTTTCGATGGCAGTTATATTATGAGTTTATGAGTTTTGATGTACCGAAGAAGTTCGGAGTCCCGGATGAGATCGGGGACATGACGAGGAGTCTCAAAATGGTCGAGACGTAAAGATCGATATATTGGACGACTATATTCGGACATCGGAAAGGTTCCGAGTGATTCGGGTATTTTTCGGAGTACCGGAGAGTTACGGGAATTCGCCGGGGAGTATATGGGCCTTATTGGGCTTTAGGGGAAAGAGAGAGGAGAGGTTGGGCGCCCCCCCAAGGCCTAGTCCGAATTGGACTAAGGGGAGGGGCTGCGCCCCCTCCTTCTCTTCTATTTCCCTTTCCTTGACTCCTACTCCTACTACTTGGAAGGGGAATCCTACTCCCGGTGGGAGTAGGACTCCTCCTGGTGCGCCCTCCTAGGCCGCCACCCTCCCTTGCTCCTTTATATCACTGAGGGGGGGCACCCATGACACACAAGTTGATCCTCGTGATCGTTCCTTAGCCGTGTGCGGTGCCCCCTCCACCATATTCCACCTAGGTCATATCGTAGCGGTGCTTAGGCGAAGCCCTGCGTCGATAGAACATCATCACCGTCACCACGCCGTCGTGCTGACGAAACTCATCCCCGACACCCTGCTGGATCGGAGTCCGGGGATCGCGTCATCGAGCTGAACGTGTGCTGAACTCGGAGGTGCCAGACGTTCGGTACTTGGATCGGTCGGATCGTGAAGACGATACAACTACATCAACCGCGTTGTCATAACGCTTCCGCTTCACGGTCTCACGAGTGCGTGGACAACACTCCCCTCTCGTTGCTATACCATCACCATGATCTTGCGTGTGCGTAGGAAAAATTTTAAAATTACTACGTTCCCCAACAGGTTGGTGCCACCAACCGGGACAAAAGGCTCTCCTGCCTGGGCTCAGGGGACAGGCCACGTGAAACCCATCTGTCCCGATTACAGATTGAAGCAAGGACTAAAGGGCGAGAACATTAATGCACCGACCCTTTAGTCCCGGTTCATGAACCGACTAAAGGCCCTCACCAACCGGGACAATAGGCCCCTTTTCTACTAGTGTTCATACACATGACACATACTTCAGTGTGAAATACGTGAAATTTGATATTTCAAATATACAAAACAGGTTTTTTTAATGATTGAAACATGTGTTTCAAAGTGAGTGAAACTATATTCTGAAATGAGTAAAATTAGTTTTATGAAATAATATAAATCCATCTTTATAAATACGTGAAATGGGTTATTTCAAATATGCAAAATTAATTGTTTTATTGTGTAAAATAGATTATTTCAAATATATGAAACTGGTATTTTCCAAATAGACAAAACACAATTCACTGTGTTTGTAGGTTACTTATTCCAGCAAGCCGGTAATTCAGAGTAAAGATCGCATAACAATATATCCTCTCCGCTTCTGCATGCATATCCTATCTAGCGTAGTACACAGTATAGTAATACTATCTCAAAAGGTATGCCCTAGTTTTCTAATAGCTTTTTCCAATCTTTGATGGATCTAAGTTATGGGACGATGCATTTGCCATATATATTTTAGGGCAGCGCTGGGCGCCGGTGCGCCGGCCCAACAGTTGGACCGGTTGCCTCCGAGCCGTTCGATGCGAGCAACTATTGTCATCGGATTGGAGCTTCTCGTGTCGTTTTCTTTCAAAAAAATCATATCTGACAAAGACAGCGGGAAAAGGAGCAGCGGCGCCGCCAGTGCTCGCCATGAACGAGCGAGCGACCAACCTCGAAGCCAGTTGCCTCTCGCATCCCGGCCGGTCGCTTCCCGCCGACTTGCTTCGCCAGTTGCCGGCCATCGCTGTCGCACGTCGCCGGCTGGAAAATGTTTGGAGACGGCGCGCCGCGCTCGCCCTCGGCCGCCGCACCCCCGTCCTCATCCGCTTGCACTTGCCGGCCACCCGCACGCCACCTCGTGCTCGCTCTCGGCTGCCCGTGCTCGCTGCCTTCTGTCGCCCATGAGGAAGATGCCTAGCTGGTCGCAAAGCCTGACCGTCACCGCCGCAACAATTTTTGTCGATGGTCGTAGCAAACCCCAACGACGGTTGCAACAAAAATCAGTCGCCTCATAGCTAGCAAAATTCGACAACGAGGCCGCGCGTCTTCTCCGGCGACGGTGGTTGCCGGTTGCAGCACCCCCCCCCCCCCCCATGTCATCTCCAAGATCTACAGGTGGTGGTTCCAGCAAAAAAAACTCAGCCCATTGTAGCAAAAAATCCCACCACCGGTCGTAGCAAACAACCGCTCAACATAGATCCAGCGAAACCAAAGTTGCCGTCCCCGGTAGCAGCAGCCACATTTGCTGGTTCTAGCATTCATAGTTGTGTGGTTGTAGCAGAAACAGCGGCGCCGCCACCATAGCAACACGGTTGCCGTCGGTGGTAGCTGCCGCCGGTTGAAGCTCTAGTTCAGCCGCTGAAGCTTTTTCAAGCGACGGATGTAGCATTTTCAGCCGTCGGTTGCAGCTTTTTTGCGGTTGCGCTATGACCGCCCCAGCTTCCCGTGTGGTGCTGAAGCTTTTGAGCATATTGTATGTAGCTTTCTAGGACGCCGGTTGTAGCAAAAATCGAGTATGGATGCAGCAAAAATCATCGTCTCCACCGTGACGGGTCGCAACTCCGCCGTGAATGGACGTAGCAAAAAAGTTCGCCGGACGTAGCAAAAGCCCATGACGGTAGCAACAAAGAAAATCGTCGCTGCCGTCGCGAGGTCACAACTCGGGCATGGATGAACGTAGCAAAAATCCTCGCCGGCTGTAGCAAAATCTGACGGTAATGGCATCAAAAATCGTCTTCTCCGTTTGGTTGCAACTCGCCATCAGATAGCCATCCCTCGTCGTCGACCGGTTGCAGCTTTTTCTGTCGCTGGTTCAAGCACACCCGTTGTTGGGTTCAGCTTGCTCGAGGGAACCATTCATGGCGGCCTTGAGCCTTTTCGTGTGGAGAAGGAAGGCAAAAAGGTAGGTGATGGGAGGAAGTAGGGAGCAGCTTGCTCGAGGAACAATTCATGGCGGCCTCGAGCCTTTTCGTGTGGAGAAGTAAGGGAAAAAAGTAGATGATGGAAGGAGGTAGGGGAAAAGCAGCGAGAGGCGCAGCCATGAATCACAGGAGCTTCGTTAGGTGAGAGAAAAACAAGAGCAGGGAAAGAACGAGGGTGGAGGAGAACGAAGAAGGAAAAGATAAGGCACGGGATTTTTCTAGTGCGTGGGTCCACTTCTTACGTGTCGTACTGTGAATCGCTGAAGGTTGTGCGTGTGGATGCGACCGGCCGAATGTTAGGCCGGTGCCCCGGCCACAAATGATTACCTATATTTTACACCAAGTGAAACAGAGTATCAACACTGTTGATTAGTTATTGCGAGAACGTCAGTGGCATATGAGAACCCAGAGCTTCAACTTCTATGTGCAAAGCCACTCACATGCTTCCACCCAGCCTTTAATTTCGGTGTAGTCCAACCACTCGTTAGTGGTCACTCGCTATCAGCTATGTGTGACCCGAATGTAGGTGCTCCATCCACCTCTGACTGGTTGGCTTTTGAACCATCAGCGGTAACGTATTAGCATCGCCGCTGTTCTGTCACGGCTCACTCGGACACGGACCAGAGGAGATCAAAGAAAGAGCTTCGGATGGATGCCACAGCGATGAGCTACTCTCATTTGGTCCTGTTTGATGCCACACAATGCTTAAAAATATTAATTGTTTGTCTGACAATAGACTAAGAAGGCATTCTAAATCTAAAATGAAGGTAGCATTAGTTGTTAGTATTCTTCCGTCTCCATAATATAAGAACGAATTTTACACTCAGCCAGAACAGAAAAAACGTTTTTATATTATGGAACGGAGGGAGTAGCAGATTTGCATCATTCGGTCGACATTGCCCTTGAAATTCATTTTATCTGTATTTTTATCTAAAAAATCAAAGCACTTGCCATGTTAGTAATGAAGCACCTGATGCAAGGATTAATCACTGCAAAACATGATGTAAATCTACGGAAGAGCTCAACTAGTATTGTGGATCAGTTGCCCTGTCAAAATTTCAAATTTTAATACTCCTGGCACCTTCTAATTCAGCCTAATCAATTAAGCGGGTAAACATTGCTCTGGTTTCTTATAGCAACTTCAACGAGGCGACCCAAACGGACGGCGATTTCGTCCGCTTTTTGTCCGTTTAGGTCGGCGTCAAAGCGTCCGTACTGCTTTTAGATATGGATCGGCGTAGCAACGCTACGACCCATATGTGCCGGCGTGGCTACTTGACTCCCCTATTTTTTTCGCATGATTGCATAGTTCAAAATAGAATCGTTTTGGACCGAATAAATAGCATAGTTTATTACAAGTCAAATGAAAATAAAAAGGTCTCACATAGCACTCACATAGTTTTGCAAAACGAATAAAAGAAGATACATCTATTGGTTGCCAACATGAGCTCACATATGCTCAACCAAATCATTTTTGCGATTGCACGTGAGTTTCTCGATCGGGCATGTCTTCATGAAATTGGGTGAACTGTTCAAACGTTGCCGTTACTCCATGCTCAGGCACAACATTCCCACCCTGAAACTGAAACCCTTGATCATACAGACGTTCTGGGCGCTCGACTTCTACGATCATATTATGCATGATCACACAAGCAGTCATCACCTCCCATAGTTTATGTGTGCTCCAGGTATTAGCAGGATACCGAACGATGCCCCATCAAGATTGCAAAACACCAAAGGCACGCTCGACATCCTTCCTAGCACTCTCTTGCTCTTGGGCAAATCTTTTCCTCTTCTCTCCGACAGGGTTGGGTATTGTCTTGACAATAGTGGTCCGCTAAGGATAGATACCGTCACCCAGATAGTATCATTTGTCGTAGGTGTGGCCGTTGACAGTAAAGTTCACCGCTGTGTTGTTGCCTTCGGCAAGCCTGGCAAACACCGGCGAGCACTGAAGCACGTTGATATAATTGTGTGATCCGGCCATGCCAAAGAAAGAGTGCCAGATCCAGAGATCTTGAGACACCACGGCCTCAAGTATGACAGTGCAAGCCCTGACATGGCCCTTATACTGCCCTTGCCAAGCAGAAGGGCAGTTCTTCCACCTCAAAGTGCATGCAGTCTATACTACCAAGCATCCCTGGGAAGCCCCTGCTGGCATTCATCGCCAACAAACGGGTTGTATCTTCAGCAGTCGGCTCTCTCAAGTACTCAGGGCCAAACACAGCAATAACAACCTTGCAGAACTTATACAGGGACTCTAGGCAAGTAGACTCGCTCATACGGACGTACTCGTCAATGAGATCACCGGGCACTCCGTATGCAAGCACTCGGATGGCAGCAGTGCATTTCTGATAAGAGGAAAAACCAATCTTGCCAACGGCATCCTCTTTGCACTGGAAATAGTCATCATAGCCGACAACCCCCTCTTTAATACGGTTGAAGACATGCCTACTCATAAGGAAACGGCGGCAGAATTTCTGATGTTTGAACAACGGGTTTGTTGTATCAAAGTAGTCCTTCCAAAGAAGGAAATGGCCGCTCTCTCCGTTGCGATTCAATGCCGGAAGGTGGCCCGGAATGGAGCCACGGAACAATGGCCGCTGGCTGTTGAGGTCATGATGGACCAACACGGCGTAATATCTCCTCCTCGCCATCGGAGGACGAATCGTCGGAGTCGCAAAGCGAAATTGTGAAAAAGAACTTCGTCGGAGTCCATTTTGTACCTTGACAAACTGTCGAACAACTTACGCGAAGCGTCGGGCGAGACGGCCGGCGGCGAAGAATCGCGGCGCTACCGGACCAGTTGTTATCTGCCAAGGGCGTCCGATGGCGTGCGCGGTGAGGATTCGGCCGGGCGGCGAAGCGACTTCTTGGTCGGGGCGGCCCGTGTGGTGGGGGCGCGGGTGGGAAGCGATCGGCTCGGCGGCAAAACGGGCGGTGGCGGCGACGGGGAGCGGGCGGCGATACACTGGGCGGATGTGGAGGCCCGGCTGGCGTAGTCGCCGGCAAAATGGGGGTGGCGTCGACGGAGGAGGAGGGCCAGGTTGCTGCATTGGATGGGGAGGGCAATGTGACATGAACCAGCGGGCCCGGGAGGAGAAGGCGAAAGCGGCCGCTTCCGTCGCATGTCCGCGCCGACGCAAATCCGGCTAAAAATGAGCCGGGAATGGGTCGCCCACGGACGAAAAGCGGACGTCCGTCCATTTGGGTCGGCGCGTTGGGCCACCTTTTCTGTCCACGCCGACCTAAATGGACGGCAGCGGACGAAATGGGTCACCCAATTGAAGTTGCTCTTAGTTTTGGCATATCTGCACCTGGCATTTGTTTGTCTCTGTGTTGGAACCAAAAAGCAATTGACAGCTGATCTACATGTCCAACATGAAAATAAATGACGCATATGCGAGATCCCTCTATATCACCACCGTCACTTGGCATTTTGCAAGGTTTTTTTTTTTTTTGAAACAAACCAAAAGATTGCCATTTTCATTGATTAAGAAGAGATTAAGAGTTGTTTGGTTAATTGACGGAAAGCCTAGCTAAAACCAATATAACCAAACCCACATAACATGGGCACCACCTGCCAACCTTGCCACCGACATGGGACACCAAGCTACAAAGAAGAGAAAACATCCGCCGAGGAGTCACAGGCGTCATCACACCTCTGAACTAGCGACTCCAACCACCATAGAGCTCCATCAGCGGAGCCAAACTGCAAGCAGGTGGTCAAGAGCCACGACGGCACATGCCAATAGATGGCCACACGCACGAACAACCGACAACTCCGACTTTGATGACGAGATTCGCAATGGAAATATGCAGAACTAGTGCCGACTGTGCCCTTCGCACACGACCAACGAGTGTTTGTTATCGTCACCACCTGGACTCGCTCCATCGCAACTCCGACTTCAAAGCAACCAGACAAGTATAATCTTGTGTATTGGCACATCTTGAATTCCCGATGCCTCACAAGCCACATCCATGAAATGCAAAGAGATCATATATATTGAAGATTCGTATGAAGCCGACATTCATGAGTATAGCGTATTACTAGTGTGCTCCACCTCTACATACTCATAGCTAGTGACACTAATCGGCCCATTGAGATATCGATGACATAGGGTTATCTGGTTTGGATTCCAAACTCACTCGATCTGGGTACATATATGGAGATATCACCATGAATGAATAATTACTAACTCACTAGTAGTACCATATAGTAGTTGAGAGCAATTGACATGCATGATAGGATGGTCCTTGCCTAACGTTGCATCTTAAAGTCCAGAAGCCTCTGAGCCTATACAAGGTTTTGTTTTCTTTTTCTTGGGGATATCTCTGTGAATGGAAAAGTGAGTTCAAGACTTGATCAACTATAAAATTAGTGCCAACTCATGACGTTTAGAATTTACATGCTACTTGTCTATGTCAAATTAGTAGCTGGCTTGGTCGTATTATGTATTCCTTTTACATCACTGCACAGAAAGGTAAAAAATGAACACGTACAATGCATGTTACCAATCCATTTAAAGAGCGTTGAAGGCTGGGAGCTATTTCATAGTTTCTTGAATTTTCGTTACAAAGCATTATACGTGTACTATTTGTGAATATGAATAAAGTCACGGGTATCATTGGATAGTAGCGAGTAATTAGCATGAGGTGTGTGTTGGCCCATGCGGCCGAGGACTCTATGTAACCGATTGTATCGTCATTTTGGCGCCTTCTATCTACGATCTCGATACGTCAACTTTGACGTATCCTTGAAAAAAATACGGGTATCTCTCTAGAAAAAGCAGTTGATTCCATCTCTCGTATGTGACAGTTTGCATGCTTCTCCTACTCGCTTCGCCAACTCGGTAACTCCCCGGACGGCAGGTCTCTTGTACCCAAATTCAAGGTAGTAAAGATTGCATCGCAGTATATCCTCCCTCTTGTGCATGCATGTCCTATCTAGCGTAGTTATCTAATAGCTTTTTCTCTAATCTTTGATTGATCTAGGTTATGGGACGATGCATTTGCCTTATATATTTCTAAGTGATTTCCCTAAACTTTGCTTGATATACACTATGGAATGATGTTTCTCAAAACAAAATTGATCACCAGTTGTTGTACAGCTATGGACCTCACGCTATGTTGCTGTAGTTCTTTTATCACTAAGTAAGAAGAGACTTGCCAAATAATTTGATGCCCCACGGGATCCTGGAAAAGCTAAGTCCGTCGGAAAATTATTTTTGAAATTTGACACATGACATATGTTAATCATCAAAAAACATTCAACAGCTAACATACAGTACACAGTATCAACACTGCTGAATCGCAATTGCGAGAATGTAGAATGTTAGTGGCATATGATCACCCAAAGATTCAACTTTTTTGTGCAAAACAACTCACACGCTTCCACCTAGCCTTTCAGTCTAATCCAACCACTCGTCAGTGGTCACTCACTATCGGCCATGTGTGACCTGAATGTACGTGCTCCATCTACCTCTGAGTCTCTGACTGGTGGGCTTCTGACCCGTCAACGTTAACCTAGTAGCATGGCTGCTTCTCTGTCACGACTAAAGGCATGCAAACAACCCGTGAGCAATGATATACACCACTGACGTGCTGGTCACAACCAGTAAATAGTGAATTGTCATGTATACATTTTTTGCAGTGGTATGATGTATCCTCGCTCGGACCAGAGAAGATCATTTGGTCGGCATTATACCCTCAAAATTCAATTTATCTCTATTTTTTAATATAAAACCATCAAAGCGCTTGGCCATTGAAGCACCTGGTGCAAGGATTAATGACTTCCAAACATGGTGTAAACCTACGGAAGAGCTCAATTAGTATTGTGGATCAGTTTCCCTGTCAAACTTTCAAAATTTTAAGTTCTAATACTCCTCGCACTTTTCAATTCAGCCTAATAATCAATTAAGCAGGTAAACATTGCTCTGGTTTCTTAGTTTTGGCAGATCTGCACCTGGTATTTGTTAATGTCTCTAGTGTTGCAAGCTCATTTTCAGCTTCTGCTTCCCAGAGTTGGAACCATAAGGAGCAATCGACAGCTGATCTAGATGTCCAACACGAAAAAAATTACGCATATGCATAATCCCTCGGTATAACCACCGTCAATTTGCATTTGGCAAGTTTGGTCATGTGTGCTGGCACATCTTGAATTCCCGCTGCCTCACAAGCCACACCCATGAAATGCAAGGAGATCATATACAGTGAAGATTTGTATGTAGCAGGCATTCATGCATGGAGTATCACGTACTACTAGTGTGCTCCACCTCTACACAGTCGTAGCTAGTGACACTAATCGACCCGTTGAGATATCGATGTCATATGGTTATCCGGTTTGGATTCCAAACTCTCTTGATCTGACTACATATATGGAGCTATCACCATGAATGCAATAATTACTATCTCGCTAGTAGTACCATATAGTGGTTAAGAGCAATTGTGTGCTAAAGTCCAGAAGCCTCTAAAGCCTATAACAAGGTTTTGTTTTGTTTTTCTTGTGGATATCTCTATAAATGGAAAAGTGAGTTGAAGACTTGATCAACCGCAAAATTCAAGTATAATTTTAAGCCGTTATGTGCCACCTCATGACATCGAAAATTTACATGCTACTTGCCTAGGTCAAATTCGTAGGGGGCTTGGTCGTATTATGTATTCCTTTACATCACTACACAGGAAGGTAAAAAAAAGAACATGCACAATGCACGTTACAAAAGCATTTAAAGGGAATTGAAGGCTGGGAGCTATGTCAGGTAGAACTCCGGTTCTAAGATGAACATGATCCAATCCATCAGGAGGATGCACCTGCCTGACAAACGAAGATCGCATGAGGCTCATGATGATCAGCATTACATGTTTGTAGAGACTTGTAAAGCGCAATGCAAGTGCTCAAAACTTGACCGTGGCTAACTACACAAATTTATGGGGCAGACTATTACAGATTCTCCTGGAAAAAAGAGAGAGTTTCAGTCAAATTGCTCTCCACCGCTGGATCATCCTCTTTATCTTCTTCACCATCCTCGACCTCTCCTTGAAGGTCCTGTCCGACGCCCCTGAGCTTCAGCCACAGCAAACTTTAACAGTAGCTACAACATGCTCTGCCGCAAGGGTTTGATGTCTATAGCTTCCAGAGGAAATGCCTCTGCGTTGCCGCCATTTGACATACACTCTTCAGTACAACACGCTTTTGTTTCAAGGGGAAAATGAATCGCCCCTACGATCCAACCAATTGGGAGAGAATCAATAGACTCCTTTTCGGGAGCGATTCATCCTTAGAATAATTGAAAGATGAACATTCGCTTCAGCCAGTGGTTGAAAACGTTCTCTGATTAGAAGGGAGCGAAGAAAAACAAAGCCAGCATTCGCTGTTCCTCAGACAATCATCAGGCATTACAAATATTCAGCCAGAAACAAAGTACTATACTAAATCCAATGGAAAGGTCTGGGCCCACATTAGTGCAAACATTAGGATCTCAAGCGCGGAGAATTCTTTTCTTTAGAACTTGGATAACAGGTACAAAAATGCATATTCTGACAACATATTCTGATCTCTCATTCGAGCAAACGAAAACCAAGCACAGACGGCATGGAGTTGGCAGCTACACAAAGCGACACATGGAAATCACAGGACTTGGGCGGCGGTGTTCAGCTTCTCAGCTACCGCGATCTGAGTCCGTGTGATGCTTGACAGGTATACCAGCGCAAGATTGTCCTGCAACAGCAAGGAAATATGGCCATGGTTAGCCGTGGAAGAAACCAAGATAGCCATTTATCAGCACAGGAATAAGTAGTTACCTGAATCTTGTCATTGAAGAGCCTGTCAAAAGATGCTGGAGACAGCTTTGGCATGGAGGAGACGGTGTCAGCAATGAACCTGCCTATCTTGTTGTCCGGTGCCACACGAGCTTCCTACAAATGATGATTCAACAAACTTCCTTAACAACCTACGGCCAAGATACAAAGTAAATTAACGACAAGTGGCAGGACAATTTCTTACCACAACATCATCAACATATTTGTAGATCTCGTCAATAAGAGCATAGAGCTTTTGCATTGAAGACTCCATTCCTTCCAAATCGTTGGGAGCTTCTCCACCATCGTAGATTTCAGCATTTCAACTGTGTCAACAGCAAGAATAACATGTAAAAAATGTTTTCCTTGTAGAACAGATACTATTTCTGAAGACGCCAGAATATTAATTACAGAATACTTTCTATAAGCATTCCACATACTAGTGTACCAAACTAATGCAAATGAAAAATGAATTATTTTCTTCCAAGAACAAAATCCTTCCACTAAAATTGCCAGTCTCAACTATTTTTACACAAACACAGAAGAGTTCAGTTTCAACTTTACAGGCAGATTAGTTATTGAACTTCTTGTCAGGCTTTTGTTTCTTCATGGATGCTTAGAATACCTCATTTAGTTCAATGTAATCTATTCATCATTCTAAATAATTTATTCTATGTTATTACTACAGAAAAAGGTTCTGAAAAGTAAGCTACCAGATCAACAGAGTCGATTTACATATAGTACATAATGGAACCATTCTAAACGTGAAACTTACATCCAACTTTTCTGCATCAAGCATCTTCAAGTCCAGAGGAATTTCCTGAAATTGTGCAGCGAGGTGCCTATCTCCAAGAGACAGGTTGGATGAGACATAGGCTTTGATGGAAGCCTCCCCATGGTGAAGCCAGTGTCAACAGTAAGATGAATAGGGCTCTGTACTTCTCTTGAATAAAATTCGTGGATAAGCGTACTACCCCCTGAAACACCAAAGCCAGTGGAGAACCTGCATGTAGATAATATGGTATCACCATGCGAGCAAGGTGGAGTATTTGTTTGATTCCATAGCTACTTTCTTTTGTATGAATACAAATCTCTCCTCTTGCAAAATTAAAGCCTAGTGACCTCGCTGGATGTGCTTTTGCTGCTACCCTTAATCGTTGGTTAGAGTGACTCTGTCTACAGCACTAGACAGAACATGATTCAATGACAACAACACCAAACATAACATTTCATATGACTGGACAAATATCCAACTGGTGTCTATCAACACAAATACATGGGCCGTGATATGTATAGGCTCAAGTCAATTTGTGTTATCAAAAGAAAAACTCAAGTCAATCTGTAACAATCGTAAATTTACACTAACATAGAACCAGCATTCAAGTCAACAAGAACAATATCAATCGGACATAAGAACTAGGCGCTTCCATCCATTGTCAAAATTACAGTGACAGGTGCTATCAAACAAACTCATAAAGTTAAGAATAGTTGGACAATTTTGTCATGTGATATGTCTCACAAGTTCCATCTACTCAATCAAGACCTAATAACTGTCTGCGCACATGGACACAGAACCAATGTCAGCCTGTGTAAAATATGCACCAACCAATCATAATGTTACACTATATAAGACGGTAATTTCAAGGCAACAGAAGAACATTATGAAGAAATACATACCATCCCACAAGCACTTCCTTGGGGTTCACCTTCTGGTGCGACGCGTACATGTTGTGGTGGTACTCAATGTCGAGGGCAACCTGTTCACACACGCACACATCACCAATAAACGTCAGAACCGCAAGCTCAACTAACAAACCCTAGATCTATGGCTAGAGTTCGGCAGAGGCTACAGTAAAAATCGCATCGCCGAGAGATTTTAGCCCAGCTTCGAGCAAGGGGTACGGGGAGGGGGAGGTAACCTGGTCGGCGGACTCGCTGTGGGGGACGACATAGGCGTTGCGGACGTGGACGGTGCCGTCGGGGAGGACGGAGCCGAGGAGGGTGCCGATGACGCGCTCCGCCTGGTCGGGCCGGCGCACGAAGCTGTCGCAGATGGTGAAGACGACGACGGCCTCCACCCGCGCGGACGAGGAGGAGGAGGACGACGACGGGAAGAGGAGCGCGGGGCCCGCGCCGCAGGTGGAGGTCTCCGGCGCCGCCATGGAGCTCGGTGAGGGCAGCGAGGCGAAGGGGGAGGAGCGGCGGCGCGCGGTGGTAGAGGAGGAGGAAGGGTGGGGGGGAAGGCTCGCACTCGTTTAGTCAGCTAGGGTTTTATTTGTCTTTGAGATTCGGGATGGAGGGGGTGCTTTGCTTGTTCGAGAACGTAGCCTCTGGCCTTGTACAAACTTCTGTGAAAGATCTACCATTATGAAAATAAAACATGTCCATAGAAAACATGTATCTATCATGATTTAAAATGACAGACTTATATTTGATATATTGGTTTAGAACAACCAAGCAGGAGGATACGTCAACTGCTTCAATCAAGTATGACTAACTGAACCGGATATGTTTTAGTCACATAATGTTTATTTTTACGGAAAAGCTTTCAATCTATTCATCTCAAAGTTCAAAAAGCGCTAGCCGTTAATTCTGCGTTTGGCCACCTACTTGTGCTTTTCTACCTTATGCACGATTAGCGCAATTATGCATAATTAGGCATTAATACTGTAGCGCGAAAGAAATCAGCTATACAGCCGGCCTAGCCCGTTAAACCACAGGTCCATCTTCCTATTCTCCTACTAAAGTTCCCGTGTGTGTGCATAGTCGACAACAAAAACTAGGTTTTCTCCTCACGCCGCCTATCCCCCTGGCCCTCTCTCTCTGTTGGTGCATGATGTCGCTTTCTCCCTCTTCCTCTGCCCCTTGCTACACATATGGGAACCAGTCAGTGAAGCTCAATTTCTCGCCATATAAGCTTGATCCCTCTCTGGAATTCGTCGACTTGTCGTCAGAGTGGTTGAATCCTCTTCGGCGATGATGAATCCTCACAGGGAAGATCTAATCCTCATCTGGGAGATTTATTTCTTGCCCGAGAAACATGATTCTCACGGAGGATCTTGTCGAGCGCTTTTTTGAGTGCCTAGGGCCAAACTGAGGTGCTATGCCAACGCCCAGCGCTTAAGCACTCCTACGCAAGCGCTTAATAACGCCTTTTTGAACTATGATTCATCTTCAATCATGATAGTACAACGAAAACCATAAATAATAAAAATTACATCTATACCCGTAGACCACCTAGCGACGACTACAAGAACTGAAGCGAGCCGAAGGCGCGCCACCATCATCACCCCTCCCTCGCCGGGGTCGGGCAAAACTTGTTGTAATAGACAGTCAGAAAGTCATCTTGCTAAAGCCCCATAGGACCAGCGGACCAGAACAGCAATCGCCACCATTAAAGTGTAGCGTACATCGGGGGGATACAACCTTAAGACACATGAACATGGGCGAACTCTGACCGGATCCAAGAAATCCACCAAGGTCGGATCTGTCGAAGACACACCTCCACGCCCACAGACGATACTAGAGCGCACCAAGGGATGGGGCTGAAATTTGGAAAAACCTTATTCCATCTAAAGGAAGCAGCCACCATCTCGTCTTCCTGAGCAGGGCACAAACCCTAACAAAACTCATGTTAGTAGATTTTCACTATTATTATGTAAAATATTTTGCCTCCAAATTAGTATCAAGCGAGAAGAGTGCTTAGTATAGAGGTTACAGGTGTTATCGGATGAATGTAGTTAGTGTTAACAGGAGCATGTATAAAGGGAGGCACGCATAAAGGGTGTCGACCGACCATAGGGAAGATTACGGGATCTTCAACAACAAATAAGCGATCGTGGATTGTGTTTTGGAAGCTTCAAGTGGTACCAAGGGTTCGGGTTTTACGGTGAAAGTCTTGCGAGGTATCTTAGCGAGACTTGGTTACTTTGAAATATAGGCATATTAAGCCCATTGGGTGGTGTGAGGTTTGTCCGGCCATGGATGAGGACTTGATGCATGCGTTGATAAGTTGCACTCATTTGAAAAAGCTTCTGGTTGGCAACAAGGGGTCATTTTGACTTTCATTTGCCGAGATTACGCCCAGACACATGGCTTAAGAATGTCTTGCACTAGTAAAAAGGGCCATTTGAATCGGTTCGTGAGGGCCATTTGTCCCGGTTCACGAACCGGGACTAAAGGGTTGTAACTAAAGCCCTCCACCTTTAGTCCGTGTTCGATCGGGAACCGGGACAGATAGGGCTCCACGTGGCCATAGCGGCTTGCCCAGGCAGGGGGACATTTTGTCCCGGTTGGTGCCACCAACCGGGACCAAAAGGCCTCCACGCGTCCCGGCGATTCGGGGAGCTGGGTTTGTTTTTTTCGAAATGGGGGTGGGGGGTTTGGGGGTTTTTTAGGGTTAATTTAGGGGTTTCATATATTATGTTAGCTAGCTAATGAGAGGAGTGTCCTCTCTTATCTCCGATGCTTAGTTGACGCTACGTATAGAGAGGACTCGACACGCTAGCTAGCTAGTAAGCAAATGAAGGAAACCATTAGAAATAGGAAGATAAATCATGAACACAGAGAAGTGATCGACCTCTCCTTCTTCGATAGATTGGTGAACAACAAGTTTTCAGTATATCTATCCAAAGCGCTACTAGCTACATATATATATACAATATAAGATCTCTTACGTCCCCTAACATCTGAACTCAACTTCCACATGGTATTCTCCGTGTTTGTCGATGACGTGGTCAAGAAAGAATCCCGCCAATTATTCCTCTTGAATTGCTCGTATGCGATCTTGTGGTAGTAGTTTATCCCGCGTCTGCCACATCTAATTTCAAGAAGAGGGTAAATACATATATATGAATGAAAATGAACACAAATGATGGTAATAAAATAAAATTGTGAATATTATTGCTTACGCACTTCATATTGTTGTTTAGAGTAGCCCCGCTCACATGTGGTGTGGTGGATGAACTCGCAAATGTAGTATCCACACAAATCTCATTCCCGGGTTCCTGCCACAACCACTTTACAAGAAATAGAGGTCAATCAAACTGATAAGCAAGCATGCTAAATGGTATTGATGAAACTAGCTAGAATCAATGGGAGATCTGTGAACTAGCTAGTAGCTAGTACTTACTTCGGGTGGTCAAATCATGATTCTTTGCAGATCCGGAGCTTGTGTAGTGAACTTTTTCGAACCACGCGGACAAAGAAAAACAAGCACTTGATATCAAGAAATGAACAAAGTTGGCGATATGTTGCGATAATGATCAATTGAACTTACTTCTCGAGCATTTTAGTCATGGTCGCATACTCCTGTGGATTTTTTCGTTTGGAGTCTATGACGGTTACTAGTCCCTGCTCAAGCTTAATCTCTAGCAGAATAAAGTGGAACTGCGCATGCATGCATAACTCATCAATTACATTACTATAACCTCGAGTAATAAGGAAACCGAATATGCACAAGACAAGAACACTCACTTGTATTCGTAAGGAAAGAGTATTGTAGCTTTGTTTTGATTTGAAGTAATGATGCGAGCAACTTGGCCTCGGTTTATGCGGCATCATGTTTAACACTCCATTCATCCATGAGATTTGTGTTAATGAACCCAATATCACCTACTTGTCTTTTCTTCAATTGGCGATCTTCAATCTGCATAATATAGTGAGGATAATTATATATACATGCAATGAAAGAAATGAGCTATATAGAGACTTAACTAATTACGGAGAAGTAGTACTTACAGACGGTAGCAAGTGATGATTGTTTTATCGAGGGCCATTTGATTGTAGAACTGGAAGAACTCCTCAAATGGAACTGACAACAGATCAATTCCAATGAGGTCGTGCTCCTCTTTAACCGATAGCGACAAAGTATTTTTCCCAGACTTCGTGCAGATGTCCATGTACCAATCATGGAATCTTCGCATCATCATTGTTAGGGAAGTACCAGGTCTGGCGAGAGGCTTCCCGTGCTCGAATTTGAATATGTCCACCTCCATTGTTCCAAAAATTATTGCATACGTCGCCGCCATGTAATCTCGTGGTTGGTACCGGCAGCACCCCGGAAGATTAGCGACGATATCGCTAGACACATTGAGCGGGGCACGATTGCTTCGCTTGTTCGCCGAAATGGGAATTTGTTTCCTTTTCTTCATTACATTCTCGGTTGTCTTGCCTCCGTTATAGAGGCTTGACAGACGATGGACCGTATCTATATTGTCTCCGCCTCTGGCTATCTTGCTAGACGCTGGAAGCGATGGAGCGGCTGTGGCTGTCTTCTTCGTTCGTTAAGAGGCGAGCAGCCGGCGGGACTACTCTGACAGCGGGAACAGCCGGAGCGGCGGCTGCCTGTATTCCGCCGCCACGAGGGTATGAAGGAGGAAGCGGGCTGGTCGGACGGGCCGGAGCAGGCGGAGAAGGAGGTGAGTACTGCCGCCCTCACGCGCTGGAGCAGGAGACGGAGTTCCCTGATCACTCGTTCGAGGAGGAGGAGGAGGCGGAGTGCCCGGTGACTAGCTTGAGCCATGAAGTTCGGAAGCTTGATGTGCTCCTTCCGCCATAGACACGGAGTATGCATAGTAAGACCAATTTGAGTCTCCCCATCACCGTAGGGTGGTCAAGCTGGAGCTCCTCAAATCCCTCCGTTATTTCGTCCACCATCACAATAGCAGAGCCTTGTGGAATCGGACGGCAATGAAAAGTTGCTCCGGGTGAAGGAGGGAACACAGAGCCGACAACCGCCTTGACTTTGAGCTAATCCCATTGCATCATAAGGTGGCACTGCTGTGAATCCGTGATAAAATCCACGAGAGAGCTAGGACCCGTCAAGTCAAGCTACTGAACGAGCTCGGTGGAAGCCACGCTGCTTCTCCGCTGAGATGGTGGGGTAGCTTCTGTTGGAAATATGCCCTAGAGGCAATAATAAATTAGTTATTATTATATTTCCTTGTTCATGATAATCGTTTATTATCCATGCTATAATTGTATTGATAGGAAACTTCGGATACATGTGTGGGTACATAGACAACACCATGTCCCTAGTAAGCCTCTAGTTGACTAGCTCGTTAATCAATAGATGGTTACGGTTTCACGACCATGGACATTGGATGTCATTGATAACGGGATCACATCATTAGGACAATGATGTGATGGACAAGACCCAATCCTAAGCCTAGCACAGATCGTGTAGTTCAGTATGCTAAAGCTTTTCTAAATGTCAAGTATCATTTCCTTAGACCATGAGATTGTGCAACTCCGGATACCGTAGGAATGCTTTGGGTGTACCAAGCGTCACAACATAAGCGGGTGGCTATAAAGGTGCATTACAGGTATCTCCGAAAGTGTGCATTGGGTTGGCACGAATTGAGACTGGATTTGTCACTCCGTGACGGAGAGGTATCTCGGCCCACTTTCGGTAGGACATCATCATAATGTGCACAATGTGATCAAGGAGTTGATCACGGATGATGTGTTACGGAGCGAGTAAAGAGACTTGCCGGTAACAAGATTGAACAAGGTATCGGATCTGACGATCGAATCTCGGGCAAGTACAATACCGCTAGACAAAGGGAATTGTATACGGGATTGATTGAGTCCTTGACATCGTGGGTTCATCCGATGAGATCATCGTGGAACATGTGGGAGCCAACATGGGTATCCAGATCCCGCTGTTGGTTATTGACGGGAAACGTCTCGGTCATATACGCATGGTTCCCGAACCGTAGGGTCTACACACTTAAGGTTCGGTGGCGCTAGGGTTGTATGAATATGAGTATGCAGCAAACCGAATGTTGTTCGAGTCCGGATGAGATCCGGACGTCACGAGGAGTTCCGGAATGGTAGGAGGTAAAGAATTATATATGGGAAGTCCTGTTTTAGTCACCGGAAAAGTTTCGGGTTTTATCGGTGATGTCACGGGACCACCGGAGGGTCCGGGGTCCACCAAGTGGGGCCACCATCCTCGGAGGGCTGCATGGGCCAAGTGTGGAGGGGACCAGCCCTGTGGGCTGGTGCGCCTCAAGAGGCCCATGTGCCAAGAGATAAGGGAAAGGAGAGTCCTAAAGGGGAAGGCACCTCCTAGGTGCCTTAGGGAGATGGACTCCTCCCCGGCCGCACCTTCCTCGGAGGAAGGGCCAAGGCTGCGCCTTCCCCTCTCCTTGCCCCTATATATAGTGGAGGGAGGGAGGCAGACGCACTGAGTCCACAGCACCTCCCTCCCTCCGTGACACCTCCTCCTCTCCCGCAGTGCTTGGCGAAGCCTGCAGGATTGCCACGCTCCTCCACCACCACCACGCCCGTTGTCTGCTGCTGGATGGAGTCTTCCTCAACCTCTCCTCTCTCCTTGCTGGATCAAGGCATGGGAGGCGTCACCGGGCTGTCACGTGTGTTGAACAGCGGAGGTGCCGTCCGTTCGGCACTAGGATCATCGGTGATTTGAATCACGGCAGTACGACTCCATCAACCCCGTTCACTTGAACGCTTCCGCTTAGCGATCTACAAGGGTATGTAGATGCACTCTCCTTCCCCTCAATGCCTTTGGTTTCTCCATAGATAGATCTTGGTGACACGTAGGAAAATTTTGAATTTCTGCTCGTTCCCCAACAAAGTGGCATCATGAGCTAGGTCTATTGCGTAGATTCTTTGCGAGTAGAACACAAAGTAGTTGTGGGCGTTGATTTTGTTCAATATGCTTACCGTTACTAGTCCAATCTTGTTTCGACGGTATTGTGGGATGAAGCGGCCGGACCGACCTTACGTACTCTTACGTGAGGCGGGTTCCACTGACCCGACATGCACTTGGTGCATAAGGTGGCTAAGCGGGTGCCATTCTCTCCCACTTTAGTCGGATTAGATGCGATGAAAAGGGTCCTTATGAAGGGTAAATAGCAATTGACATATCACGTTGTGGTTTTATGTAGGTAAGAAACGTTCTTGCTAGAAACCCATAGCAGCCACGTAAAACATGCAAACAACAATTAGAGGGCGTCTAACTTGTTTTGCGGTGGTATGCTATGTGATGTGATATGGCCAAGAAGAATGTGATGAATGATATGTGATGTATGAGATTGATCATGTTCTTGTAATAGGAATCACGACTTGCATGTCGATGACTATGACAACCTATAGAGCCATAGGAGTTGTCTTTATTTATTGTATGACTGCGTGTCATTATACAACGCCATGTAATTACTTTACTTTATTGCTAACGGTAGCCATAGTAGTAGAAGTAATAGTTGGCTAGACAATTTCATGAAGACGCCGATGATGGAGATCATGGTGTCATGCCGTGACGATGATGATCATGGAGACCCGAAGATGGAGATCAAAAGGAGCAAAATGATATTGGCCATATCATGTCACTATTTGATTGCATGTGATGTTTATCATGTTTATGCATCTTATTTGCTTAGAACGACGGTAGTAAATAAGATGATCCCTCATTAAAGAAGGTGTTCCCCTAAGCGTGCACCGTTGCGAAAGTTCGTCGTTTGAAGCACCACGTGATGATCGGGTGTGATAGATTCTTACGTTCACATACACAACGGGTGTAAGCGATTTACACACGCAATACACTTAGGTTGACTTGACGGAGCCTAGCATGTATGCATATGGCCTCGGAACACAAGAGACCGAAAGGTCAAGCATGAGTCATTATAGTAGATCGATCAACATGAAGATGTTCACCGATGATGACTAGTTCGTCTCACGTGATGATCGGACACAGCCCTAGTTGACTCGGATCGTGTAATCACTTAGATGACTAGAGGATGTCTATTCGAGTGGGAGTTCATTAGATGAACTTAATTATCCTGAACATAGTCAAAAGCCCTTTGCAAATTATGTCATAGCTCGGCGCTTTAGTTCTCTTGTTTAGATATGTTCCTAGAGAAAATATAGTTGAAAGTTGATGTGAGCAATTATGCGGTCGATAGAAAGCTTATGTCCTTAATGCACGCTCGGTGTCTTGGACCTCGAACATGGTGCGTGGATGTTGCAAACATCGACACACGCTTTTGATGACTACGTGATAGTTCGGTAATGTTAAACGGCTTAGAATTGAGGCACCAAAGACGTTTTTGAAACGTCACATATGAGATGTTCTGAGGGCTGAAATTGGGATTTCAGGCTCGTGCCCACGTCAAGAGGTATAAGACCTCCGACGATTTTCTTAGCCTGCAAACTAAGGGAGAAAAGCTCAATCGTTGAGCTTGTGCTCAGATTGTCTGGGTACAACAATCACTTGAATCGAGTGGGAGTTAATCTTCCAGATAAGATAGTGATGTTTCTCCAAAGACATTGCCACTAAGCTACTAGAGCTTCGTGATGAACTATAACATATCGAGGGATAGATATGATGATCCTTGAAGTGTTCGCGATGTTTGACACATGAAAGTAGAAGTCAAGTAGGAGCATCAATTGTTGATGGTTGGTAAAACCACTAGTTTCAAGAAGGGCAAGGGCGACAAGGATACTTCATGAAACGGCAAAGCGATTCTCGCTCTAGTGAAGAAACCCAAGGTTGAACTCAAACCCGAGACTAAGTGCTTCTATAATGAGAGGAACGGACAGTGAAGCAGAACCACCCTAGATACTTGGTAGATGAGAAGGCTGGCAAGGTCGATAGAAGTATATTGGATATACATTATATTAACGTGTACTTTACTAGTACTCCTAGTAGCACCAGGGTATTAGATACCGGTTCGGTTGCTAAGTGTTAGTAACTCGAAATAAAAGCTACGGAATAAACGGAGACTAGCTAAAGGTGAGCCGATATATGTTGGAATGTTTCCAAGGTTGATGTGATCAAGCATCGCACGCTCCCTCTACCATCAAGATTGGAGTTAAACCTAAAATTGTAATTTGGTGTTTGCGTTGAGCATAGACATGATTGGATTATGTCTATCGCATGATGCGATTATTCATTTAAGGAGAATAATGGTTACTCTGTTTATTTGAATAATACCTACAATGGTCTTGCACCTAAAATGAATGGTTTATTGAAATCTCGATCGTAGTGATACACATTTTCATGCAAAAAGATATAAGATAGTAATGATAGTACCACCTTCTTGTGGCACTGCCATTTGAGTCATATTGGTATAAAACGCATGAAGAAGCTCCATGTTGATGGATCTTTGGACTCACCCGTTTTTCAAAGGTTTGAGACATGCAAACCATGTCTATTGGTGTATACACATGAAGAAACTCCATGCAGATGGATCGTTTGGACTCACTTGATTTTGAATCACTTGAGATATGCAAATCATACCACATGGGCAAGATGACCGAAAAGCCTCGGTTTGAAAGAAGATGGAACAAGATAGCAACTTGTTGGAAGTAACACATTTTGATGTGTGCAGTCCAATGAGTCTTTGAGGCATCTTGATGAATATCGTTATGTTCTTACTTCACGGATGATTTAAGTAGATCTTGAGTGTATTTACTTGATGAAACACAAGTCTGAATTATTGAATGGTTCAAGTAATTTCAGAGTGAAGTTAAAGATCATCGTGACAAGAGGATAAAATGTCTATGATATGATCATAGAGATGAGTATCTGATTCTGAGCTTTGGCACGCAATTAAGACATTGTGGAAATTGTTTCACAATTAATACCGCCTGGAACACCAGAGTGTGATGGTGTGTCCGAACATCATAGTTGCACCCTATTAGATATGGTGCGTACCATGATGTCTCTTATCGAATTACCACTATCGTTCATGGGTTAGGCATTAGAGACAACCGCACTCACTTTAATAGGGCACCACGTAATTCCGTTGAGGCAGCCTTTGTTTGAACTATGGTTTGGAGAAACCCTAAGTTGTCGTTTCTTAAAAGTTTGGGGCTGCGGCGCTTATGTGAAAAAGTTTCATCGTGATAAGCTCGAACCCAAAGCGGATAAATACATCTTCATAGGACACCCAAAATAGTTGGGTATACTTCCTATCTCAAGATCCGGAAGCAAAAGCAATTGTTTCTAGAAACGGGTCCTTTCTCGAGGAAAAGTTTCTCTCGAAAGAATTGAGTGGGAGGATGGTGGAGACTTGATGAGGTTATTGAACCATCACTTCAACTAGTGTGCGGCAGGCACGAGGGAAGTTGTTCTGTGGCACCTACACCAATTGAAGTAGAAGCTTATGATAGTGATCATGAAACTTGGATCAAGTCACGACCGAACCTCGTAGGGCGACAAGCGACGCTGCATCGCTTGGAGTGGTACGGTGATCCTGTCTTGAATGTCATGTTGCTAGACAACAATGAACCAACGAGCTATGGAGAAGCAATGGTGGGACCATATTCCAACAAATGGTTATAAGCCATGAAATCCGAGATAGGATCCATGTATCAGAACAAAGCATGGACTTTGGTGGACTTGCCCGTTGATCGGCAAGCCATTGAGATAAATGGATCTTTAAGAAGAAGACGAACATGGACGGTAATGTCACCATCTATGAAGCTCGACTTGTGGCAAAGAGTTTTCACAAGTTCAAGGAGTTGACTACGATGAGATTTTCTCATCCGTAGCGATGCTTAAGTCCGTCGGAATCATGTTAGCATTAGCTGCATTTATGAAATCAGGCGGATGGATGTCAAAACGAGTTTCCTTACCAGTTTTGTAAAGGAAGGTTGTATGTGATACAATCGAGAAAGTTTTGTCGATCCTAAGGATGCTAAAAGTTATCTTTGGCTCAGTGATCCTTCTAAGGACTGGAGTAAGCATCTCGGAGTTGGAATGTGCGCTTTGATGAGATGATCAAAGATTTTGGGTTTATACAAAGTTTGTGAGAAACTTGTATTTCCAAAGAAGTGAGTGGGAGCACTATAGAATTTACGATGAGTATATGTTGTTGACATATTGTTGATCGTAAATGATGTAGAATTCTGGAAAGCATATAGGGTTGTTTGAAAAGTGTTTTTCAAGTGAAAACACGGATTAAGCTCTTGAAACATTGAGCATCAAGATCTATGAGGATAGATCAAAACCGCTTAATGGTACTTTCAAATGAGCATATACCGAGCATGATCTTGAAGGTGTTCAAGATGGATCGATCAAAGAAGGAGTTCTTGCACGAGATGTAAGGTATGAAGTTAAGACTTAAAGCTCGACCACGGCGGAAAAGAGAGAAAGGGCGAAGGTCGCCCCTATGCTTTAGGCGTAGGCTCTATGGTATGCTATCTTTGTGTACCGCACGGAAGTGTGCCTTGCCATGAGTCGAGACAAGGGGTACAAGAATGATCCAGGAATGGGGATCATTGGACAATGATCAAAATTGTCCTTGGAGTAAATAAGGACATGTTTCTCGATTATGGAGGTGATAAAGAGTTGGCGTAAAGGGTTACGTCAATGCAAGCTTTAACACCTATCCGAGTGACTACGAGTAGCAAACCGGATACGTATAGTTGAGCAACCATTTGGAATAGCTTCAAGTGGAGGCGTGGAAGCAGCATTTACAATATGACATAGAGAATTGCAAAGTACGTCTGAATCTGAATCTGCAGATCCGTTGACTAAAACCTCTCTCACAAGCAAAACATGATCAAACCCCGAACTCATTGAGTCTTAATCACATGATGATGTGAACTAGTTTAATGACACTAGTAAACTCTTTGGATGTTGGTCACATGGCGATGTGACTGTGAGTGTTAATCACATGGCGATGTGAACTAGATTATTGACTCTAGTGCAAGTGGGAGACTGTTGGAAATATGCCCTAGAGGCAATAATAAATTAGTTATTATTATATTTCCTTGTTCATGATAATCGTTTATTATCCATGCTATAATTGTATTGATAGGAAACTCAGATACATGTGTGGGTACATAGACAACACCATGTCCCTAGTAAGCCTCTAGTTGACTAGCTCGTTAATCAATAGATGGTTACGGTTTCACGACCATGGACATTGGATGTCATTGATAACGGGATCACATCATTAGGACAATGATGTGATGGACAAGACCCAATCCTAAGCCTAGCACGGATCGTGTAGTTCGTATGCTAAAGCTTTTCTAAATGTCAAGTATCATTTCCTTAGACCATGAGATTGTGCAACTCCGGATACCGTAGGAATGCTTTGGGTGTACCAAGCGTCACAACGTAACTGGGTGGCTATAAAGGTGCATTCTGGTATCTCCGAAAGTGTATACATTGGGTTGTACGAATCGAGGCTGGATTTGTCACTCCGTGTGACGGAGAGGTATCTCTGGGCCCACTCGGTAGGACATCATCATAATGTGCACAATGTGATCAAGGAGTTGATCACGGGATGATGTGTTACGGAACGAGTAAAGAGACTTGCCAGTAACGAGATTGAACAAGGTATCGGATACCGACGATCGAATCTCGGGCAAGTACAATACCGCTAGACAAAGGGAATTGTATACGGGATTGATTGAGTCCTTGACATCGTGGTTCATCCGATGAGATCATCGTGGAACATGTGGGAGCCAACATGGGTATCTAGATCCCGCTGTTGGTTATTGACCGGAGAACGTCTCGGTCATATGCGCATGGTTCCCGAACCCGTAGGGTCTACACATAAGGTTCGGTGACGCTTAGGGTTGTATGAATATGAGTATGCAGCAAGCGAATGTTGTTCGGAGTCCGGATGAGATCCCGGACGTCACGAGGAGTTCCGGAATGGTCGGAGGTAAAGAATTATATATGGGAAGTCCTATTTTGGTCACCGGAAAAGTTTGGGTTTTATCGGTAATGTCTGGGACCACCGGAGGGTCCCGGGGCCACCATCCTCGGAGGCTGCATGGGCCAAGTTAGGAGGACCAGCCCAGTGGGCTGGTGCGCCCCAAGAGGCCCATGTGCCAAGAGATAAGGGAAAGGGAGAGTCCTAAAGGGGAAAGGCACCTCCTAGGTGCCTTAGGGAGGATGGACTCCTCCCTGGCCGCACCCTTCCTTGGAGGAAGGGCCAAGGCTGCGCCTTCCCCCTCTCCCTTGCCCCTATATATAGTGGAGGGGAGGGAGGGCCGCCGCACTGAGTCCCCGGCACCTCCCTCCCTCCCGTGACACCTCCTCCTCTCCCGGGTGCTTGGCGAAGCCTGCGCAGGATTGCCACGCTCCTCCACCACCACCACGCCCGTTGTCTTTCTTGGATGGAGTCTTCCTCAACCTGTCCCTCTCTCCTTGCTTTGGATCAAGGCATGGGAGGCGTCACCGGGCTGTACGTGTGTTGAGCAGCGGAGGTGCCGTCCGTTCGGCACTAGGATCATCGGTGATTTGAATCACGACGAGTGCGACTCCATCAACCCCGTTCACTTGAACGCTTCCGCTTAGCGATCTACAAGGGTATGTAGATGCACTCTCCTTCCCCTCGTTGCTGGTTTCTCCATAGATAGATCTTGGTGACACGTAGGAAAATTTTGAATTTCTGCTACGTTCCCCAACAGCTTCTGGGGTAGCATCTTGGGCAGGATCTCGCAACTGTTGGTTCTCAGCATCTCGTTCCTCTAGCTTTCTTACCCTTGCCTTAAGCTCCTGCAGTTCGCTCTGCTCCACTTTCCTCCTCCTCTCTTGGGTTTTGTAACCGCCTGCGTCGGGACACCCATCCTTCCATGGAACGGAGGTGGCATGCCTTGTGTTAAATCCGGGGTGCTCAGGATTCGAGGGCCCTTGTGAGCTCGTCTTTCTCTCTCTGCCGGAACGAACTTCCCTTCCGCACTTCGTTGATTGCTTCCGAAGCTTCGTGATGGGTGTTGCACGTTGCTTTCGTCTGGCCCAATGACACTTCCTGTTTGAGGTCCAATGTTCCACCAATACTGAAGAACCAAGTCCTACAAAGTGCAGACGATGCAATGTCTACGGTTCGACCCTTTAGCAATCAGTCTGCTTTCGGCCTTGTCCCACAGCGGCGGGCTTTGAGGTAGCCACGACCCCATGCGATGGTAATGCTCCTTCTCTGCAGCATTTATCTTGTTAGTCGGCGACATCTTCTTACTCCTCTACGATATCTTGTTGGCCACAAATGCGGGCGATGATCTCTTATCTTCTCAAATCGGCGGTGAATTAAGAGTCTTGTCTTGGTAGACATACGTTGTTTTCAACTCATTCTTCCACCTCCTGAATAGATCTGCCATCTTCTTGAGAGTATAGGACTTGATCAATGGGTCTATAAGCTGGATTCTCGGATCCTCCTCTTCCGGTAGGGTGAAATTTACCTTGACGCTTTCCAAAGATCTTCTTCTTTGTCTATCTTGACAAAAGAAACATGAAGAAGCTCTTCCTTCTTAGGCTCATTCCAAAGCTCGATGCTGATCGGGATCATGTCCCTAACAAGAACCCCACATCGAAGCGTAAAATGCTTCCTTGGTGGGAGGGTTTAATCGGTTGGCCATCGGCGCGATTTACGTGATCGTGAACCTTTCATCCTGGCGCAACTTTTCTTGGGCCTCGTTTCTTTACTGAAGTATTGCTTGATCCGGAGGGCTGTATAAAAGAAGAAAGAAGAGTTAATATATGTACATACCAAAACAACTAATGCACAATTAGCTAGTCAGCACATGCTTAATTAATATATATATATATACCTCGCCGGACTTTGCAACAGCTGATCCCGACTCCGTTCGGTCACCGGAGTCGTCATCACGGTCACCGGAGCCACCATCACGATCATGACCCTCCTCCATTGTTTGATCAACGCAGCCTGCTTCCTCTCCTTGCAAACCATCTTCGATGTCGTTGAGAAACGACGTGACTACATCACCTCCGTCATGGATTATGTCCCCAATATCTCTTCTTGATGAAGTCTCTTTGATGATCCATAGTTTACGCAAATGTTACAACATGGCAATTAATATACAAACATGAGAGATGGATATATCGAAGTTATCGGGAGGGGTATATCGACAACGCATTTACATATACATAGAAAAAAATGTTGTCGGTGAGGGGTATATATATCGACCCCCCTCTTGTCGAAATTATCGGAGAGGGGGTATATCGACCGCCTCTCTCTCATGATTGTCCGACGTTTGTGTAGTGTCAAAGGATTCAAACAAAACCATGTCTTCATCATTAGGCTTAAAGTAATAGCATGATGATGGTACGAAGCTACTGCAAAGTTGTTTTGGAGCGGAGTCCTAGATAGAATAAATCGCTTTTTGGTACAAAGTACAGCAAGAGCCTTAGAATATCGCTATTTGGAAAGCCTTTGCTGAAATTACGTACCAAAAGGCGGATCATCTATCAGGGACTCCATTCCAAAACAACTTTGGAAAATTGCACCATCATGCCCCTAAGCATTCCGGCTAATGATGAAGCCATGGATTTCTACAATACTTTGACACTAGGCCACCTCTCAACCCCTCGGCGATCCTCGACCCATCGACCCTAGCTAGTTGACGACCCTCGACCGCTCGGCAATCCACAACCATCTACCCTAGTTCCCGACCCTCGACCATGTCTTCATCATTAGGCAAAAGTAACAGGCGCATGATGGTACGAAGCTCTCCAAAGTTATTTTGGAACAGAATCCCGGATAGGAGACCCTCGGCGGCCTCGGCGACCCCGACCCTCTGTGACCCTCGCGACCCTCTAGCCTAGTTTCCGACCCTCGACCCCTCGGCGATCCTCGACACCCTCATTCCCGATAAGAAGAAGAAGAAGAAGAAGAAGAAGAAGAAGAAGAAGAAGAAGAAGAAGAAGAAGAAGAAGAAGAAAAAATAGAGGAGAAGAAGAAGAAGAAAAAATAGAAGAAAAAAGAAGAAGAAAAAACAGGAGAAGAAGAAAAAATAGAAAATTTTCTATTTTTTTCTTCTCCTTATTCCTTCTTCCTCCTCTTTTTTCCTTCTTCTTCCTCTTCTTATTTTTCTCTCCTCTTCTTCCTCTTCTTCTTCTTCTTCTTCTTCTCCTTCTTCCTATTCTTATTTTCCTTTTTCCTCTCCTTCTTTTTCTTCCTTCTTCCTCTTTTCCATAAATATAAAAAGTACATACATGCATACAAAAATACATCTAAAAACTACATATATCTAAAAAATACATACATACATACATATATGAACATCTAAAAACATCTAAAAATACATACATACATATGAAAATACATACATATATGAAAAAGAATATATAAAAAACGGAATGAGGCGTGCGTGGCAGGGCGAGCGGTGCTCATGTGGGGAGGCGTCAAGGCGGGGCACACGGCGGGGCCGAGGCGCCGGGCGGGCAGGGTGTGGGGGTGAAGGTGGTCGAGGTCAGAAGGTCGCGACAAGGACGACGGCAAGGGCCGAGGGCGTCAGCGGCGTCAAGGGCGGGCATGACGAGGACTGCGGGCTCGAGGTCGGTGTCGAGGCGGCGAGGTCGGGACAGATGGGCGCGGGCTGACGAGATCGGGGTGATATGGCACAAGTGGGTATGGCGACAGCGTCAGGCGTCAAGGGGTGAGGGTGGCGACGGGCATGACGACGCGGGCGACAAGGTGAGGGCGAAGGCTGGCGGCGGGGAGAACGAGGAATCAAACGAAAACTTGACAAGTATTGTTTATATAGGCGAAGCATTGGTCGGTTGGTGGCTAGAACGAAACAAATGCACCTTTAGTCGGTTGGTGCCACCTGGCAGGACCAAAGGTCTCTTTCGTGAGCCCAAAGGGCGGGAAGCGAAGGCCTTTGGTCCCAGTTGGTGGCACCAACCGTACCTAAAGGCGCATTGAGTCAGCCTCTCGTCTTTGCCCGTGGCCAAAACTTTAGTCCCACCTCGCTAGTTGAGAGGGGCGGGCAGTGGTTTATAAGCCCCACTGCCGCACCCCTCTCAAGCTCCTCTCTATTGCAGGCTTACGAGCCTAATTGTCACTGCTATGCTTGATGGGCCTATTGGGCCTTCTGCGGGCCTGGATCCTGGCCCATGGTAGGGTTTCTAGTCGTATTCAGGCCGTAGTGGCTCAGTAGGTGGCATTTTTTTACTTTTCCCAGTTTTTTCTGTTTTTTGCATTATTTATTTTCTTTTGTTTTTTGCTTTATTTTTTAGTTCCTTTTGCTTTTAGGTAATAAAACATATGAACTTTCTGTTAGTGCCATTTCTTTTCCAATTTGAATAGCTTAAATTTGAATTTTTGAAATTTGTGTGAATCACTAGTTTTGAATAACTTTACTATAAACATAGATTTTTGAGTGATTCTTTTCCTGCTATATTCTTGTGTTTTGTCATTATATTCAAAAACAGATTTTGTTATTTTAGTTTCTAACACAAAAATTCTTTATGATTATTCTTTTTGCTATTAAAGTTTCTAACAAAAAGATTCTTTATGAAAATTCTTTTTGCTATTTTATATAATTTTAGTTTCAATAATACTAGAGGTTTATAATTTTTTTTTAGTTGATTCCTTTTGCTATTGGAGTTTTATAAAAGCTTTTTAGTTGTACTCCGCCTCCTGACAGATTGTTCAGATCCACTGATATCATTCCGTACTATGGGTCTACCTGTACCCTGCCTCCTGACAGATTGACCCATTTGCACTTAAACAAAGGGACCTTAATATCATTTTCATAGTCAAGTTCCCATATGTCCACTATGTAACCATAATATGTGTCCTTTCTCCTATTGGTTGCTGCATCAAAGCGAACACCACTATTTTGGTTGGTGCTCTTTTGATCTTGGGCGATCGTGTAAAATGTATTCCCATTTATCTCGTACCCTTTGTAGGTCATTACAGTCAAAGATGGTTCCCTCGCCAACGAGTACAGGTCATCGGAGCAGTGTTGTCACACAGGGCGTGTTTGGAACCAGCTGCATGAAACTCTGATGTGTTCATATGTAATCCAGTCCTCACACTTTGGTCGGGTGTTTGGGCCTTGCAGAATGTTCTTGTGTTCATCGACATCGGGGGTCACCAAGGTAGAATTCTGTAAAAGCGTGTAGTGTGCTTGAGACCAAGAATGCCCGTCCCTACATACTATTGAGTCCCCTCCTAGCGTGCCTTTTCCACCCAGTCTCCCCTCATACCGCGATTGAGGGAGACCTATCTTCTTAAGGTTAGGAATGTAGTCAACACAAAACCCAATGACATCCTCTGTTTGATGGCCCATGGAGATGCTTACTTACGGCCTAAGCGCGATTCTGGACATATTTCTTTAGGACTCCCATGAACCTCTCAAAGGGGAACATATTGTGTAGAAATACAGAGACCAAAATGATAATCTCGCCGACTAGATGAACTAGGACGTGTGTCATGATATTGAAGAAAGATGGTGGGAACACCAGCTCGAAACTGATAAGACATTGCGCCACATCACTCCTTAACCTTGGTAGGACTTCTGGGTCGATCACCTTCTGAGAGATTGCATTGAGGAATGAACATAGCTTCACAATGGCTAATCGAACGTTTTCCGATAGAAGCCCCCTCAATGCAACCGGAAGCAGTTGCGTCATAATCACGTGGCAGCCATGAGACTTTAGGTTTTGGAACTTCTTCTCTGGCATATTGATACGTCTCCAACGTATCTATAATTTTTGATTGTTCCATGCTATTATATTACCCCTTTTGGATGTTTATGGGATTTATTTTACATATTTATATCATTTTTGGGACTAACCTACTAACCGGAGGCCCAGCCCGTATTGCTGTTTTTTGCCTATTTCAGTATTTCGAAGAAAAGGAATGTATTTCGAAGAAAAGGAATATCAAACGGAGTCCAAATGGAATGAAACCTTCGGGAGCGTTGCTACCTCTTGAGCACTGCGTTGGATTTCCCCGAAGACGAGAGGATGATGCAGCAAAGTAGCGTAAGTATTTCCCTCAGTTTTTGAGAACCAAGGTATCAATCCGATGGGAGGCCACGCACAAGTCCCTCGTGCACGCACAAAGCGATAGCTACTGCAACCAACGTGATTAGGGGTTGTCAATCCCTTCACGGTCACTTACGAGTGAGATCCGATAGAGATGATAAATAATATTTTTGGTATTTTTTTGGTATAGAGATGCAAAGTGAAAAGTAAAAGGCAAAGTAAAAACAAAGCAAGTATTAAAGTGATGGAGATTGATATGATGAGAATAGACCCGGGGGCCATAGGTTTCACTAGAGGCTTCTCTCAAGAGCATAGATATTCTACGGTGGGTGAACAAATTACTGTTGAGCAATTGATGAATTGAGCATAGTTATGAGTATATCTAGGTATGATCATGTATGTAGGCATCACGTCCAAGACAAGTAGACCGAAACGATTACGCATCTACTACTATTACTCCACTCATCGTACCGCTATCCAAAGCATGCATCTAGAGTATTAAGTTAAAACAGAGTAACGCCTTAAGCAAGATGACATGATGTAGATGAATAAATTCATGCAATATGGTAAATACCCCATCTTGTTATCCTCGATGGCAACAATACAATACGTGCCTTGGAACCCTTTACATCCTTTGGTAAGGACACCGCAAGATTGAACCCAAAGCTAAGCACTTCTCCCATTGCAAGAACTACCAATCTCATTGGCCAAACCAAACGGATAATTTGAAGAGACTTGCAAAGATAACCAATCATACATAAAAGAATTCAGAGAAGATTCAAATATTATTCATAGATAAGCTGGATCATAAACCCATAATTCATTGGTCTCAACAAACACATCGCAAAAAGAAGATTACATCGAATAGATCTCCACCAGAGAGGGGTAGAACATTGTATTGAGATCCAAAAAGAGAGAAGAAGCCATCTAGCTACTAGCTATGGACCCGAAGGTCTGAAGTAAACTACTCGCACTTCATCGGAGGGGCTATGGTGATGATGTAGAAGCCCTCCGTGGTGGATGCCCCCTCGTGAACTCAGGAACAGGCCGAGATGGGATCTCGTGGATACAGGTGAAGTTGTGGCGGTGGAATTAGGTTTTGGCTCCTCTTCGATCGTTTGGGGGTAATGAGGTATATATAGGAGGAAGAATGCGTCGATTGGGCGATAGGGGCCCACGAGGCGGGCGCCACCGCGCCCACCCTCGTGACCGCCTCTTTCGTTCCTTGGAGTAGGGTCCAAGTCTCCTGGACCATGTTCGGTGAGAAAATCACGTTTCCAAAGGTTTCATTCCGTTTGGACACCGTTTGATATTCTGTTTCTTCGAAACACTGAAATAGGCAAAAAACAGCAATTTTGGGCTGGGCCTCCAGTTAACAGGTTAGTCCCAAAAATAATATAAAAGTGGAAAATAAAGCCCAATATAGTCCAAAACAGTAGATAAAGTAGCATGGAGCAATCAAAAATTATAGATACGTTGGAGACGTATCGCATCCCCAAGCTTAATTCACCTTTCGTCCTCGAGTAGGTTAATGATAAAAAAAGAATTTTTGATGCGGAGTGATACTTTGGCATAATTTCAATGTAAATCTTCTTAATTGTAGTATGAATATTCAGATCCGAAAGATTCAAGACAAAAGTTCATATTGACATAAAAATAATAATACTTGAAGCATACTAATCAAAGTAATCATGTCTTCTCAAAATAGCATGGCAAAAGAAAGTTCATCCCTACAAAATCATATAGTTAAGCTATGCTTCATTTTCGTGACACAAAGATGTTCCCAACTTCTATACCCCCGATGATAAGCCAAGCAATTGTTTCATACTTAAATAATCTCAAACTTTTTCAACCTTCACGCAATACATGAGCGTGAGCCATGGATATAACACTATGGGTGGAATAGAATATGATGATGGGGATTGTGTGGAGAAGACAAAAAGGAGAAAGTCTCACATTGACGAGGATAATCAGCGGGCTATGGAGATGCCCATCAATTGATGTCAACATGAGGAGTAGGGATTGCCATGCAATGGATGCACTAGAGCTAAAAATAAATGCTCAACAAAAGAAAACTAGTGGGTGTGCATCCAACTTGCTTGCTCCACGAAGACCTAGGGCATTTGAGGAAGCCCATCGTAGGAATATACAAGCCAAGTTCTATAATGAAAAATTCCCACTAGTATGAAAAAGACAACTTATGAGACTCACTATATGAAAAACATGGTGCTACTTTGAAGCACAATATATGAGACTCACTACATGAAGAACAAGGTGCTACTTTGAAGCACAATATATGAGACTCACTACATGAAGAACAAGGTGCTACTTTGAAGCACAAGTGTGGAAAAAGAGATAGTAGCATTGCCCTTTTTATAATATTTTTTTGGGCCTTTCTTTTTTTGGCCTTTATCTTTTTTTTTGGGCAATGCTCTAATAATGATGATCATCACACTTCTATTGATTACAACATAAGGATTAGAACTCGAAACTTAGAACAAGATATTACTCTATATGAATGCCTCCGGCGGTGTACGGGGATGGTGCAATGAATCAAGAGTGACATGTATGAAAAATAATGCATGGTGGCTTTGCCACAAATACGGTGTCAACTACATGATCATGCAATGGCAATATGACAAAAGTAAAGTATGTCATGATGATGATGAGCGGAACGTGGAAAGTTTCATGGCAATATATCTCGAATGGCTATGGAAATGCCATAATAGGTAGGTATGGTGGCTGTTTTGAGGAAGATATAAGGAGGTTTATGTGTGATAGGCGTATCATATCACGGGGTTTGGATGCACTGAAGTTTGCACCAACTCTCAAGGTGAGAAAGGACAATGCACGATGCTGAGGAGGCTAGCAAAGGTGGAAAGGTAAAAGTGCATTACAATCCATGGACTCAACATTAGTCAAAAGAACTCATATACTTATTGCAAAAATTTAGAAGTCATCAAAATCAAGTACTACAGACATGCTCCTAGGGGGATAGATTGGTAGGAAAAGACCATCGTCATTCCCCGACCACCACTCATAAGGATGCACAAGCCGGTACACTTCATGTTTCAAATTTGTTACACAACTTTAACCATAAGTGCATGCTACGGATTTGCAAACTTCAACACAAGCATTTCTCAAATTCACAACTACTCAACTAGCACGACTTTGATATTATCACCTCCATATCTCAAAACAATTATCAAGCATCAAAATTATCTTAGTATTCAACACACTCAAAAAAAAGTTTCACATATCTTGAATACCAAGTATATTAATATTAAGAAAATTACCATGCTATTAACGACTCTCAAAATAATCTAACTGAAGCAAGAAAGATCAATAGTTAATTTAAAACAAATCCACCAATGCGGTTTCTAAAAGATCTAAGTGAAGCACTAGAGCAAAAATTATCACGCTCAAAAGATATAAGTGAAGCGCTATGAGCAAAACTATCAGGCTTAAAAGATATAAGTGAAGCACTATGAGCAAAACTATCAAGCTCAAAAGATATAAGTGAAGCACATAGAGTATTCTAGCAAATTCCAATTTATGTATGGCTCTCTCAAAAGGCGTGTACATCAAGGATGATTGTGGTAAACTAACAAGCAAAGACGCAAATAATACAAGACGCTCCAAGCAAAACACTTATCATGTGGTGAATAAAAATATAGCTCCAAGTAAATTACCGATGGGAGTAGATTTAAAGAGGGGATGCCTTCCGGGCATCCCAAGCTTTGACTTTTGGTGTCCTTGGATTAACTTGGGGTGCCATGGGCATCCCAAGCTTAGGCTCTGCCACTCCTTGTTCCATAATCCATCAAAAGAATTACCCAAAACTTGAAAACTTCACAACACAAAACTCAATAGAAATCTCGTGAGCTCCGTTAGAGAAAGAAAACAAAAGACTACTTTAAGATACCGTAATGAACTCATTCTTTATTTATATTGGTGTTAAACCTACTGTGTTCCAACTTCTCTATGGATTATAAACTATTTTACTAGCCATAGATTCATCAAAATAAGCAAACAACACACGCAAAACAGAATCTGTCAAAAACAGAAGAGTCTGTAGTAATCTGTAACTAACGGAAACTTCTGTAACTCCAAAAATTCTAGAAAAATTAGACGACCTAGACAATTTGTTTGTTGATCAGCAGCAATTGGAATCAGTATTTTATCACGTTCTGGTGATTTTTAACAATTCGGGCACTGAGCGCAAAGTTTCTGGAAATTACAGCAAGATCAAATAACTATCATCCAAGAAGATCCAATAGGTCTAGCTTGGCAAACACTAATTAAAACATAAAACCACATCTATACAGAGGCTATATGGATTATTTATTCCTAAACAGAAACAAAAACAAAAAAATAAAAAATAAAATTGGGTTGCCTCCCAACAAGCGCTATCGTTTGACGCCCCTAACTAGGCATAAAAGCAAGGATAGATCTAGGTGGTGCCGTAGTAATAAGATAGATCGGTGAAACTCATTTCATATTCTCTATGTTCGGCAGCAAGTTTTCTTTGAGGCAAGCAAAAGTAATCAAATGGGCTAAATTTAATAGGACAAAAGTCCCCAAGATCAATTTTAGGAGGTATAGGTTCCTCTTTCGGCCCTTCGTATTGCACAACCAATTCATCATTATAAGCGTTCTTTTGATGAACTTTGTGAGCCTATACTCAAGAGAGCATCCTAGCTCATTATTTGAATAGCCAAATCATCATTAAGCTCAGAGATTCTATCAATTAAAATATTGGTAGGACTTTTTTCTAAGATTTTCATTAAAAGCAACATAGTCGATAGATTGAAGCGATTATTTCTTCTTGATCGAAAAGGATAGATTCTATGGGAGGACGGCCAGCGTCCACCCTATAATGCACAAAGATTTTTTGGTTTCTTTTATTATAAATCTGAATTCATGAGCCAAAAAGATAGTAATGGCACGCTTAACAGAGGAGTGTTCAATATTAGAAAATTCTAGGAAAATTCTTTGTATAGAAGGGTGCATATGCATAAATTGCCTTTCAAGTTCAACGATAAGCATGGCAATAGCGTCCATAAAGGCTACTAGTTCTATGAAGAATAAAACCACCCATAGAGGGTAAAGCACCCGCACAAGTAAAGAAATCTTGAATAACTCCTTTTCCAATAATATTACCACTACCGATTCAAAATCTTTTTGTATGATAGGTAGGGGATTCTTCAGCAGGAGCTTCGGAATTTTCCATGATATTATTATCGCCCATATCGGCAATAATTTCCCCAATTTCAGACATAACGACAAGCAAGCAAACTAACACACGAGCAAACAAGAGGCAACGGGAAAAAGAGGAGGAGATTGGGAAAGAGAGGGCGAATAAAATGGCAAGGGTGAAGTGGGGGAGAGAAAGCGAGGCAAATGGCAAATAATGTAATGCGAGAGATAGGGATTGTGATGGGTACTTGGTATGTTGACTTTTGCGTAGACTCAAGACAGCAGGCGCGCGAAATTCTTGTTGCTACCTCTTGAGCACTGCGTTGGATTTCCCAAGAGGAGAGGATGATGCAGCAAAGTAGCGTTAGTATTTCCCTCAGCTTTTTGAGAACCAAGGTATCAATCCAAGAGGAGGCCACGCACAAGTCCCCGATACCTGCACAAAGCGATAGCTACTCGCAACCAACGCGATTATGGGTTGTCTATCCCTTCACGGTCACTTACGAGAGTGAGATCTGATAGAGATGATAAATAATATTTTTGGTATTTTTTTGGTATAGAGATGCAAAGTGAAAAGTAAAAGGCAAAGTAAAAACAAAGCAAGTATTAAAGTGATGGAGAGTGATATGGTGAGAATAGACTGGGGCCATAGGTTTCACTAGAGGCTTCTCTCAAGAGCATAGATATTCTACGGTGGGTGAACAAATTACTGTTGAGCAATTGATGTAATTGAGCATAGTTATGAGTATATCTAGGTATGATCATGTATATAGTCATCACGTCCAAGACAAGTAGACCAAAATGATTACGCATCTACTACTATTACTCCACTCATCGACCGCTATCCGGCATGCATCTAGAGTATTAAGTTAAAAACAAAGTAGCCTGTAAGCAAGATGACATGATGTAGAGGAATAAATTCATGCAATATGATAAATACTCCATCTTGTTATCCTCGATGGCAACAATACAATACGTGCCTTGCAACCCTTTACATCCTTTGGGTAAGGGCGCGCAAGATTGAACCCAAAGCTAAGCACTTCTCCCATTGCAAGAACTACCAATCTAGTTGGCCAAACCAAGCGGATAATTGAAGAGACTTGCAAAGATAACCAATCAAACATAAAAGAATTCAGAGAAGATTCAAATATTATTCATAGATAAGCTGGATCACAAACCCACAATTCATCGGTCTCAACAAACACACTGCAAAAAGAAGATTACATCGAATAGATCTCCACGAGAGAGGGGGAGAACATTGTATTGAGATCCAAAAAGAGAGAAGAAGCCATCTAGGTACTAGCTATGGACCGAAGGTGCAAGTAAACTACTCACACTTCATCGGAGGGGCTATGGTGATGATGTAGAAGCCCTCCGTGGTGGATGCCCCCCGTGAGCTTCAAACAGAGCCCCAAGATGGGATCTCGTGGATCTGAGGAAGTTGCTTGACGGTGGAATTAGGTTTTGGCTCCTCTTACGATCGTTTGAAGTACGTAGGTATATATAGGAGGAATGAGTGCGTCGGTGGAGCGACAGGGGGCCCAGTAGAGGGGGCGCCCTAGGGCGCCCCCACCCTCGTGACCGCCTCTCTTTCGTTCCTTGGAGTAGGGTCCAAGTCTCATGGATCACGTTCGGTGAGAAAATCACGTTTAGAAGGTTTCATTTTGTTTGGACTCCGTTTGATATTCTGCTTTCTTGAAACACCAAATAGGCAAAAACGGCAATGCAGGCTGGGCCTCCGGTTAATAGGTTAGTCCCAAAAATAATATAAAAGTGGAAAATAAAGCCCAATATAGTCCAAAGCAGTAGATAAAGTAGCATGGAGCAATCAAAAATTATAGATACGTTGGAGGCGTATCAAGCGTGATTTTGGAGCGAACGTGATCCGGAGGATTTGGAGTGCAAGTCAAGAAGCCGCGAAGCTTCCACGAGATAGGAGGGCGCCCCATAGGGCGCGCCCCCTGTCTCGTGGGCCCTCGGCGTCCACCTACGTCGTCTTCCTCCCATTGTAAGCCTCGTGCCCGAAAACATCCAGGGAGCACAAACACAATTTCCACCGATGTAACCTTCTCAGATCCATGAGATCTCATCTTGGAGCCTTCAAAGCACTCTCTGGGAGGGAATCGACCACAGAGGGCTTCTACATCAACATCCTTGCCCCTCAGATGAGTTGTGAGTAGTTTACCACAGACCTCACGGGTCCATAGTTATTAGCTAGATGGCTTCTTCTCTTTTTGGATCTCAATACAATGTTCTCCCCTCTCTTGTGGAGATCTATTCGATGTAAACTCTTTTTGCGGTGTGTTTGTCGAGATCCGATGAATTGTGGGTTTATGATCAAGTTTATCTATGAATAATATTTGAATCTTCTCAATTCTTTTATGTATGATTGAGTTATCTTTGCAAGTCAATTCGACTTATCAGTTTGGTTTGGCCTACTAGATTGATCTTTCTTGCCATGGAAGAAGTGCTTAGCTTTGGGTTCAATCTTGCGGTGTCCTTACCCAGTGACAGAAAGGGTTGCAAGGCACGTATTGTATTGTTGTCATCGAGGATAACAAGATGGGTATTGCTTGAGTTTATCTCTCTACATCATGTCATCTTACTTAAGGCATTACTCTGTTCTTATGAACTTAATACTCTAGATGCAGGCAGGAGTCGGTCGATGTGTGGAGTAATAGTAGTAGATGCAGGCAGGAGTCGGTCTAGTTGTTGCGGACGTGATGCCTATATACATGATCATGCCTAGATAATCTCATAATTATTCGCTTTTCTATCAATTGCTCGACAGTAATTTGTTCACCCACCGTAATACTTATGCTATCTTGAGAGAAGCCACTAGTGAAACCTATGGCCCCGGGGTCTATCTTTTATCATATTTCCTTCCAATCTACTTTTATGTGCATCTTTACTTTTGCATCTATATTATAAAATACCAAAAATATATTTATCTTATCATACTATCTTTATTAGATCTCACTTCAAGAATGGCCGTGAAGGGATTGACAACCTTTATTGCGTTGGTTGCGAGTTCTTTGTTTGTTTGTGTAGGTGCGTGGGACTTTTGAGGAGCCTCCTCTTGGATTGATACCTTGGTTCTCAAAAGTCGAGAAAATACTTACGCTACTATTGCTGCATCACCCTTTCCTCTTCAAGGAAAACCAGCATAAGCTCAAGACGTAGCACATATTTATCATTCCCTTTATATTCGACGAGAAGCGACGGGACCTTCATATCGAAAGAGCATTCAAATAAGATTTCCTTCTCTTCTTTGGTAAGAGCATAGTGGCAGGACCTTCATCTTGCTTTTGGAGGCAAGCCCGTCTTTTTCGTGCAAACATTGCAGGTCCTCCGTGCCTCCTCATTGTATCTTTTGTCTTCCCATACACGCCCAAGAAGCCTAGCAGGTTCACGCAAAGGTTCTTCGTCACGTGCATCACGTCGATCGAAGAGTGGACCTCTAGGTCTTTCCAGTAGGGTAGGTCCCAAAATATAGATTTCTTATTCCACATGGGTGCGTGTCCCTCAGCGTCATTCCGAACAGATAGTCCGCGGGGACCCTTTCCGAAGATTACTTTTAAAACATTGACCATAGCAAGTACGTGATCACCGGTACGCATGGCGGGCTTCTTCGGGTGATCTGCCTCGCCTTTGAAGTGCTTGCCTTTCTTTCGACATTGATGGTTGGTCTGAAGGAATCGACGATGCCCCAGGTAAACATTCTTCCTGCATTTGTCCAGGTATATACTTTTGGTGTCATATAAACAGTGCGTGCATGCATGGTTCCCTTGTTTGACTGTCCTGAAAGGTTACTGAGAGCAGGCCAATCATTGGTGGTGACAAAGAGCAATGCATGCAGGTCAAATTCCTCCTGTTTGTGCTCATCCCACATACATACACCTTTCCGATCCACATTTGTAAAATTTCTTCAACTAATGGCCTTAGGTACACATCAATGTCGTTGTCGGGTTGCTTAGGGCCTTGGATGAGAGCGGCATCATAATGAACTTCCACTTCATGCACGGCCAAGGAGGAAGCTTATAGATACATAGAGTCATGGACGGTCTTTGTGATTGCTGCTCTGCTCCCGGAAGGATTAATGCCATCCGCGCTTAAACCAAAACCATACTTTCCTTGCGTCACCTGCAAACTCCTCGATAATTTCTCTCGATTTTTCTCCATCATGACCGTCCGGGTGCTCTCAACTTCCGGTCTTTCTTACGGTCATCTACGTGCCATCACATCGACTTGGCATGCTCTTTGTTTCTGAATAGGCGTTTCAACCGTGGTATTATAGGAGCATACCACATCACCTTGGCAAGAACCCTCTTCCGGGGGCGCTCGCCGTCAACGTCATCAGGGTCATCTCGTCTGATCTTATACCGCAATGCACCGCATATCGGGCATGCATTCAAATCCTCACTCGCACCACGATGCAGGATGCGATCATTAGGGCATGCATGTATCTTACGCACCTCAATCCTAGAGGGCAAACAACCTTCTTTGCTGCATCGTCTTGTCAGGCAATTCGTTATCCTTTGAAAGCTTCTTCTTCAATATTTTCAGTAGCTTCTCAAATTCTTTGTCAGGCACATCATTCTCTGCCTTCCACTGCAGCAATTCTAGTACGGTATCGAGCTTTGTGTTGCCATCTTCGCAATTGGGGTACAAACCTTTTTTTTATCCTCTAGCATGTGATCAAACTTCACCTTCTCCTTTTGACTTTCACACTCACTCCTTGCATCAACAATGACCCGGCGGAGATCATCATCGGGCACATCATCTGGTTCCTCTTGATCTTCAACAGCTTCCCCGTTCTGACATCACCGTATTGGGGGGGGCACATAGGTCTCATCGTCCTCTTCTTCTTCGTTGTCTTCCATCATAACCCCTATTTCTCCGTGCTTGGTCCAAATATTATAGTGTGGCATGAAACCCTTATAAAGCAGGTGGGTGTGAATGATTTTTGAGTCAGAGTAAAACTTCGTATTCCCACATACAGGGCATGGACAACACATAAAACCATTCTGCTAGTTTGCCTCAGCCACTTCGAGAAAATCATGCACGCCCTTAATGTACTCGGAGGTGTGTTTGTCACCATACATCCATTGCCGGTTCATCTCATTGTGCATTATATATAATTAAGTGTGTCAAAAACCATTACAGAACATCATGAATAGATAATTAAGTGACCAAATTAATAAAAGTTCATCATCACATTAAAACCAAAGTACATACATAGTTCTCATCTAACAACATATAGCTCTCCATAGCATCTAATTAATTAAACCATACATTGAAACTATGTAAAACATTTCAATACGAAAACAAATGCGATCATAATCGCAACCAAGGTAACAATTGATCCAACGACATAATGATACCAAGCCTCGGTATGAATGGCATATTTTCTAATCTTTCTAATCTTCAAGCGCATTGCATCCATCTTGATCTTGTGATCATCGACGACATCCACAACATGCAACTCCAGTATCATATTCTCCTCCTCAATTTTTTTTAGTTTTTCCTTCAAGAAATTATTTTCTTCTTCAACTAAATTTAACCTCTCGACAATAGGGTCGGTTGGAATTTCTGGTTCACATACCTCCTAGATAAATAAAATTTATGTCACGTTGGTCGGCATAATTGTCATAAACAATAAATAGAACCAAATAGTTATAAAAGATAATATATACCACATCGAATCATATGGCAGACGAGGGCCGAAGGAGGCGGATACCAAAACCATCGCACTAAATAATAAGAAGCAACAATAAAAGTAAGAAAAAAATACAAGTATCTATATAAACATACAAGTAAGAATTTTTTCCTTTCAAAAAGAAGATAAGAACAAGAGGCTCACCACGGTGGTGCCGGGCGACAGATCAGCGCGAGCGATCGATGAGTGAAAACGAGGGACGGGGCGTGACGGACCGCTAAACCTAGACAAATATTGAGGAAAATGGAGTTTGGAGGTCGAGCTTGGAGAGGTGAAAGCTTAAGTACTGTGGCTCGGGCAATCCATCGAACACCTTGTGTGCATAGGAGGTGAGCTAGAGCACCACAAAACTCCCCCCTCGCCGGCAGGAAAAAGCAGGCGGTGGGAGTGCTGCTCATGGCGAGGTATATATAAACAACTCATTGGTCCCGGTTCCGTGGTTGAACGACTAAAATCACTCTTCGTGCAGTGGGTTCATGCCACGAACCGGGTCCAATGGAGGTGGGCAGGGCGAGGGCCATTGATCGGTTCGTGGCCTGGCAAAGGACCAAAAGGCCAGACGAACGGGACCAATGGCCCCACGAGGCGGCGAACCCAGCTTCACGAACCGGGACCGATGAGCATTGATGGGTTCGTGACGAACCGAGACTAATGGGCTTTATCTGGCCCGGACGTATGCCCTGTTTTCTACAAGTGTTGCTTGACCATATGTTTTCTGATGATGACAGATGCAAGGTAATCACTATTATGCACTCTATTTTGTCTTCGTGCAACCAGTGGACACATGATCATGATGGATACGATCTTGTGCAAGGGACCAAATGGGCACACAAGTCTCTATCTTTGCTGGAAATTCTGAAGAGAGGAAAGAAGAATCCGGTGGGCCAATGCCGGAGACCGCTTGATCCTAGTTGCTTCATCATCAACACCGTCAGATCGATAGCTATTGATGCTATTAAGGGGGCGGGTGGTGTGGCACGTTCTCATATAGCTCAGAGGGGGGCTCGAATCCTTCATAGATGAACTTCTGGTGATCTTCACATAGCTCAGAGGATACTCGCACGTTACTATTGAGGTAGACTGTCTAGAGTTAGCAACCTCTAGAACTCGCTTAGTAATTCTAGATCAATTGCAACACCTAATCTGAAGGAATTGGAGGAGATGGTGTCTAGTTTGGCTACGTTTTGGTTACTCATATTGGGAGAACTCTTAATGTCCCCACTCATCAGTGTGCTAAGCTAGCGTATACTTTTGACGGGACTGAAAGTTGACTTGTCCAAAACCAAGAGTTCCTTATAGGCTGCCTTCTAGTAGATTGTAACTGTTTACTACTTAACTAATAGGGCTCCCTAGTTCGATGCTCAAAATATATAGGTGGTAGCGGGGAATTATGCCTTTAGATTTGTTCGGACATCCTAGCTTAATAGGAATTATAGAATACGCATATCAATAAGGAATTTCTTTTTTCGAGAGCCCATTCGCAAGCAATCAAAGTTAATCATGATTGACTTGAAGAAATTTGAGGATGGATGACCAACTGGAAGTTGATCTCGGGAGCGCACGAATGAGGACAAAGTGCGTGGAAAGACTAGTGTTGGGCATGTGGAGCTAATATAGATTCCGCCAGGGGTACCGGTCGGGAACCGATGGTTGCGACCGGGGTGTTACATTTTTCATAGACTTGAAACTTCTAGCTTCAAGGCACACTACCGGTTATCACCGACACTTACTTCATCTACTCGATTGGGCTCTCGCTTCTGCTTCCTGGAGAGGGCGGTATGAAAAGGGTCGGATCTATAGTCTTGGTTTACCGGAGACGTGGGAGAAGAGAGTTGAATGGGAGGTACGTGATGTTATGGTGTACCAAAGTTTATGCAAGCAAGTCACGAAGATGAAAAGCTACAAAGGTCATGTACTATGTTCTTTGTTTTTTTACCTCATTTTAGGGTCGCCGATGACGTACACTTCCTAGTCTTTTTTAGGCATGCTCACTATCTAACCTAGGTTTCCTGGGCTTAGCGTAGGGCTTGTAGATTATTTGTTGAATGTGAGTAACATGCATGTTCATGTTGGTCTTTTTACATGAATGGTGGCATAGTTATAGGGAAAACACTTCCTACACTTGCCCGTACGAAAAGCTCTCCTCCCGCATCGCTCCCGTGGGCGACGGGGAGGAACCCGCCGCCGCCGCCCCTAGTCTTCCCGCGCCTCCCCCTTCCCTTGCCGCCACGGGCCAGCGGTCGGGCGGCTCTACCGTCGTCGTCGTGGCGGGTCTTCGCCCCTCGCGTGCAGGAGTCTGGCGCGGGCCGGGTCGCTGGTCCGGGGCACCGCGAGCTTCATGGTCGTGGTAACGCAGCGGAGGGCCCTTCAGCCAGTGCTGCTCGGGCTCCTCTCGTGGCGTGGCTGGCTGCGCCTAGGGTGGCGTGCCCGGCGCCGTTGGTTGCGTATCGAGGTCCGCTTTGGATCTGGTGGCCTGTGTGGCGCGGTGCCAGTGGTGGTGGCGGTGACTGTCCGAACGCAGGTCGGCGGGGCTCCCATGGATCTGGTGTGTGGTGGCCGGCGGGGAAGCGGCTCGTGGTGTTCCTAGCTTGCTGGTGCTCCTACGGCGGGTCCCGGAGGCGTCCGGGGCACGGATCAGGGCGAGGCTGAGTTCGGCAGGCTGCGGGCGGCACTGTGGCGATTTGGCTGCGGTAGCGAGGAGGGAGGATGGCGGCGTGGCGGCGCCGCTCTTGGCGGTGGGTGCGGGGCTGCCATGACGGCGCGTGGTGCCGTGGTGGTTCTGCTGGCCATGTTAGAGGCGGTTGGCAGTGGCGAGCGGTGTAGAGTGCTTGGCCGCCGTCGGTGGTGATGGGTTATGGTGATGATGGGTTTGGTGAGCTCCGGGTGAAAGCCTTGCTCGACCTCGGTCGATGCCGGCGTCGACGGCGTCCTTGGACGTCGTTCCCTTGTTGGAGGCGGCGTCGTGGAGCCCCTTCACCTCCCTCGTCAACTCAGCCACGGGCTCTTCGGGTGAAAACCCTAACTTAGGCCTTGGCCTAAGTGGGCGGCGGCGGCGTTCCTCGTCGCTTCCCTCTTGGGGGCGACGCCTTTGGAGGTCCGGTCCTTTCTGCTGGTGGTGGCTTTGTGGCTTTGCAACTTCGTCGTCGGCTAGGCGAGTGCACGGCCTCGGGGCCGGCGTGGAAGTCGGAGCGGCGGCTCCGGGTATCTCCTACGTGTGGTGGTTAGCTTTGGCCGCCAGGGTGATATGGTCATCGACTAGGTGGGTTCGCGGCCTCGGGGCCGGAGTGGAAGTCGGTGCGGCGGCGCCGGAGATCTCGTGCGTGTAGGGTGTTGGCTTTGGCCTCTAGGGCGGCGGAGCCATCGACTAGGCTGGTGCGTGGCCTCGGGGCTGGTGTGGATGTCGGAGCGGCGGCTCCGAAGCCCAGTGTTCTGTTGTAGGGTGTCATCTCTGGTCACTTGGGTGACAGTGTCATCGACTCGAGTGGTGCGCAGCCTCGGGGCTGGCGTGTGCGTGTATCGCAGATGTATCGGTTTTCGGCCAATTTTCCTTATAAACTGATCAATTCTCTTCTTCTTAATGAAAAGGCAGAGCTCCTGCCGGTTGCTCAAAAAAATGGTGGCATAGTTATATGTTGAGATAATTATAATTATTGGAAACGATCAACTATTTAGGTATAGCACTAGATTCCTAAGCACGAAGTATTTTTTTTCGAGAAAACTTCTGATCTACTCATTTTCAATCATGAAAGTACAACATACACCATAAATAATAAAAATTACATCCAGATTCGTAGACCACATAGCGATGACTACAAGCATTGAAACGAGCCGAAGGTGCGCCACCATCATCGCCCCTTCCTTGCCGGAGCCGAGCAAAACTTGTTGTAGTAGACAATTGAGAAGTCGTCGTGCTAAGACCCCCTAGTACCAATGCACCAGAACAACAACCATCGCCGAAGAAGAGTAGCGTAGATCGGAAGGATCCAACCTGAAAAAACACAAACGTAGACAAAACTATGATCAGATCTAAGCAAATCCACCAAAGATAGATCCGCCGGAGACACATCTCTGCACACCCATCGACGATGCTAGGCACACCACTAGGACGGGGGCAAGGCGGAGAATCTTATTCCATCTTCGGAGAGTCGCCAAGGCCTCGGCCTTCCCGAGCATGACACACACCCTAACAAGACTCAAAGGAACATTTAAAAATAGAGCTCTCCCGCCGGAAGGGTCGGGATCCACCATGTCGTCATGGCCCTAAGGCCACCAGAGACGAGGCGAACCGGCGGGAGACGGAGGAACCCTCTTAAGCACGAAGTATTACTCCCTAATATAAGCAAATGGGTAAAATAGTTGGTTAAGAAACAAAGAAATTGAATACTGAATACGAGCACATTCCTAATTTGCATTTGGAAGCTACCTATTTTTATGCTAATAAATATATACTTGAATACCAGCACTTAAAGTTTTTGCATTACCCAACAATTAACGTGTTTTTATTAGAGTTAATTGCATGAAGCCACCCCAATTGTGGCATCGTTTGTAGAGAAGATGGTTTTGCAATTTACATGACCCGCAATGTTTTTTGTCATTGCAAATCACGCTATTATTTTATAATTTGCATTTGGAAGCTACCTATTTTTATGCTAATAAATATATACTTGAATACCAGCACTTAAAGTTTTTGCATTACCCAACAATTAACATGTTTTTATTAGAGTTAATTGCATGAAGCCACCACAATTGTGGCATCGTTTGTAGAGAAGATGGTTTTGCAATTTACATGACGCGCAAAGTATTTTGTCATTGCAAATCACGCTATTATTTTATAAGGTAACTATGGAATCTTCGTCACCGATTACCTTGAGTCAAACTAGCTTCAGTTACGTTAGTACCATCTTCCAATATCTCTACTCCTAATGGAGCAGTTGGTGAATAGTCCGCGCGGTTTATTTTCGCTGGTTTATTTTCGTCATCCTCCCACCTCCGGTTTTTTTCGTCATCCTCTCACCTCCTTTAACTTCGCAACCCTCCCTTGAAAAAACCTGTGCCAAAAAAACCCGTACGACGCCCCTCCTCTCGATCCAGAGAAAAACCCGTACCACGCCCCCTCCTCTCGATCCAGATGCGACCTCTCTCCCGCTCCGCCGCCGCCCCTACTGCTCAGCCGCCGCCCCCTCGATCTGTTTCCTGTAGCCAAATCCGGCCGGGGGAGCCGCCGTAGAGCCTCCACGTCGTCGGAGCAGAGCAGCCCAAGGTGGGTGCCGATCTCGTCCCGCAGATCACCGGTGGGGCCACGACCACCTCATTCACTGTCGCGGTGGTGTTTCTCCCCGCGTCGCCGTCGTTGGTTCGCCTCACCCTCCTCACCCCGTCGGCTGCAACCGCTCCTACCCTCCACGGTGCTCCTCTTCGGCATCCACCGCAGGCCAGTGAGCGGCCACGACCAGAAGTCAGGGAGGCCTCTATTCCTCATGTATGCAAAAATCCAGGGTAGTTGATACAGATGCTGTAATATTCTCTGGTTCTTCGAACTCGTGCTAAATATTCTCATGCCACTTTTGTAGGAACCGGGATGCGGTTCTGGCTTGTGGGCACATGAGAGCCTGACGATTTGAACACTAGCCTGTTTTCTTCTGTAGGAAAGTGGCATCCTTGACCTGATGGAAAGTTGGAGACAGACATCAAATTGGCTGCGGATCATTCTGAATGCTGGATTTCATGCCATCACTCTGACGAAAGCATCTGTGCATCTGTTCTGTTCTGTATGTTGCCAGCTTGGCCTGCTGCTATAAATATAGCACCAAATCTACCAGGTTCAACACCATTCATTGCCTCATTAGAAGCCTTCCAGTGTTCATTGTCGCAAGGTAACCGACTCTTTTGGCTTTCTGCAAGTGTTTTTATTTTCTCTACTCATATGTTCGCTGGAGCCAGGATATGTTCAGGCTAATTATGCTGGATTGAGGTGTCATGGTAGATGTATTAACACATAGGTAATATCAGAAATTCAGAATATACCTTCCACTGGGTGTGAATAATATAGTGAGATGTACCTTACAATGTCTATGTCAGATGTTAGTACCAAAGTTCAGCCATTAATTTTTTTTTGCTGAGTTGTCTGATTTCAGAGCCAAGAGAATGTCTGCCGTGTTTGTTTTGTACCTGGCACACTAAATAATTTATTTTAGTTAATCTCCTGGAAAATATGTTATTGCTTTCTCATGAACTGCTTATTGTTCTTTCAGGTTGCTGTCTGATTGTGTTATTCTACCTCGACTGCAACCGGTCATGGTTGTCTCTGCGCTGCCGCCCCCTCGCATCGCGCCGTTGCCTCGCGTAGGACTACGAGCATGGGACGCTAGGTCGAGGTTTTCTTGTCTCGTCAGGATTCTCGTGCTGCGAATTTAGTAATGGGGCAAATTTTTGGGTGTCCTAATTTTTTTGCGGATTGATGAGAATTTGGCGAGGGAGATCATAAACCACCTCTCGCTGCGGCACATCAATTGTTGAATTCGCTTGAAGGAGGTGTGTTTCCTCTCTGTTCCCTTGAGCCTATCACCATGATTTTACATCGAGATGATGTTTCTTCTTCAACAGGCGATGACGAACAACATGGGAACAAGGAGGAACTTTACATCGAGCCGATGTTTCCTCTCTCCCATTCTCTTTCCTTTCCGAGCCGTTCACAATCATTAGAGGTGGACATTGATTGGGAGGGAGGATAAGAGGCCTCAGATCGTGGATCCTCTTTGATCCGGACCTCCTCGACGCCTTGCGCGCCGTCATCTACGCATACTCCACGCGCTCGGGTGCGAAGTGTCCACACATGCGCCCGACTGGGACGAGCTCGGCGTGCTTCTGCCAGGCCAAATGGTGCCATGCCCCTCCTGTTGTGGACCTGTGGTGGTACATCAGCAAAGATGATGATGAGGTGGCGCTACACGAGCGGTCGTGGCACCACCCGATGCACCATCACGCCTTGCGCAGGGGTGCAAGCAAGATGGCCTGGTTCATCATGTGCGGCACATGGAGTGGTCGGCTGGTTGCCATTGGCTCTATGAACATGGCTCGGCCGCTGCCGTCACTGTGAACCGCATGTTGTTCCTCAGATGCAACAAGAATGACTTCTTGGGTTCACTGTACTTTCTAAACGGTTGTAACTTTTTTGCTTCTGAAGTGTCATAGGATACCAAAAATCTCGATGATATATTAGTCACCTGCAGTCCTTGACAAGAATTGATCCAAAGGACGAAAACTTATAAAGTCCTCAAGCTCATAAACTACAGGTTTGTTATTATGATCTCATTATAATTTTCTTGTTGATTTTTTACACTTGCAGCACTCTGAAGTTACAGTAGTCAGGACTTGCTTTTCTACTTTGATTTTCAGCTTAGTTTGTGTTAGTAGTTGTACCAAATTCACTGTAAGTTTTGCCTCTTGATGTGTTGTAATCTCTACTCTAAGTTCAATGTAACTCTGATTCTAAGCTTTATTAGTCACTTTTCCCATGTCTTACAGTACATCTGAATATGAGTTACACTAACCAGAAGTGGATTTTCCCCATGTTTGTTGTGCAAAGTTCAATATAACTGTTATATTCTTGAGTTTTTATATTGGATTACATTTTTGGTTTGCTGCAGGAAGTTGGAAGCAGAGAAAATGGATTGGGACAAGGAGCCAGACAGAGGATGGTCAGTGAGTTTGCTCCTTTTGATCATCAATTATCAAAACTTGACATTTTCATGATGAATATTCTGAAGATAAACAATCTGCATGTATTAAAGAGGAGGGGCTCAGCGGAACAAATGGCCAAGGAGAAAAAAGTAGCTATCGCCACAAGCATCAAGATATGTGGGCTTCATGTAACTCATGCTTCCTACCAATACGTTTTTCATAATTTCCATTGAATACCTCAAATGATCTGAGCTTGTCTGTTATTTTTTGCTGAACAGTCCACTCCGCACCACATGAGAAATCTACACATTTTTTTGTTATAATCAGATTTATGCTCTAGCCAAGAATTATGACTAATTTCTCATGCCTGAAGAACCAGTATATAATCATAGTTGCTTAATTAGTTAGGGATGTTTCGGCAATTGTTTTTACCACCACTATTAATCACAATGTTCTGTTTGTTGTAGGCGTCATTTACTACCCCGCAGAATACATCGGTAAGTTGAGGTGTGTTTGAGTAGCCTTCACTATCCAAATAGTTTATAATCCTTTTATGCATCTTGTTGTGAGACTGTTATTTTCTTAATTTATTAATGCTTGATGGTTCTTGCGGGCATGGCTATTACGGAAGATATGATCAGACATACGAGTCAAGATAGTGAGGGAGTAGTAGTTCTTGCATATGAAAGTGGAACCTTGTAGCATGTGGGTTTGTAAAAATAGTTGAGCCAGTTGAGGGGGTCCTCCGTGCCGTCATAGGTGGCGAAGTCGATCTTGGTGAACCGCGGCGGTGTCTGGGTCGGAGCGCCGTGTCGAGCTGGCTCGGAGGTGCGGAGCAGCGAGGCGGGTGGCGCCTGGTCGGAGTACTCCGGGTAGGGACCCGCGGAGCCGGATGGCCCGCCGAACTGCGGAAACGGGGTCGGCTGCTCCGGAGCCGTGGTGTAGACCGGCGAAGACCCAGCAGCCCAAGCTGGTAATGGCGACGGGGAGGGCGGAAACCGGACCTGATGAATCGGGAGGCCTGTCGGCGAGGGTGCCTCGAAATGGGCGAGATGCGGCGCCGGTGGTTGCGCGTCGGCGGCGGGTGGGTGGGCGTCGGTACGCGGGGCGGTGGCTGCAAGTACCACGAGGCCCGCGGCCGGCGTGGTCCCGCCTGGAACGGCAGCAGCGGCAGCCCGGTGCAAGCCGGCGCGGTTGTCCCCGAGCAGATCAAGGATGGCAAGGGTGCGGGGAGCGGCTGCAGCGGTCCGGTGCTTGCCGCTGCAGCATGTCTTAGAAGCGGCCAGGCCCTCGGTGGTCCCGCTGAACAGAGCAGCGGCGGCAGCCCGGTGCAAGCGGCGGTTGTCCCCGAGCAGATCAAGGATGGCAAGGTGCGAGCGGTACGGTCCGGTGGCCGCCGCTGCGGCATGTCTTTATGTGACGAGCGTGATGGCGTCGGCGCCAAGGCGAAGAAGCGCCTTGGTCGGATAACGCCGGTGGAGCCGCTGAGCAGCGGCATCGAAGCGCGTCACGGAGAAGATGCTGAAAGCCACGGCGTGGCGTGGTAACGGCGCCCGTCGGCGAGGCATGTAGGCCCGCCAGCGTCTGCTTCTTCTTGCAAGTGGAGGCTCTGGACGGCGGTCACGAGATCCCGCAGGGTGGCCGTGACCTGCTCCGGGGTGAAGATGGCAGACGGTGTTGGCACGGAGGGAACCGATGATGGCGGCGCGGGCGGGGCCGCGGTGGAGACGTGGCCCGCCAGCGCGGTTGTCCCTAAAAACAAGGAGGTTTGCTTAGCGTTAGCAAGCTAGAGCCTCCTGTTGAGCCTGACTTATACCGGGTTGCCAAAAGCCTGGGTCAGAGTAGCAATTCGGGTGAACATCAAAGTCTAGGGACCAATAATAATGGTGATCCTAAGTTATTGTTCACTTGCCTAAAATATGTCTACTCCGGATATTCTCTCGCCCAAGAGACTCTTTCCCGAGAATCCCTGTTCTTTCAACTCATCTAAACGAAAAGAAAACCTTGTGTGCTATTTGTAAGAATAGAAAGGATGATTGCATTTGTATTGTGGTTGAACATTGTGTGCTGGCGCAATGTGCTCATTGTTGGGAAAGAGTGAGCATTGTTTACAAATTCATTTGTTGGCCCGTGGCAACGCACGGGCAGTCTACTAGTTTAGATAGGAGGATAATTGATACTCCAAACTCTTATTGTTGGCTTGGAAGTATATCTTGAAAAAGAAAAATAACAAAAAGAGGGCTACTGTTTGTTGGGCGGGGATATATAGGGCCGAGGCCCACCGCCAGCCCAGCAAACTCATCCAAATGTCCTAGGAGGACTGGCGCCTGCGCAGGGCTGTGCTTATGTTATCAAGGCCAAAGCACAGGGAAACAAGCCTTTCGTTTGGAAATTCATACCCGCGCGTCAACCTCCAAGAGGCAGAGGGAGCGCGTCGGTTTAGGGTTAATCACGCGCACCAACGGTGCAGCTCATTACGCTGACGCCACCCGCCTAGGACTGGACCAACACTTCACCCTCGCCATTGCTCCGCTGGCGAACCCCGAAGGTATATAAGTTGGTCTGGTTTCGCTCAGGTAAGCGAGGTGGGACTAAAGAATGGGCGGGTGAAGATGCTAGCGCTGTGCCGCTGTGTGCGAGTCTGGCTGTGCTGGGCTCGAAATGGCAACGGATGGATGGGCCTCCTGGTCTATAACTTGGTGATAGCCGGCCGGTCAGCACCTGGCAAAAGGCCTACGAAGCTTCCAGTGATGATGCAAGTCCCCGTAGAAGTTAAACATGATGAAGCTGCCTCAATACATCATCAGAAGGAAATTCCCGTAAAAAGATCAGAAAAAAAAATATTGCACGTGTGTTTTCACACTGATTGGAGCATTAAAATTTGTTGAAGATCTTCATCTCCACGCTTGGAAGAGACCTAAAGATCAACCAAACCAGCTAGTGCTAAGCATGTGCGGGCCAATTACATCAAGAACCGCAGTGTATTCATACAGTGTAAAAGGTGAAGCATCAGCTGGTCATATATTATTCATACAGTGTATTCCGAGAACAAAAAAAGGAAAGGAACATCCAAGAACTGAACTGTCTTAACCCAAGAACTTGCGCCCTGTCATCTTCTCGGACTCGTATATGATGTGATTGATAAGGCCCCTTGCCGCACTGCAAAGCAAGAAAGAGTTTCAGAGGACATGTTGCGGCAAGAATAAAAAAGGAAAGTAACATCCAAGAACTGAACTTGTCCAAGGACCAGTGACTTACTCGTCCTTCATCTTCTGTATCTTCTCTGGATCAGTCTCATGCATGTTTTTCTTGAACTGTTGCCTCACCATGGAAACGAGAAGCCCTGTGTTGTGTTGCTGGGCCAACAAAAACAACAGCTCTGTCAAGCGTGAGCATTCATATGGTCATACGATGCCATAACATCCAGGGTGAAAAGGACTTTGGTTCTAGTTGCAATGGCATTTTATTCTATGCTACGGAACTGATTCTCCTTCTATCATGTAGATAAAAACACAACATATGCATGTTCCACGTGCATTATAAATATGAAGATCATTTCAAGTGCCTTATAACAAATACGCCGTCTTACACGTAATGCTGCCAGAGAAACATTGGTACCTTGGAGCAGTTTTCATCAAAAGAAAACAGTGCGGAGTAATTTAAAAAAATCACTTATGGATACTTAAATGGCAAAGGTGCTGATGATGGTGCAATTAAACTGTTAGTTCTCACAGAACACTCTCAGGATTAAATATACTTAGTCTGTTGAGGAGAACCGAGCGAGCTGGGTTTGTGTTAAGGAGTAATAAGATAACAAGATAGTTCAAGAGAAAATATGCATACCTGATTGCCAATGAACTTAGCCCTCCTTAAGCACTCGCGGAATAACTACAATACAACAGGAACAGATTATAAGAAGCAATTAAACATTTTCTTACTCAGATTCTATGATTTCTTTTTTTTCCTTTTTCATGAAAATTTCTTGTTATAAACATAATACTGCAGAGTTGGGCAGCACGGGGAGTACCAGATGTGATTTTCAAAAGCTGAAGCTAAAAGGATAAAGTCATGGATGGTGCTACTCCGACTCCAGAAGTGAAATTTCAGAAGTGACTACCATGCACAACTCATGTTGAGGGTCAGTTCCTGTCTATTACAAAGGTGTGAAAGGAGCCTTACTCTGAGTGCATTATCAGCAAGTTCTGGAGGCAGAGCTTTTTGCAGTGAAGGCATATTCCTTTACACTGCAATAGTCAATGAACAGAAAAAACAATTACTTTACTTAAACATGTAGATCTCAAAGCTTTATTGTTCGGCTATGGCAATTATGGAGTTACTTTCCAGACAATTATTCGATGCAAAAAGGGTCAAGGCACACGCACCAGTATACAGGAACCTATTTATCAAAACATTATTAGAAACGAGTGGAGGAAAACCTGTCCCCAATGTGATAAAACTGAACAATCACCCCATGGACCATAGCCAATACAGTAAGAGACTTCATGGAGGTATCAGCATTCCAAATGCCAGGACCATCGAGATCGTAAGTGGGCCTCAGTTGCCCCTCCATGATCAATGCAAACATCCTAGACTAACAAAAATAGCAAAACTACAAGGCCTTGTATACACTTCTTCAGGAAGATGTCTGTCTTCCTGTGTGTGCGCGCGCGGGTTGGGGAGGGAGGGGGGATCCAGGGCAAACCCTTATTTACACAGATAAAATATACGTAGATGAGAAATATAAACAAGAACACACGACTCAGGCAACGCCAAAAAAAAGGCATACAAGTAAACAAACCAAGAATTAATCCTTCAGATGAATATATGCCTAGCTTAAAACTTCTATCTAGCAAGAGTTAATGCCTGGAAGAAAAAAAAGAACGGGTACGTATAACCTCAACATCTCTCTGCTTTGTAAAAAAGCCGTGATCAGATTTCACAGTTCATTGTTTATGTCCCCGATATGAGGCAGGCTACTCATCTTAATTCGTAATGAGTTGGGAGTGCTTGGGTCAATGGCTCTGGGCCTAAGCTGCAGACAGATTGCAGTGCCCAACTGCCCATGCCCTCGCAGTCTCACACACTCTCTAGGAAAAAAACTGTAATATTAAGCAATTACAGTGCACATAGATTGGGTAATTAGCTCCAGCAGTTTCAGGAATCATATGAGCTTTCTGAAGGTTTACACCTACAGCAAGTAAATCCAGTATCTGCACATTTATCACATCCCTATTTTTCACCGCATCCCAAGCAAAAAATTGTGGAACTTAACAGATCCAATATGTGTACATCATATCCATACATAAACCAACATTTTGCCCATTGACAAACCCAATATAGTGCTTTAGATAGATAGATATGGCCTCACCTTGCCGCTGGATGTCTGGAGGGGAGGTTGACGGCGGGGGCACAGGTTGGAGTCGGGTGCAGAGGCCGGCGGCGGCTGCACAGAGGCGTCAACGACGGCGACGGCACGGGGGCGGGGGCGCGGGGGCGGGGCTCGGAGCTCCTTTCCGGCCGTGGGGGGCAGAGGGAGGAGGTAGGCGGCGACCTCGTTTCCGGCGGCAGAGGATTCGAGGAGGGGGATTCCGTACGTACCTAGCCCTAAGTGTGGCATTATTGCAGATATACCCACTGCACACGACTGTATTTAGCACATTCTGCATTCATAATTTTATTTTATTTATTTTTTCAAATTAAACCCACTACATGTGTCCGTGATCTTTTCTGTATCTTTTTTCATACAAAGTTGTGATTGTATGTAGTATCCGGATTCGGGGTGGTTAGGGCATCGCCACCGAAAGACGCCGTCGGGGCGAAGCCCGTGTGGCCGACGGCGTGGCCTTTCCTCAGCTCCTCGCGACTTCCACTCTCGATCTCTGTTGCGAAGTGCGACGGCGACCTTCGTTGTTGGGAGCAATTGATGGTGATCTGCCCTTGTCGTGGCATGACTGTCCGCTTGTGTGAGCATGATCTTCATTTGTGTGGTACCTCATGTCAAGATCATGTTGTGTATGTAGCTGCGAGGACCGTGGGAAGTGGTGATGGCATCACAATTGTTATCAAGAGATGATTGGTGCTGATATGGTTGCTGCTGTAGATATTTTTTTGGCCTCATGATTGCTGTTGTAGATTGTTGATCATTGGTTTGATCACTCGGAAGTTTTTTTCTTTTTTCTTTACTCCACCAAGGCATAGCTTCAGTCTTTGTTTTGACTTTGCTAGTTGCTGGTGATTTGTATGTGTTTATTGGTGTTGGCTGTGGGCATCCTTGTATTTGTATCCCCTTGATGCTTCATTTCTTAAACCAAGGTATACTCTACTGGCTTTCCCTTTGCTAGGATTGGAAAAAAGGTATAGAGCATCATTCTTGTCCTCGAAAGTAATAGTTGTATTAGATAGTTCCTCGGTCAATTTTTTTAGTTATTCTTTTGTTTTCACTTCGAACTTAAATGTTTTAGTTGCTGGTGTGATTTGTATGTGTGTATTGATGTTGGTTGTATGCATGCTTGTATTAGTACCACCTTGATGCTTCATTTTAAACAATTAAAATCCATCTTTGTCAAAAAGGCAACCAAAGGATATTCTTCCCGCTCGGTAGCGAGGCAAGCAAGAACTTGTTCATAACTTCAAAACCACTACCAACTCCAGACTTGTTTTCCCCTTCTTTTCTTCAGAGGATAACTCCAGACTTGTGCTGGCTTGTGAATGGGTTTTAATACTTTGAGGTGGATACATTATTATGGTAAAAAGCAGATGGAACGATCATCACGGTTACTTGCCGACGAATTCTTCTCGGCACAACAACACAATGAAATTAATCGCACAAACCACCCCACACTGAAGAAAGCACCACAATCTCCACCGTCCTGTGATAACATAACCAGCCAAGCAAGGAATCAACACGCTAGTATATTTATCGGCCGGATGCAGACCCGCCTTCAGCAACACACCAACGCACACAACAAACAACAGCATCGGCAAATCCCATCCCAGAACAATGAAGTTCCTGTTCCAGTTCCCCTGCTGCTCCTGCTTCTGCTACGTCAAGAAGAAGAAGAGCGGCAAATCGAAGGACTGACGACGCGGCCGACCGTATGCCCGACGAAGCTATTCCACTCTAAAGCACCACTGCACTTAACAGATGTACACCTGTGGCTGTGGAAGTAGCTTCTGCTGAACTTTTAGATGTATAGTATGTGTGGAGTAGTTGCGTACAGCGTGGCGCGCTCTGTTTCATCATCGTCATCATAATGTAATGTAAAAAAGTTGGGCCCAAGTGGCTCATTTGCTCTTGTCTTGCTCTGTGGCTTCTGGTTTGTGGATCCCCATCTCCTGCATCTGTTGTTCAACAGGGACGAAGCCGGTCTCCGCAAGGAACCTGCAACGTGCAGAAATCTCAGCTCACTAAGATTGTTACGCCGCAACAGTGTAGATCGCGTGTGGAGAGAGGGCAGGAGAGGACAGGGGAGACCTGTTGAGGAGCACGAATAGAACCACGCCGATGGTTATGAGCAGAAGGACGTGCCCTACGATCACAAAGTCGCTTGAGAAAAAGGCTAGGTAAAGCATCGCGGTGAAGCAGAATGCCAGTAGCAAAAATGTGATCTGGAGCACGACCCACGTGGGAGCCTACACCAACAAGATAAACATCGGTTAGGATACTTTACAGTTATTTGTGCATTCCATAACCACATAAAAAAGGGAACAATATTGTGAGTAAATCTGGGGCTGAATACAGGAATATATGGTAAAGCACGAGGTCAAATTAAATTTAAGAATGAACATAATAACGCACATTGCAGTATTTCTTACATTAACACCAGAGGACAAGGCTCCCACCAAGATAGCTTCAGCTGATGATACTTGATTCGCAATTGTCCTGCCATTCTCACCCAAATTTATAGGCACTGGCACAAATAACAATACATTATCACCTATATGCTTCTGCTGAAACAATAATGGTTCTAGATAACACATAAATGTAGAATGATTTGCAACATGCCAGGTACCAATTCTGCCTTAAGTGCCGCCGCACTACACAAAAATCCGACCAAGTCAATATTTATTCAAAAAAGCCAACACAGTTTCTCTTGTGGGCATCGACAGCCTCAAAGTAATACTATATCATCAATAGTAAGCATAAAAGCAGGTATAAAGCTCGATGCTACTGCACATAAACATATGATGATCACAGCACCATGCCAACAATCTGTAACACTAAGCAAGATATACGATGCACTAAGTATATGTTAAGTCATGTGAGTTTCCAAAAGATGTGGGAGTGCTACGCCTATATCCAAATGCATGTTATTTGCTTAGTGCCAAAAAATATATGCAATAATGCAAGAGTGAAAGCATAAATACAGACCCATTTAACATAAAACCATAACAGGCAATACTCTCGGTTATAACATAAGATCCTGCCAATAACTTCGGGTAAACCAATACTTGAATGAGCATCCCAAACTATTTACTGTTGACTTTGTTACCAACCTCTCCAAAATAGATCAACTATGTGAATTCTGACCAACCTAGGTCAAGGACACCGTAGTCACAAGCTAACTTACTAATCCATCTCACTGGCCTAGTTGCAACCATACAAAAAGGGGAAACTCATGCACCTTGCCATAACCTTGATGCCACAGTTAAGAAGCTACTCTACGATAAGAACAATATTGCCACCAATTGCAGCTAAGCCTCACACAGAACTCCCTAAAACCCCAAATTTGCTTATCCAGTTTTCACTTACCATATCCCCTATTTTCTGTATCTTTAATGCCACTCTTATCTAAAAGGCTACCGTCGCCGTAACTCCCCAATTTGTATCTTTGCTGTTTAATTTTCTCCCGTCAGTCACCGGCTTGCCCGCGGGAGCAGCTGGCCATGCCGGTGAAGGTTACAAACGGTTTGTTGCACAGGAGTGGTGCAGCTCGGTGGGGTTGTCCGGTGGATCTGGGACCCCCAGGCGGCAGCAATGCTTGAGTGAGGTGAGACATGAAGGAGAGAGAACAAGTAAACACAGTTTGGAAACATTGTGATTCCAGGTTTAAACAGATGTAGGATAAATCTAGACAATATAGCATTTATAGTGTACATAGATTTAGTTATTAGCTCTAGCTGTTTCAGGAATGATATGAACATTCTGATGGTTCGCAGAAAACACATACATATCTTAACAGAGATTAGCAGGTCCAATATCCGCACATTATTGCTACAACCCTATGGTTTACCACATCCTAATCAAAATAACTGGAACTTAACAGATCCAATACATGACCTCCAAGCAGTATACCGATATGTGCCCACTAACAGATCCAAGAGACAGTAATATAAACAGAAAAAAAAAAACATGAAAGAGGGAGGGAGGAGATGCCTCACCTTGCCGCTTGAGGGGAGGTTGGTGGCGGCAGCACGGGTCGGAGTCCCTGCACGGGAGGATGCGGAGCTCGTCACAGACGGGGTGACGGGGATGGCGCAGGTTGGAGTCGCTAGAGGGGAGGATGCAGGGGCTGGCGGCGGCAGCGCAGAGGCGGGGACGCGAGGTCGTGGACGAGCTCGGAGCTCCTCTCGGCGGCGGAGGCAGCGGCAGCAGCTTCGTCGGCGAGGGAGGGAGGAGTTAGGCGGCGACCTTGATTCCGGCGGAAGAGACTCGGATGGGGGCAATTTCTTTTGGTGTTCGGGTGCGACCTGCCCGGGTGGCAGTCTCTTTTGCCACGTCGACCCGGGCCCGTCCAGCGAAAATAATACGTGAAATGGGGCATATGCAAAAAAAATGGAGCTTTTTACACATGATACTATTCATCCTCCCAGGCCCTAAATTTGTATTTTTTGTACAAGTCACATTTTAATGTATTTCATCATAAAATTTTACACGCGTACACCTTACATCCTTATTTACTTGTACAATTTTTTTAAATTTTTTGAAACCAAAATTTTTGAATTTTAAATTTTTAAAAAATTCGGCCTCTATAGAGGCCGAGATCCAAAACGCCACACTCGTTGTATATGTAATTTGACAGGTTGTATGAAGGCTGGCTGCATTAGCAAAACGACTTTTTTTATGTTTGGTGGTCCGTGTTAGGCTGGGCTAATGCACTACCTAGTGTTTGATTGTGCATGGTCTATGTTATGGTCGTTCATTCTTACTAGTGGTAATCTTACCACACATGACACTAATATATGTAGTTTGAAATAAACATTGCTTGAGTACTAGCTAGTAAATAAATGACAGTTCATTCTAAATACTAATAAAATGTGGTACAAAATAATAGTCATATGCCTCAACAAGGGAAAGTTCATCATGACCAAATAGGAGGAAATCCATTTGCCGTCTTCTTCTTGATTCTTCTTCTTCTGCTTCTTCTTCTCAATTGCTGCTTCTTCTTCTTTAGATCTTTGCATAACTTCTGTTTGCCCACATTGCATCAACTCACTCCAATTAAACTTCATTTTCAAATGTATCCACACTATGGCTAGAGGTATCACCATCATCAACCATCACATATTCCTCCTTCGGCACAAACTCATCACAACCCTGTTATAGGATCCAGTTATGGAGGATGCAAAATGCAAGAACAAGCCTAATATGGGTGGTAAATGCGTGAAATGACTTCTGATTCAGGATCTTATAGTTATTCTTCAGAACTCCAGATGTCTTCTCAACCATAACTCTAAGGCGGACATGGTGTATAAAATTGAACAATTCTTGTGCAGTCCTAAGATGGTTCATGGAAGAGAACCCATTTAGATGATACTTTGTTTTCCTGAAGGGTGGAAGAACACTTGGCGACATGCATAGCCAACATCTCCTAGGTAAAACCTTTCATCAGGGATATTGAGGCCAACCAGTCAAGTCATGTTATCAGCAATAATGTTAGCATCATGGCCCGATATTTCCTAGCGAGCTAACACATATGTGAACTTCGGGTCAAATCAACAGTAGAAAGCAAACTCTGACATGTGTAGTGCTTTCTACCCTTGTATGATGCACTGTGACCTCGACATCTAGGAGTCACATGAGTACCATCTATTGCGCTAATGCAATCCTATGATGACATGAAAACATGGTGTTATATATGGTTGTACAAAACAATACAAGCATGTCAAAACACGAATTGTAAGTAGTGTTTACCTTGAAATACAGTACCATCTTGGGTTGTTGAGAATCGTGCTAGGAGTTTGCCCAATTGGTGCCTTTGATCATCTCTCAAGGTGAGCTCCCAATAGCATACAAGACTTGCTTGAAATACCCGGAAATAGTCTTCATTGATCTCCTGGACGTGTTGTTAATAACCCTGAACCTCTGATTATCACTTACAACAAGAAGGAACAATAAAACTTGCTATTCCGAATAGGTGTGGGTGCTATCTTGTAGCAGCCCCCTATTTCTAAACATCTCCACAAGCTTTTCCAAAGGTGATCTTTTTATTCGAAGCATCCAGAGAGCCACTACATCATTGTAATTGTAGATGCAGTCTAGAGTTGCCGTCCTCTCCCTATTTCGGATTAACATTGGACCATAATTGAGAATACTCGTATCACTCTGACGAACGTCTCTCTTGTGGACCAACATGAACCAAGACTGGATCACAGTTATGGGTGCTCTGACTGAACAACCGGCTTCTTTCGTTCGTCCATAACCTAGGCGACATCGATCCTACACCGTGGTAACTTTTGACCTTAGGAGAAAATAAATTTTAAAAAATTACACTATTAACTTACGCGTAAATAGCATGATAATATACAAAACTGAAGACTTGATAACTTATGTTCAAACACTGTGATAACTTTTGACCTAAGATAAAAACAGTTGTTGGGAAAAATTACCCTGATAACTTATCTGTAAATAGCATTGGTAATATATGAACAAAAAACTTGATAACTTATGTATAAACATACAATAACTTTTGGGACATGGGATCTAGTATGTCGAAACTTCATGTCATGTAGTCCTCTTTTTGGATGCCACCGCCTTTGTCTCAAAACCATACTTCTAACCTACGCTCAGAACACCATGGTAACTTTCACCCAGGGGAAGGGGAATTTTCAAACATACCCCCCAGTAACTTTTGTGCAAAGTTACCATGTTGCAATTGTTAAAGTTACTGTGTTTCTCATGTTATAGTTATGATCCTTCTCACGACATAGTTACCAGCTTTATCATGCCATTTTTGTTACCGGGATGTTAATGTTGAAGTTACCAGGATGCACATGTCATACTTATCATGCTGCTCATACGAAAGTTATCAAGCCTAAATTAACATTTTTGTTGACATGGTAGAAAGAAGGGTTCAAATGAATCCGAACAAGGAGCACACGCCGACGCACCCCTCCGTAATAAAAGCCACTCGTGGTTTGTTTTGGGATCGTACATGTTTTCATTCAATTGGCAGTGAGATCGCAATACAACGTGCTTGCGTATCTGCAAAAAGTAAAGAGTTGTCCATACTCATTTAATTCGAGATAGTGTGTTTGACAAAGCATAGCAAAGATTTGAATGAAGCATTGAGTGGTAAAGACTTTGGGTACACGTCTATTTAATAAAAGCAACCACTGTAAACTGTAAAGATAGAAACTGTAAACATGGCAGTTTTTTTGTGTGTATGTGACATGATACATTAATTTTGATTGCGACAATTAATTACACCTTTCTCAGAATTTGTATTACTAAATTATCAGCTCTTTTAGAAGAGAACAATTCCACATATTTTCAAAAAAAATCCTAAGATTGTTATGAAAAACTTTCTAGAATTATTACCATGACGTTCTAAGTTTTTCACTAATGATAAAAACAACATGAAATGTGTTAAAAATTGCTCATATTTATTTACATAATTTCCTAGGAATTATTATTCAAAGATATTTCCCGGGAACTTGGTACAAACAAAATATTAGATGTGTTATATGATACAAAACTTAAGGCTCAATCAATCCAGAGATTATTATTAAAAGGTTCATAGAATTATTACCGTGTCGCTCTCAGTTTTTTCACTTAAGATAAAAATTACATGGAATATCTTGAAAATTTTCTCATATTTATTTACATAATTTCCTAGGAATTAGTATTATAAGAAATTTATGTTTTATTAGAAAAGGTGTAAATTAGCAGAATAGCTTTGAATTTGAAGAGATGACATTGATTGACGATGTGACCATTATAAGAATAAATTCATCTAGAACAAGAGGGTGCTACAAAGTGGGCTAGGGGGACAATTTGTGAAGTGAATACAACCCTGTATACCTTTCCTAAATCAAAGCATAAATAAAAAATACCCTCACACTAATATAGCAGTACATATCCCTATGCTTGTTTATTGGTGAGATATGAGGGCTGTGCCGCATGTGCTACTATGCATTTTCAGGGTTTGAATTCTCTTGTTTGCATACTATTGACAACAAGTTAAGGTGGTTGAGTTGGTTATTGGGTTTAGTAGCTACTCATTAGACTGGGGTTAGTCCCCTTTTAAATACTTTAGTTCTTTTTTCTTTCCCACCTAAACCAATTGGAATAAAACCGGGTGAAATAAAAGTTATCGTTGTCCATCTTTTAGAAACATATAGTTTATGTTTTATTCGTTAAATTTATGCTCAAACTTTAACAGAAAATAAGAGGGGGCCTAATAAATCTGGACGGAGGTAGTAGTATGTAATATAATGTCATAAAAGTGTCAATAAATTAATACTCAAAAGTACTTATAACTGTAATTTGTGTCATAATCTAATCTTCTATATCTAAATAGCTAGCTCCCACTAACATATTTATCTCAACATGCATGTATGACACCTTACCATTCAACATGCATAGGAAAAGCCCACCTCAACATGCAACTATGTGCTACGTCTTGAGCTTGCGTTGGTTTTCCCCGAAGAGGAAAGGATGATGCAAAGACAAGATGGCGTAAGTATTTCCCTCGGTTTTGAGAACCAAGGTATCAATCCGGTAGGAGGCCACGCACAAGTCCCTCACACTGCACAAAGCGATAGCTACTCGCAACCAACACGATAAGGGGTTGTCAATCCCTTCAAGGTCACTTACTTAGAGTGAGATCCGATAGAGATAATATTTTGGTATAAAGATGCAAAGTGAAAAGTAAAAGGCAAAGTAAAAACAAAGCAAGTATTAAAGTGATGGAGATTGATATGATGAGAATAGACCCGGGGTCCATAGGTTTCACTAGTGGCTTCTCTCAAGAGCATAAGTATTCTACGGTGGGTGAACAAATTACTGTTGAGCAATTGATGAAATTGAGCATAGTTATGAGGTTATCTAGGTATGATCATGTATATAGTCATCACGTCCGAGACAAGTAGATCGAAACGATTACGCATCTACTACTATTACTCCACTCATCGACCGCTATCCAAAGATGCATCTAGAGTATTAAGTTAAAACAGAGTAACGCCTTAAGCAAGATGACATGATGTAGAGGAATAAATTCATGCAATATGATAAATACCCCATCTTGTTATCCTCGATGGCAACAATACAATACGTGCCTTGCAACCCTTTACATCCTTTGGGTAAGGACACCGCAAGATTGAACCCAAAGCAATGCACTTCTCCCATTGCAAGAACTACCAATCTAGTTGGCCAAACCATACGGATAATTCAAGAGACTTGCAAAGATAACTCAATCATACATAAAAGAATTCAGAGAAGATTCAAATATTATTCATAGATAAGCTGGATCATAAACCCACAATTCATCGATCTCAACAAACACACCGCAAAAAGATGATTACATCGAATAGATCTCCACGAGAGAGGGGGAGAACATTGTATTGAGATCCAAAAAGAGAGAAGAAGCCATATAGCTACTAGCTATGGACCTGAAGGTCTGAAGTAAACTACTCACACTTCATCGGAGAGGCTATGGTGTTGATGTAGAAGCCCTCCGTGGTGGATGCCCCTCCGTGAAGCTCGAACAGGCCCCAAGATGGGATCTCGTGGATACGAGGAAGTCGGCGGTGGAATTAGGTTTTGGTTCCTGTTACGATCGTTTGAAGTACGTAGAGGTATATATAGGAGGAAGAAATGCGTCGGTGGAGCTTGAGGGGCTCACAGCGAGGGCGGCGCCCTAGGCGCCCCCACCTCGTGACCGCCTCTTCTGCCTTGGCCTAGGGTCAAGTCTCTTGGATCACGTTCGGTGAGAAAATCACGTTCCGAAGGTTTCATTCCGTTTGGACTCCGTTTGATATTCTGCTTTCTTGAAATCTTGAAAAAAGGCAAAAAGCGACAATTAAGAAATTTGGGCCTCCGGTTAATAGGTTAGTCCCAAAAGTAATATAAAAGTGGAAAATAAAGCCCATTATAGTCCAAAACAATAGATAAAGTAGCATGGAGCAATCAAAATTATAGATACGTTGGAGACGTATCAGGCATCTAAGCTTAATTCACCTTTCGTCCTCTAGTAGGTAAATGATAAAAGAGAATTTTTGATGCGGAGTGATACTTTGGCATAATTTCAATGTAAATCTACTTAATCATGGTATGAATATTCAGATCCGAAAGATTCAAGACAAAAGTTCATATTGACATAAAAATAATAATACTTCAAGCATACTAATCAAAGTAATCATGTCTTCTCAAAATAGCATGGCAAAAGAAAGTTCATCACTACAAAATCATATAGTTAGGCTATGCTTCATTTTCGTCAAACAAAGATGTTCCCAACTTCTATACCCCCGATGACAAGCCAAGCAATTGTTTCATACTTAAATAATCTCAAACTTTTTCAACCTTCACGCAATACATGAGCGTGAGCCATTGATATAGCACTATGGGTGGAATAGAATATGATGATGGGGATTGTGTGGAGAAGACAAAAGGAGAAAGTCTCACATTGACGAGGATAATCAACGGGCTATGGAGATGCCCATCAATTGATGTCAACATGAGGAGTAGGGATTGCCATGCAACGGATGCACTAGAGCTATGAATGCTCAACAAAAGAAAACTAGTGGGTGTGCATCCAACTTGCTTGCTCATGAAGACCTAGGGCATTTTGAGGAAGCCCATCGTAGGAATATACAAGCCAAGTTCTATAAATCTAAAAATTCCCACTAGTATAAAAAGACAACTTATGAGACTCACTATATGAAAAACATGGTGCTACTTTGAAGCACAATATATGAGACTCACTACATGAAGAACAAGGTGCTACTTTGAAGCACAAGTGTGGAAAAAGAGATAGTAGCATTGCCCTTTTTATTTATTTTCTCTTTTTTTTGGGCCTTTCTTTTTTTCTTTTTGGCCTTTCTCTTTTTTTTTGGGCAATGCTCTAATAATGATGATCATCACACTTCTTGATGGGAAACGTAGTAATTTCAAAAAATTTCCTACGCACACGCAAGATCATGGTGATGGTATAGCAATGAGAGGGGAGAGTGTATGTCCACGTACCCTCGTAGACCGTAAGCGGAAGCGTTATGACAACGCGGTTGATGTAGTCAGACGTCTTCACGATCCGACCGATCCAAGTACCGAACGTCACGGCACCTCCAAGTTCAAAGACACGTTCAGCTCGATGACGATCCCGGACTCCGATCCAAAGAAAGTGTCGGGGATGAGTTTCACAAGACGACGGGCGTGGACGATGATGATGCTCTACCGGCGCAGGGCTTCGCCTAAACTCCGCGACGATATGACCGAGGTGGAATATGGTGGAGGGGGGCACCGCACACGGCTAAGGAACGATCCGTAGATCAACTTGTGTGTCTGGGGTGCCCCCTGCCCCCGTATATAAAGGAGGGAGGGGGAGGTGCGGCCGGCCCCCAAGGGGTGCGCTGGAGAGTCCTACTCCCACCGGAGTAGGACTCCCCTCTTGCCTTGTTGGAGAAGGAAAGGGGAAGGAAAGAGAGAAGGCGCCGCCCCCCTCTCCTTGTCCTATTCGGACTAGGGGAGGCGCGGCCTGCCCTGGCCGGCCCTCCTCTTCTCCCTCATGGCCCACTAAGGCCCATTATCTCCGGGAGGGTTCGGTAACCCTCCGGTGTTCATAAAATCCCGATTTCACCGGAACCATTCCGATATCCAAATATAGGCTTCCAATATATCAATCTTTATGTCTCGACCATTTCGAGACTCCTCGTCATGTCCGTGATCACATCCGGGACTCCGAACAAACTTCGGTACATCAAAACTTATAAACTCATAATAAATTGTCATCGTAACGTTAAGCGTGCGGACCCTACGGGTTCGAGAACTATGTAGACATGACCTAGAACTTTTCTCGGTCAATAACCAATAGCGGAACCTGTATGCCCATATTGGTTCCTACATATTCTACGAAGATCTTTATCGGTCAAACCGCATAAAGACATACGTTGTTCCCTTTGTCATCGGTATGTTACTTGCCCGAGATTCGATTGTCGGGATCCAATACCTAGTTCAATCTCGTTACCGGCAAGTCTCTTTACTCGTTCGTAATACATCATCTTGTAACTAACTTATTAGTTGCAATGCTTGCAAGGCTTATGTGATGTGTATTACCGAGAGGGCTCAGAGATACCTCTCCGACAATCGGAGTGACAAAACCTAATCTCAAATACGGCAACCCAACATGTACCTTTGGAGACACCTGTAGTACTCCTTTATAATCACCCGATTCACGTTGTGGACGTTTGGTAGCACCCAAAGTGTTCCTCCGTAAACAGGAGTTGCATAATCTCATAGTTACAGGAACATGTATAGGTCATGAAGAAAGCAATAGCAATATACTAAACGATCAAGTGCTAGGCTAACGGAATGGGTCATGTCAATCACATCATTCTCCTAATGATGTGATCCCATTAATCAAATAACAACACATGTCTATGGTTAGGAAACATAACCATCTTTGATTAATGAGCTAGTCAAGTAGAGGCATACTAGTGACTATATGTTTGTCTATGTATTCACACATGTATCATGTTTCCGGTTAATACAATTCTAGCATGAATAATAAACATTTATCATGATATGAGGAAATAAATAATAACTTTATTATTGCCTCTAGGGCATATTTCCTTCAGTCTCCCACTTGCACTAGAGTCAATAATCTAGATTACACAAGAATGATTCTAACACCCTGGGTGTCTTGTTGCTGATCTTGTTTTGCTCTTGGATGAGGCTTAGTCAAGGGGCCTGAAACTTTCAGATCCGTTTGTATCTTGCAAATCTCTTTGTCTCCCACCTGGACTTGGTCCCGGTTGGAATTGAAGCGTCTCCTTATATGCTTGGTCCTCTTGTGAAATCTGGATTCCTTTGCCAAGGCAATTGCACCAAAGATTGTCACGGAAGATCTTCATTGGTCCCGATGCACTAGGTATGACACCTAGATCGGAAATGAACTCTTTCATCCAGACTCCTTCATTTGCTGCTTAAGCAGCTATGTACTCCGCTTCACATGTAGATCCCGCCACGACGCTTTGTTTAGAACTGCACCAACCGACAGCTCCACCGCTTAATAAAAACACGTATCCGGTTTGCGATTTAGAATCGTCCGGATCAGTGTCAAAGCTTGCATCGACGTAACCATTTACGACTAGCTCTTTGTCACCTCCATATACGAGAAACATATCCTTAGTCCTTTTCGTGTATTTCAGGATGTTCTTGATCACGTCCGATTGATCCATTCCTGGATTACTTTGGTACCTTCTGCCAAGCTTATTGCTAAGCATACGTCAGTCTGGTACACAGACATTGCATACATGATAGAGCCTATGGCTGAAGCATAGGGAACATCTTTCGCTTCTCTCTATCTTCTGCTTGTGGGTCGGGCATTGAGTCTCGACTCAATTTCACACCTTGTAAATACGGTAAAAAATCCTTTCTTTGCCTGATCCATTTTGAACTTTTTCAAAACTTTATCAAGGTATGTGCTTTGTGAAAGTCCAATTAAGCGCCTTGATCTATCTCTATAGATCTTGATGCCCAATATGTAAGCAGCTTCACCGAGGTCTTTCATCGAAAAACTTTTATTCAAGTATCCTTTTATGCTATCCAGAAATTCTATATCATTTCCAATCAATAATATGTCGTCCACATATAATATCAGAAATGCTACAGAGCTCCCACTCACTTTCTTGTAAATACAAAGCTTCTCCAAAAGTCTCAGAAAACCATATGCTTTGATCACACTATCAAAGCGTTTATTCCAACTCCGAGAAGCTTGCACGGCACCATAAATTGATCATTGGAGCTTGCACACTTTGTTAGCACCTTTTGGATCAACAAAACCTTCTGGTTGCATCATATACAACTCTTCTTCTAGAAATCCATTCAAGAATGCAGTTTTGACATCCATTTGCCAAATTTCATAATCATAAAATGCAGCAATTGCTAACATGATTCGGACAGACTTAAGCATTGCTACGGGTGAGAAAGTCTCATCGTAGTCAACCCCTTGAACTTGTCGAAAACCTTTCGCAACAAGTCGAGCTTTATAGACAGTTACATTACCATCGGCGTCAATCTTCTTCTTAAAGATCCATTTATTCTCAATGGCTTGCCGATCATCGGGCAAGTCAACCAAAGTCCATACTTTGTTCTCATACATGGATCCCATCTCAGATTTCATGGCTTCCAGCCATTTTGCGAATCTGGGCTCACCATCGCTTCTTCATAGTTTGTAGGTTCGCCATGGTCAAGTAACATGACTTCCGTAATAGGATTACCGTGCATCACTGGTGCGGATCTTACTCTAGTTGACCCACGTAGATTCAAGAGAAACTTGATCCAAGTTTCATGATCAATATCATTAGCTTCCTCACTAATTGGTGTAGTTGTCACAGAACTGGTTCTTGTGATGAACTATTTTCCAATAAGGGAGCGTATCTGATTATCTCATCAAGTTCTACTTTCCTCCCACTCACTTCTTTCGAGAGAAACTCCTTTTCTAGAAAGGATCCGAATTTAGCAACGAAAATCTTGCCCTCAGATCTGTGATAGAAGGTGTACCCAATAGTCTCTTTTGGGTATCCTATGAAGACACATTTCTCCGATTTAGGTTCGAGCTTATCTGGTTGAAGTTTCTTCACATAAGCATCGCAGCCCCAAACTTTAAGATACGACAACTTTGGTTTCTTGCTAAACCATAGTTCATAAGGTGTCGTTTCAACGGATTTTGATGGTGCCCTATTTAACGTGAATGCGGCCGTCTCTAAAGCATAACCCCAAAACGATAGCGGTAAATCAAGAAGAGACATCATAGATCGCACCATATCTAGTAAAGTACGACATTTAATGACGTTCGGACACACCATTTTGTTGTGGTGTTCGGGTATGGAGTTGCGTAAACTATTCCGCATTGTTTCAAATGTAAACCAAACTCAGAACTCAAATATTCTCCTCCACGATCAGATCGTAGAAATTTTATTTTCTTGTTACGATGATTTTCCACTTCACTCTGAAATTCTTTGAACTTTTCAAATGTTTCAGATTTGTGTTTCAATAAGTAGATATACCCATATCTGCTCAAATCATCTGTGAAGGTGAGAAAATAACGATACCGGCCAAGTGCCTCAACATTCATTGGACCACAAACATCAAGATGTATGATTTCCAACAAATCAGTTGCTCGCTCCATAGTTCCGAGAACGGCGTTTTAGTCATCTTGCCCATGAGGCACGGTTCGTAAGTACCAAGTGATTCATAATCAAGTGATTCCAAAAGCCCATCAAGATGGAGTTTCTTCATGCGTTTTACTTCGATATGACCCAAACGGCGGTGCCACAAATAAGTTGCACTATCATTATCAACTCTGTATCTTTTGGTTTCAACACTATGAATATGTGTATTACTACTATCGAGATTCAATAAAATAGACCACTCTTCAAGGGTGCATGACCATAAAAGATATTATTCATATAAATAGAACAACCATTATTCTCTGACTTAAATGAATAACCGTCTTGCATCAAACAAGATCCAGATATAATGTTCATGCTTAACGCCGGCACCAAATAACAATTATTTAGGTCTAAAACTAATCCCGATGGTAGATGTAGAGGTAGCGTGCCGACCGCGATCACATCGACTTTGGAACCATTTCCCACGCCAAGATCGTCACCTCGCCCTTAGCCAATCTTCGCAATCCATAGTTCTGCTTTGAGTTGCAAATATTAGCAATGTAACCAAGATCAAATACCTGTGTGCTACTGCGAGTATTAGTAAGGTACACATCAATAACATGTATATCACATATACCTTTGTTCACTTTGCCATCCTTCTTATCCGCCAAATACTTGGGGCAGTTCCGCTTCGATGTCCGCCGCTTGCAGAGAAGCACTCAGTTTAGGGCTTAGGTCCAGACTTGGGTTTCTTCTCTTGAGCGGCAACTTGTTTGCTGTTCTTCTTGAAGTTCCCTTCTTCTTCCCTTTGCCCTTTTCTTGAAACTGGTGGTCTTGTTAACCATCAACACTTGATGCTCCTTTTTGATTTCTACCTCCGCTGCTTTTAGCATTGCGAAGAGCTCGAATAGACTTGTCCATCCCTTGCATATTATAGTTCATCACGAAGCTCTTGTAGCTTGGTGGCGATGATTGAAGAATTCTGTCAATGACACTATCATCGTGAAGATTAACTCCAGTTGAATCAAGTGATTATTATACCCAGACATTTTGAGTATGTGTTCACCGATGTAACTATTCTCCTCCATCTTGCAGCTATAGAACTTATTGGAGACTTCATATCTCTCAATCCGGGCATTTGCTTAAAATATTAACTTCAACTCTGGAACATCTCATATGCTCCATGACGCTCAAAACGTCGTTGAAGGCCCGGTTCTAAGCCGTAAAGCATGGCACATCGAACTATCGAGTAGTCATCGACTTTGCTTCGCCAGACGTTCTTAACGCCGCTGGTTACATCAAGAAGAGGTTCGGCACCCAGCGGTGCTTCCAGACGTAATTCTTCTATGCAAAGAATGAGGATAATCCTCGTGTTACGGACCCAGTCCGTGTAATTGCTACCATCATCTTTCAACTTTGCTTTCTCAAGGAACGCATTAAAATTCAACGGAACAACAAAGACGAGCCATCTATCTACAAAGAAACATAGACAAGCAAAATACTATCAGGTACTAAGTTCATGATAAATTTAAGTTTAATTAATCATATTACTTAAGAACTCCCACTTAGATAGACATCTCTCTAGTTATCTAAGTGATTACGTGATCCAAATCAACTAAACCATGTCCGATCATCACGTGAGATGGAGTAGTTTCAATGGTGAACATCACTATGTTGATCATATCTACTATATGATTCACGTTCGACCTTCGGTCTCCGTGTTCGAGGCCATATCTGTATATGCTAGGCTCGTCCAAGTTTGACTGAGAGTATTCGGCGTGTGCAAGCTGTTTTGCACCCGTTGTATTTGAACGTAGAGCCTATCACACCCGATAATCACGTGGTGTCTCAAAGACGAAGAACTTTCGCGAACGGTGCACACTCAGGGAGAACACTTCTTGATATTTAGTGAGAGATCATCTTATAATGCTACCGTCAATCAAAGCAAGATAAGATGCATAAAGGATAAACATCACATGCAATCAATATAAGTGATATGATATGGCCATCATCATCTTGTGCTTGTGATCTCCATCTCCAAGCACCGTCGTGATCACCATCGCCACCGCGCGACACCTTGATCTCCATCGTAGCATCGTTGTCGCCTCGCCAACTATTGCTTCTACGACTATCGCTACCGCTTAGTGATAAAGTAAAGCAATTACATGGCGTTGTATTTCATACAATAAAGCGACAACCATATGGCTCTCGCCAGTTGCCGATAACTCGGTTACAAAACATGATCATCTCATACAATAAAATATAGCATCACGCCTTGACCATATCACATCACAACATGCCCTGCAAAATCAAGTTAGACGTCCTCTACTTTGTTGTTGCAAATTTTACGTGGCTGCTACGGGCTGAGCAAGAACCGTTCTTACCTACGCATCAAAACCACAACGATAGTTTGTCTAGTTGGTGCTGTTTTAACCTTCGCAAGGACCGGGCGTAGCCACACTCGGTTCAACTAAAGTGAGAGAGACAGACACCCGCCAACACCTTTAAGCAACGAGTGCTCGTAGCGGTGAAACCAGTCTCGGCGTAAGCGTCTGGCGTAATGTCGGTCCGGGCCGCTTCATCTCACAATACCGCCGAACCAAAGTATGACATGCTGGTAAGCAGTATGACTTGTATCACCCACAACTCACTTGTGTTCTACTCGTGCATATAACATCAACGCATAAAACCAGGCTCGAATGCCACTGATGGGAAACGTAGTAATTTCAAAAAATTTCCTACGCACACGCAAGATCATGGTGATGGTATAGCAACGAGAGGGGAGAGTGTATGTCCACGCATACCCTCTCGTGAGACCAGAAGCGGAAGCGTTATGACAACGCGGTTGATGTAGTCGCACGCCTTCACGATCCGACCGATCCAAGTACCGAACGACGGCACCTCCAAGTTCAGCACACGCTCAGCTCGATGGCGATCCCGGACTCCGATCCGGCAAAGTGTCGGGATGAGTTTCACAAGACGACGGGCGTGGTGACGATGATGATGCTTCACCGGCGCAGGCTTTGCCTAAACTCCGCGACGATATGACCGAGGTGGAATATGGTGGAGGGGGCACCGCACACGGCTAAGGAACGATCCGTAGATCAACTTGTGTGTCTCCGGGGTGCCCCTGCCCTCAGAGATATAAAGGAGGGAGGGGAGGTGCGGCCGCCCCAAGGGGTGCGCCGAGGAGTCCTACTCCCACCGGGAGTAGGACTCCCCTCTGCCTTGTTGGAGAAGGAAAGGGGAGGAAGAGAAGGGCGCCGCCTCTCCTTGTCCTATTCAGACTAGGGGAGGGGGCGGCCTGCCTGGTCGGCCCTCCTCTTCTCCCTCATGGCCCACTAAGCCCATTATCTCCCGGGAGGTTCCGTAACCCGGTGTTCCTAAAATCCCGATTTCACCCGAACCATTCCGATATCCAAATATAGGCTTCCAATATATCAATCTTTATGTATCGACCATTTCGAGACTCTCGTCATGTCCGTGGATCACATCCGGGACTCCGAACAAACTTCGGTACATCAAAACTTATAAACTCATAATAAACTGTCATCGTAACGTTAAGCGTGCGGACCCTACGGGTTCGAGAACTATGTAGACATGACCTAGAACTTTTCTCGGTCAATAACCAATAGCGGAACCTGGATGCCCATATTGGTTCCTACATATTCTACGAAGATCTTTATCGGTCAAACCGCATAACGACATACGTTGTTCCCTTTGTCATTGGTATGTTACTTGCCCGAGATTCGATCGTGGTATCCAATACCTAGTTCAATCTCGTTATCGCAAGTCTCTTTACTCGTTCCGTAATACATCATCTCGTAACTAACTTATTATGCAATGCTTGCAAGGCTTATGTGATGTGTATTACCGAGAGGGCCCAGAGATACCTCTCCGACAATTGGAGTGACAAAACCTAATCTCGAAATACGCCAACCCAACATGTACCTTTGGAGACATCTGTAGTACTCCTTTATAATCACCCGATTCACGTTGTGACGTTTGGTAGCACCCAAAGTGTTCCTCCGGTAAACGGGAGTTGCATAATCTCATAGTTACAGGAACATGTATAGGTCATGAAGAAAGCAATAGCAATATACTAAACGATCAAGTGCTAGGCTAACGGAATGGGTCATGTCAATCACATCATTCTCCTAATGATGTGATCCCATTAATCAAATAACAACACATGTCTATGGTTAGGAAACATAACCATCTTTGATTAATGAGCTAGTCAAGTAGAGGCATACTAGTGACTATATGTTTGTCTATGTATTCACACATGTATCATGTTTCCGTTAATACAATTTTAGCATGAATAATAAACATTTATCATGATATGAGGAAATAAATAATAACTTTATTATTGCCTCTAGGGCATATTTCCTTCACTTCTATTTATTACAACATAAGGATTACAACTCGAAACTAGAACAAGGTATGTCTCTATATGAAGGCCTTCGGTGGTGTACCGGGATGGTGCAATGAATCAAAAGTGACATGTATAAAAATAATGCATGGTGGCTTTGCCACAAATACGATGTCAACTACGTGATCATGCAATGGCAATATGACAAAAGTAAAGTATGTCATGATGATGATGAACGGAACGGTGGAAAGTTGCATGGCAATATATCTCGGAATGGCTATGGAAATGCCATAATAGGTAGGTATGGTGGCTGTTTTGAGGAAGATATAAGGAGGTTTATGTGTGATAGAGCGTATCATATCACGGGGTTTGGATGCATCGCTGAAGTTTGCACCAACTCTCAAGGTGAGAAAGGGCAATGCACTGCATCAAGAGGCTAGCAAAGGCGAAAAGGTAAAAGTGCGTATAATGCATGGACTCAACATTAGTCAAAAGAACTCATATACTTATTGCAAAAATTTAGAAGTCGTCAAAAATCAAGTACTACGCGCATGCTCCTAGGGGGATAGATTAGTAGGAAAAGACCATCGCTCGTCCCGGACCGCCACTCATAAGGATGCACAAGCCAGGTACACTTTATGTTTCAAATTTGTTACACAATTTTAACCATACGTGCATGCTACGGGATTTGCTAACTTCGACACAAGCATTTATCAAATTCACAACTACTCAACTAGCACGACTTTCATATTATCACCTCCATATCTCAAAACAATTATCAAGCATCAAACTTATCTTAGTATTCAACGCACTCAAAAGAAAGTTTCACATATCTTGAATACAAAGTATGTTAATATTAGGCAAATTGCCATGCTATTAACGACTCTCAAAATAATCTAAGTGAAGCATGAAAGATCAAGTTTCTTTAAATCAATCTACCACCATGCTCTAAAAGATCTAAGTGAAGCACTAGAGCAAAAATTATCACGCTCAAGGATATAAGTGAAGCACTATGAGCAAACTATCAAGCTCAAAAAAATATAAGTGAAGCACATAGAGTATTCTATCAAATTTCAATTCATGTATGGCTTTATCAAAAGGTGTGTACAGCAAGGGTGATTGTGGTAAACTAACAAGCAAAGACTCAAATAATACAAGACGCTCCAAGCAAAACACTTATCATGTGGTGAATAAAAATATAGCTCCAAGTAAATTACCGATGGAAGTGGATGAAAGAGGGATGCCTTCCGGGCATCCCCAAGCTTTGACTTTTGGTGTCCTTGAATTATCTTGGGGTGCCATGGGCATCCCCAAGCTTAGGCTCTTGCCACTCCTTGTTCCATAATCTATCAAAAAGAATTCACCCAAAACTTGAAAACTTCACAACACAAAACTCAATAGAAATCTCGTGAGCTCCGTTAGAGAAAGAAAACAAAAGACTACTTTAAGGTACTGTAATGAACTCATTCTTTATTTATATTGGTGTATTCTAACTTCTCTATAGATTATAAACTATTATACTAGCCATAGATTCATCAAAATAAGCAAACAACACACGCAAAATAGAATCCGTCAAAGACAGAACAGTCTGTAGTAATCTGTAACTAATGCAAACTTCTGGAACTCAAAAAATTCTACCAAAATTAGACGACCTGGACAATTTGTTTATTGATCAGCAGCAATTGGAATCAATATTTTATCACGTTCTGGTGATTTTTAACAATTCGGGCACTGAGCGCAAAGTTTCTGGAAATTACAGCAAGATCAAATAACTATCATCCAAGAAGATCCAATAGGTTTAACTTGGCACAAACACTAATTAAAAGATAAAACCACATCTAAACAGAGGCTAGATGGATTATTTATTCCTAAACAGAAACAAAAACAAAAACTAAAAATAAAATTGGGTTGCCTCCCAACAAGCGCTGTCATTTAACGCCCCTAGCTAGGCATAAAAGCGAGGATAGATCTAGGTATTGCCATCTTTGGTAGGCAATCCATAAGTGGCTCTCATGATAGATTCATATGGTAATTTTATCTTCTTTCTAGGGAAGTGTTCCATGCCTTTCTTTAATGGAAATTGGAATCTAATATTCCCTTCCTTCATATCAATAATTGCACCAATCGTTCTAAGGAAAGATCTAACAAGAATAATAGGACATGAAGGATTGCAATCTATATCAAGAACGATAAAATCTACGGGCACATAATTCCTATTTGCAACAATAAGAACATAATTAATTCTTCTCATAGGCTTTTTAATAGTGGAATCCGCAAGATGTAAGTTTAAAGAGCAATCATCAAAGTCACGGAAATCTAGCAAATCACACAAAGTTTTGGGAATAGTGGAGACACTAGCACCCAAATCACACAAAGCATTAAACTCATGATCTTTGATTTTAATTTTGATAGTAGGTTCCCACTCATCATAGAGTTTCCTAGGGATAGAAACTTTCAACTCAAGTTTTTCTTCATAAGATTGCATCAATGCATCAACAATGTGTTCGGTAAAGGCCTTATTTTGACTATAAGCATGAGGAGAATTTAGCACGGTTTGCAACAAGGAAATACAATCAATTAAAGAGCAATTTTAATAATTAAATTGCTTGAGATCCAATGTACTGGGTTTAGCAATATCTAGATTTTTATTTCTTTCAATCCCACTTTTATCAATTTCATCATCAAGATCTAAAAACTCCGAATTCTTAGAACGCCTTCTAGGTAAAGGAAGATCATATTCAGTTTCATCGAGATTCATATTGCAAAACAAAGATTTAATAGGGGACACATCAATAACTTTTAGATCTTCATCTTGATTTTCATAGGAATTAGAAGAACGCGCTTTAATAAAGACATCTTTTGTAGCACGCATCCTAGCGGTTCTTTCTTTGCACTCATCAATGGAAATTCTCATAGCTTTGAGAGACTCATTGATATCATGCTTAGGAGGAATAGATCTAAGCTTTAAAGAATCAACCTCAAGAGAAATTCTATCAACGTTCCTAGCTAAATCATCAACTTTAAGCAATTTCTCCTCAAGCAAAGCATTAAAATTCTTTCGTGAATTCATAAACTCTTTAACACTACTCTCAAATTCAAAGGGCATCTTATTATAATTTCCATAAGAGTTGTTGTGGGAATTTCCATAATTACTAGAAGGATTACTAGGATAGGGCCTAGGATTAAAATTCCCTCTATACGCGTTGTTACCGAAACTATTCCTACCAACAAAATTCACATCCATAGATTCATTATTATTCTCAATCAAGGTAGACAAAGGCATATCATTAGGATCAGAAGAAACACTCTTATTAGCAAATAATTTCATAAGTTCATCCATCTTTCCACTCAAAACATTGATTTCTTCTATAGCATGCACCTTTTTATTAGTAGATCTTTCAGTATGCCATTGAGAATATTTAACCATAATATCATCTAGGAGTTTAGTAGCATCTCCTAAAGTGATTTCCATAAAAGTGCCTCCCGCGGCCGAATCTAAAAGATTTCTAGAAGCAAAATTCAATCTGGCATAAAATTTTTGTATAATCATCCCCAAGTTCAAACCATGAGTAGGACAATTATGTATCATTAATTTCATTCTCTCCCATGCTTGTGCAACGTGTTCATGATCAAGTTGCTTAAAATTCATAATATCGTTCCTAAGAGAGATAATCTTAGCGGGAGGAAAATACTTAGAGATAAAAGCATCTTTGCACTTGTTCCAGAATCAATACTATTTTTAGGCAAAGATGAAAACCACGCTTTAGCACGATCTCTAAGCTTAAAAAGGAAATAGCTTTAATTTAACGACATCATTATCGACGTCTTTTTTTCTTTTGCATATCACATAAATCAACGAAGCTATTCAGATGAGTAGCGGCATCTTCACTAGGAAGGCGGCGAATTGATATTTCATAACAAGATTCAACAAAGCAAGATTGATTTCACAAGATTCAGTATTGGCAAGAGGAGCAATCGGAGTGCTAAGGAAATCATTATTATTGGTATTGGTGAAGTCACACAATTTGGTAGCATCTTGAGCCATCGCGACAAACAAGCAAACTACCACACGAGCAAACAAAAGGCAACGGGAAAAAGAGGAGGAGATTGGGAAAGAGAGGGTGAATAAAACAGCAAGGGTGAAGTGGGGGAGAGGAAAACGAGAGGCAAATGGCAAATAATGTAATGCGAGAGATAGGGATTGTGATGGGTACTTGGTATGTTGACTTTTGCGTAGACTCCCAAAGAACGGCGCCAGAAATCCTTCTTGCTACGTCTTGAGCTTGCGTTGGTTTTCCTCAAGAGGAGAGGATGATGCAACAAGATGGCGTAAGTATTTCCCTCGCTTTTTGAGAACCAAGGTATCAATCCAAGAGGAGGCCACGCACAAGTCCCTCAGACTGCACAAAACGATAGCTACTGCAACCAACGCGATAAGGGGTTGTCAATCCCTTCACGGTCACTTACGAGAGTGAGATCCGATAGAGATAATATTTTGGTATTTTTGGTATAAAGATGCAAAGTGAAAAGTAAAAGCAAAGTAAAAACAAAGCAAGTATTAAAGTGATGGAGATTGATATGATGAGAATAGACCCGGGGACCATAGGTTTCACTAGTGGCTTCTCTCAAGAGCATAAGTATTCTACGGTGGGTGAACAAATTACTGTTGAGCAATTGATGTAATTGAGCATAGTTATGAGGTTATCTAGGTATGATCATGTATATAGGCATCACGCCCGAGACAAGTAGATCAAACGATTACGCATCTACTACTATTACTCCACTCATCGACCGCTATCCATCATGCATCTAGAGTATTAAGTTAAAACAGAGTAACGCCTTTAAGCAAGATGACATGATGTAGAGGAATAAATTCATGCAATATGATAAATACCCCATCTTGTTATCCTCGATGGCAACAATACAATACGTGCCTTGCAACCCTTTACATCGGGTAAGGACACCGCAAGATTGAACCCAAAGCAATGCACTTCTCCCATTGCAAGAACTACCAATCTAGTTGGCCAAACCAAACGGATAATTTGAAGAGACTTGCAAAGATAACTCAATCATACATAAAAGAATTCAGAGAAGATTCAAATATTATTCATAGATAAGCTGGATCATAAACCCACAATTCATCGGTCTCAACAAACACACCGCAAAAAAGAAGATTACATCGAATAGATCTCCACGAGAGAGGGGAGAACATTGTATTGAGGTCCAAAAAGAGAGAAGAAGCCATCTAGCTACTAGCTATGGACCGAAGGTCTGAAGTAAACTACTCACACTTCATCGGAGAGGCTATGGTGTTGATGTAGAAGCCCTCCGTGGTGGATGCCCCCTCCGGCGGAGCTCCGGAACAGGCCCCAATATGGGATCTCGTGGATACAGGAAGTTGCGGCGGTGGAATTAGGTTTTTGGCTCCTGTTCTGATCGTTTGGGGGTACGTAGGTATATATAGGAGGAAGGAGTACGTCGGTGGAGATTCGAGGGGCCCACGAGGCAGGGGGGCGCCCCCCACCCTCGTGACCGCCTCTTCTGTGCCTTGGCGTAGGGTCCAAGTCTCCTGGATCACGTTCGGTGAGAAAATCACGTTTCCGAAGGTTTCATTCTGTTTGGACTCCGTTTGATATTCTGTTTCTTCGAAATACTGAAAAAGGCAAAAAACAGCAATTCTGGGCTGGGCCTCCGGTTAATAGGTTAGTCCCAAAAGTAATATAAAAGTGAAAAATAAAGCCCATTATAGTCCAAAGCAATAGATAAAGTAGCATGGAGTAATCAAAAATTATAGATACGTTGAAGACGTATGACTATGCATATTAAAAATCCACTTCAACATGCAAACATGCATGCATGTAAAATTCCATTCTACTCCCTTTGTTCCTAAATATAAGATAATAAAGACCGAACCTCGATGGCGAGATCCGATCCGTTGTTGCGGCCCGACCTTTCATGACACTCCACCTTTAGTAGCAGCAACCTCTCGCCCGCGCACGCGAAGTACATGAAGTAGAGGGTTTGAACCTTGCGGCCTAGCACGAGAAAACCAAGCTCGACGAAGGTACTCACGCGCAAAACAATTTCCACGAAGAGAAATCGCAACACAGAGGTTTTCTAAAGATCCCTCCAAAACTTGATACGGATGTCTACCCTGAAAAACACATCGTGTCTAACCTAATTTTACAATGAACTAAATTGGCTTTATATAATAGCCGCACATCCTAACTATCTTGAAAAACAAGCCTTGGTACGTACTTGAAAGAAAAGATAACACAAAAGTATATGCTAGTCTATTTAAGAAAATGAAAACTACTAGATTTGTTGCATGCGTCGCCGGCTTCTGTTTTTATGTTGGAGGACCCCATCGAATTTCCTTCAAACATAGAAGACTCCACATATCATACGTCTGGTTTGCTACATGATATCCCTTGCACGGTAGGAATAAAAACAACCAACGCAGTTTGACCCCTAGCATGTCTTTTTTAAATGAATCTGATCTCCTTTTATAGTACTCCCTCTGTTCCAAATTATTCGTCGCTTACATCTAGATATATCCATACATGCGACAAGTAATTCGAAACGGAGGGAGTACGAGCCAACATTACCCTGCATGCCCGCATGCACACCAAAACTTCCAGAATACATGTACATGTATGTCTTACCCACAAAGGTGTCCTCATATTTTCCTTTAAACTGAAACAAACACAATCTCTCTGATTGGTCCGGATGGATACAAGTCAGGGCAACTAGCTTTTCCTTATAGGTCGTAGCCGTAACTGTATCGACCATCATAGTTAACTTACACGCGGTCATATCATCCTCTCCTCCTTGAAACGAAACCGTACTTGGTTTCGAGTTGATCTCAACAATATTATTATCTGCAGACTGAACGACGACGACGACTGTAACAATTGCAACAACTTTGACCTTCTTCCTTTCTTCTTCTTCCTGCTTTTTTATCTTCTCAAGATGTTCTTTCCTCCGTGTAATGAAACGCTCCTCATCTATGGGCACAAGATAGCACTTCTTATCCTTCTTGACAGTATATGTGTGTGTGTGTGTGATAATCATACACAACATCATGCTTTTTGTACCATGGCTCACCCACAACAAGTGGCACGAAATCATCGGCGCCGGAATCACATCGCACAAAACCTCGCAAAAGAATTTTCCCAACAAAAACGGTACCTTAGTTTGGTGCATGACAGTGAGCTCTTCATACCCCCAACGGAAAAGGTATGGTTTTGGATGTGCTGTGATTGGTATCTCTAGATTCTCCACCATCTCGATGCTTGCTGCGTTGATCAAATTCATGTGATCGATCGTCATAGCACATGATCTCTCTCTCACTACCACACGGGTGTGAAAAGGCCCAGTCCAACGGCCTTCCTCCTCCAACTAAAATCCATAGCTTAACTTACTGAATAACGATGCGCTCGTCATCTTCTTAGTGTCTTTAACAACCTGATGCATGCTCTGAATACCACCTGATAAAGACCGAACCTCGATGGCAAGATCCTATCCGTTGTTGCGGCCCGACCTTTCACGACACTCCACCTTTAGTAGCAGCAACCTCTCACCCGCGCACGCGAAGTACACGAAGTAGAGGGTTTGAACCTTGCGGCCCAGCACGAGAAAACCAAGCTCGACGAAGGTACTCACGCGCAAAACAATTTCCACGAAGAGAAATCGTAACACAGAGGTTTTCTAAAGATCCCTCCAAAACTTGATACGGGTGTCTACCCTGAAAAACACTTCGTGTCTATTTCATAAAACAATAACCTAATTTACAAAGAACTAAATTGGCTTTATATAATAGCCGCACATCCTAACTATCATGAAAAACAAGCCTTGGTACGATACACGAAAGAAAAGATAACACAAAAGTATATGCTAGTCTATTTAAGAAAACGAAAACTACTAGATTTGTCGCATGCGTCGCCGGCTTCTGTTTTTCTGTTGGAGGACCCCATCCAATTTCCTTGAAACATAGAAGACTCCACATATCATACGTCTGGTTTGCTACATGATATCCCTTGCACGGTAGGAATAAAAACAACCAACGCAGCTTGACCCCTAGCCTGTCTTTTTTAAATGAATCCGTTCTCTTTTTGTAGTACGAGCCAACATTACCCTGCATGCCCGCATGCACACCAAAGCTTCCAGAATACATGTACGTGTATGTCTTACCCACAAACGTGTCCTCATATTTTCCTTTAAACTGAAACAAACACAATCTCTCTGACTGGTCCGGATGGATACAAGTCACGGCAACTAGCTTTTCCTTATTTGTCGTAGCCGTAACTGTATCGACCATCATAGTTAACTTACACGCGGACATATCATAAGACTTTTTAGAGATTCCATTATAAACTAAATACAGAGCAAACTCAGTGAATCTACACTCTAAAGTTTGTCTATATACATCCGTATGCACTCCATAGTGAAATCGCTAAAAGGTCTTATATTTAAGAACGGAGAGAGTATTATGCTACTTACAGTTAATTCTTATATACTTTCAAAAGCTATTATTTCACCCTCCGCAAAAAGCTATTATTTAAAATATTCATGTTCCATATAACCAAAAAAATATCCCCGCAGCAACGTGCGGGGCATCATCTAGTAGTATTAGTAGAGTTCTCCCACCTCCTGATGCTAGAAAATTGGCCAAACATTAGGAGAACCAGCTGAGGCACCTAGAGTTTTCCTCTCTCTTTTTCATAACTGTTAATTGGATAATTAAATTGTCCTGTTTTTTCTTTTATTAGGAGCATAGTTCAAATCATATTTTTTTTCTCTCTTCTTAGGGAGGAAGGTCAAATATTGGCATACATCAGCCCGTTTGTACAGTAGGAGGCTCAACATGTAGGCCTGGCCCATCACAAACGGGCTGTGAGAAAATTGATGCTAACCTGCAACCGAGCTAACACAGCCCAAGAAAACAGAAACCGACCTGCCGCTCGCACACTATAAAACCACATCGATCGATCGGAGAGAGTGCCAGCTCGGTCAGCGACATGCTCGCTCGTCGTTAACGCCCACCACAATTCCGCATCTCGATGCCGTCGCCACCGCCGGCGGCTGCACCACGAAGCCGTCGATATTCCAAGAGAAGAGCACGGACGTTCCACGTCACGGTGTTCAAGTACACGCCCGTGCCGCTGCCGGAGAGGGACTGGGCGGAGCTGCACTCGGACCTGATCTCGCGCATCTTCCGCAGGCTGGACCAGGCCGAGCTCCTGCTCGGCGGCGTGACGGGCGTGTGCTGCTCCTGGCGGCGCGTCGCCCGGGAGGAGCCGGCGCTGTGGCGCCGCATCGACCTGAGCGGCGGCCTGTGGTACGCCCCTGGGGTCCTACCCACCCATGTTCAACCTGGAGACCAGGTCCATGGTGCGGAAGGCCCTGCGGCTCAGCAGGGGCAGTGCGAGGCCCTCGTGTGCGAGCACGTCGACGACGACACCCTCCTCTTACTCGCCGAGCGGTACGAGTTTTATTTTCCTTCCACTGTCACCCCGATCTCTTTCGTACTCTTATTAGGTTTCGTTGGATTAGGCTAGTCATAGTGGGAGTAATTTAGCTACTCCCTCCATCACGGTTTAAAAGGCGTACATGAGAAATCTCTGAGACCAAGGTAGTCCACAATTGGCTCTAGTTTCCTTTGCATGCGACTGGAAAATAGCAGCGTAGTTAATAGCACAGCGTCTAATTGCTTAAAAAATCAATGCGCAGTAACCCATGGCCACTAAACGAGCAGCCCTCACGCATGCATTGGTGGAGACCGATTCCAGCAAGAGTACTAGTAGTAGAATTCACACGGTTGCATGCATACAGTACTAGTAGCAGTAATTGCATTGGCGCCTTAAATCTTGTCTATTTTGAAAACGCATGCAAATCTAACTGTAACTGTGCCTTCTAAACCGTGACGGAGGGAGTAATAACATAGCGCACTTCAAGACAAGTTTACTTATGTGGCATGCATTTAATAAAAAGAGATGTGTTTAAAGTAATATAATATGTTACTGTAACATAGCGCTTTCTAAAAAAAGATAAGTCTACAAGCTAATAAGTGAAGCCATCTATAACACTAGTACTATGTTACTTTGCACTATGAAGGTAGTAACTTAAACTAGTGTCATATGTATGACACTAGTATAAGTTACTCCCCACTATGACAAGCCTTAGCTGAGACTTCAATTTGCATAAATCGAAGGGAAAAGGTGGAAATCCGTTGGTGCTCCTGGAAGCACGCACTCCTGCACGCGAACAATATTTCCAAGTGTGAAAAAAATTCAAACAAAAATTTGACGCATACATCTCGACATTATATGTATGCACGTCAAGTTTCGAAGAAAATTGATATTTTTTGTGACTTGTGTAAAAAGACAAAAGGGTGTCTTGTGAAAACCCCTTTTTAACATCGGATTTTGTCTTTTTCCCATGCGACACATAAGTTGTCGGTTTTTCACGAAACGACTTTGTAAGCATGTATAATATCAAGATGTGCGCGCCAAATTTCTGTTTGAAATTTTTTGTCATTTTAAAAATATGTTTAAAACACATTTTAAAAAACCAGGAGCGTGTGCTCCCATGTGCCAAAACGCCACTCTTGGGAAAATGGAGCGTTCTTCTCTTGCTGCCTCCAATTACCATTGTCTTTTGAGATTTTTTATTACATTATTATTCTTTAAAGGAGGAAAGGTCGTTTCTGTATATATTTGAATGTCAAATTTATTTCGAAGGACAGAAGGTTGCTTATGCATACTTGAGAATATCATACTTACGTACTTGTCACAAATAATAATAGTCATATCTAATGCAAACTTGCAGGGCCCACTCGTTGAAAAGCCTTCATCTCGTTGTGACCCTTATCTCTGACAAAGGATTTGCAAAGGCAATCAAGATGTTGCCTCTTCTTGAGGAGCTCGAAATTACGCTACTTTCAAAAACGTATACATTGAAGCTGGTTGAAATTGCTGCTAGAGCCTGCCCACTATTGAAGCACTTCAGACTTGTCACAGGAAGGTACTACGAGAATGGTAACGAGGTAGCATTTGCGGTTGCCAGGATGCACAAGTTACGTTCCTTGCATCTTGTCGGTTTTATCCTTGACAAAGAAGGGCTAACAGCCATACTCGATAACTGTCACGATCTAAAGTACCTAAACATGCGAGATTGTGGCTCTCCTATGGATTACAACCTACGAGCGAGGTTTTCCCGGATAACCTTCGATGACCATGAGTACTGGAGTGACTATTACAATGACACTCATTATGCGTATTACCGCTTCAAGCCTACTCTATGTGATTGTTGTATTCATGTGCCCTATTCAAAATACGACGACGATGACTATGAGGCTTATCACTACAATCTTGGCGATGGTGATGGTGATGATGTTGACGATGCAGATCTCGACAAGCACGAGAAGATACTTGACATCAAGAGCATGCGTAGGTACCTAAGTAGATGTGTATAATGTCTTGATGAAAATGACCCCTTTTGGAATGCGTGCACACTCGCACAATTGTGGTTAATGTTTTGTTGCTTTAGTTTCGCCCCATGAGACTTACGCATTATTAATTGATCAATGTTTCATCATTCAAATACACTATGCAGTAACTAATAGAAATGAGAGATGGTGACAATCATTTTATCGGAGTCGCTAATTTTAGATGCTTGTGAAGTGAATATGCTAAATGAGTGTTCTTCAATCTCGTTTCTAACTTTCTTTACCATATGATCAATTGTAACCTTTGCCGTCTTCTTCGGGTACAACATTCATTGTTTGTTATTCCTAGCACAAGCATATTGTAAACCCAAGCAGATTGTAAACCGTGTTTACTTAAAACTCTAACATCTCATACCACATCTGAGAAAACTAACCAGTATTAGTTAATTTAGTTTATACAATCTTGGGATGGTTCTTATCAATGTTTTTTCCGAAACATTGAATCTTTACAATTTGCATTTTCCCGTTGCGCATCGAATAGCAAGTCCTTGACTCCTAGAGTACATGTGAGAAATGAGTGTCGTGGCATTTCCTCAACAATACCCATATGAGGATAACACGCACACCAGAGAACCAAATGGTGCACACAAAGAGAGATTTACCTAGGTTCAAGCCCTTGGGTCGAGGTAATACCCTACTTTCTACTTGGCTTTGATAATAAACTATCCTCGTGTGAGTGCTATGGTTTGTATTTACAAGCGAGTCGATCACAAGATCATATAGGGGTTGACACCTTAGATCTCTTGCTAGAATAAGGGGCCTATTGGTGGGTTCCCTGCTGGGTCCAATATAGGTGGATGAGGCAAGGTTACAAGTCCCGAGTCGGTCGAGGAGTTTTCCTATGCTACATTTGGTAGCTACCCAGGGTTGGTTGATATGCCATACACATACAATTCCTAGCATAATAGGGTGAGGAGTCCTCGTCTTGTTCCCAAGATGGTGATGCACTCCAGATTGTAGGTGGGCATTCGAGTTGTAGACTAGGGCGACCCTAGAGGGGCATGTCACCATTCGTAGCCTCCGAGCTCTTCAAGGTCTTTTTACTACTAGTAGATACCCAGTAGCGTTGCATGAGATTTCTTGTGTTATGCTGGTATGAGAAAGGAAGACTTAAAATGCACATTGCAACTGTTGGCATATGCATGCACAATATACATGAAAATAATTGAATGGGCAAATAGGCCTGATGGTAGTAATAGTTTTTTCGAGTAACTTAAAGCTTCATATGCTTGATACAGAAGGAAATAGTAAGGTTTTGCATCCAATGACCGCGTCAAATTATTTTGTAAACATGGGAAAATAATTTTTTCATCAATAAATATGGCATGCAAGATATATAAGAAAGATGGAGATTCTATAACATGTTTGATAGATAAGGGGGAACTTACTTTAGCACCTTGACGGTTAAGACTTGAGATTGTAGAAGCTGCAGTACATAAACCCACTTCAAGGGAGATCAACAATCCAATTCGTATATAAAGAGGAAAGTGATACTGAAAACGTTGTTCCCATGTGTAGATCCGATGGCTGTCGTAGACTAATCTAGTATATTCAACGACTAAATTAATTTGGGTGATGTGGCTCAAGGAGAAGCTAGAGAATTCCTAATAATGAGGGTTAGCTATTTAGATATAGTAGATTTGTTTAAATCTGCCACCCCCCCTAGGAGTCAAACCCAAGACCTGGGGTACTACTAAGTTAGCTGCAACCACTAGGTTACATGCCCGTTCACTTCTAGTCCATTTGGGGCGTGTTTTTGGTTCAAGTTTTGAACAGTAGTTGTATTGCATACACTTCTCAATCCAGGGTAGTTGAGCAAAAACAGCCCCAAATGCGTCATCTGCAAGTTGTTTGGTTGCTCGCTTCTAGGGTCCTGCATTAGGTAATACGCAAGTGCATTTTGTTTGGTTGCCTGCATTAGCCCAAGCGGCACATGAACATGGTGTTTGATTGCCCGCATGGGGTATGATTAAGAGCTAGCACTTGCACTTAGCACACAGGGTTAAGAGCTAGCAGAAGGAGGGGGAGAAGAAATGCAGTGTGCGCCGGACCATGTCGACTGCGGTGGATAGTGCCTGTGGCGCCGTGTCCGACATGACGAGTATGGAGTCGTGGACGAGCGACCCCGTCGGCGGCACGGCGAGCAACACCGTCGACGAACTAGTTACGGTGCTCGCGAAAAGACAGTCAACAGAGGAGGAGAATGCAGTGCTCGCGCCATGATATCGTCAGTGCAGTGGACAAGAGAGGAGGCAGAGATGATCGATGCCGAAAACGACTCCAGTGTAGTAGGGCGAGAGAGAGGAGGCCAAGATGATCGACCCCATCGGCAGCGCCGATTTAACTGCAGCAGTACGAGGCAGAGGACACAAGAAAGCAGTGCACGCCATTGCAGCAGGAGGACGACAGAGAGTAGGCCGAGATGAGCAACGCCGGAAACGACTCTAGTGTAGTAGGACGTGGGCAATGAGATCAAGGGGAGTCGGCGTCGAGAGGGACGAATAGGAGGACTCGGCGGCGTCAGTGCAGTAGACTGCTGCTCAAAGAGAGATGAAGCTACGATCGTCGAAACCAAAAACTTACAACACGAATGTTGTGAGGAACTGCAAGATTAGGCTGCTGATCAAAGGAAATTTCAAACGATCGATCGTGCGTGACGAATCTGACAAAATTCGTCAAGAATAGCTTCAAATGGGAAGACAAAATTAAGAACTTACGACCGACGAAACTACGAACCGATCGCCTGAATGGAACCGTAGCATCGAGGTGCATATTTTTCGTGTAGAGCTTACCTCGAATCAAAGTACCGTTGTGTAGATCGGAAGAACATAATTAGAGGGAAGGTTAGTGGAGGTAGGAGAAGATAAGAGGTTAGTGGAGGTAGGAGAAGGAAGCACGCATAGGCTGCATACCAGCTCGTATCCCTCCCATCTCCCTTCGTGCAAGTGGCCCACCTTGTACGCTCGCCTCAGCCTGGCTCGCTAGAAACTGTCGATCTGAGTGTTTCCAGCGAGCCAGGCCCAAGTATACTTTAAGATACGTGCCATACGGGCCGCACAGTAAACGTAGACAACCAAACGGTTACTTTCTTCCCGGACGGAGCAGGTTGGGCCTAATGCGGGCAACCAAACACGCCCTTGGTCTTTTCTTCATCCGTGTAGTAATTGTTCGAGATGATGACCAAACTGAGCGTGCCCTCGTCAATTCTGATCGGCAGACCTGCCTTGATGGTCTTAGAAGTACCTGAAACAAGATTGTCAGGAATCTTTGGGCCTAAACGACCTCTTGCTCGACGGCTAGATGAATTTTAAGCCATTGTGTAGCAGATGAATGCTGGTGAAGAGTGGATTTAGTCTATCAGGAAAAGGTCAGCTTGTGGGCGTTGCACGTCATATATCCTAAGAGCATCTCCAGCCGCGTCCCCAACAAGGCCCACCAGGCGATTTTTCGGCCCTCGGCGTCGAAAAATCGTCCCAGTCGCGGCCCAAAGGCTCAATTTTTGCCAGCTCGGGCCGAAATTGGCGCCGGCGGACCAAGGCCGAACCCGGCGCGCTGGGGGGGGGGGGGGGGCTCGGGGACGCCGGCCGAATCATTTTTGGCGCAAAAGTCAGCGGGCCCTCCTTGGCAGCGACTCGACTCTTCTCACCGCTTTGTTGTCCTAATCGCCTCGGTTCCCACGGCGAATCAATGCCAAAGCTGCCGTGCCGGTTAGCCTCCTCCATTGATGCCTCACGGGCGGCACAGTGAAGACCGGACGACGCGCGTCCCTCACCCGCCACACGTAACACGGCAGCCACACGTACCCGTGGCGCCTCCGCCTATATAAGCTGCCCCCAAGCGCTGGTGACGCACAGACTCTCCACCGCCGACACCCCGTTCCTCCCCCGTCCCTCCCTCTCCTCTCGGCGTTCCAGTACAACCATGGTCGAGCGCTTCCCAGGCGACGGCGCGGCGGCGAACGGCTTCGGCCGCCGCCACCTCCACAAGGACGAAGCTCGGCTCCTCTATGAGGCCGAGTACCCGGTCCCGCCAGACATGCGGGTGCCCGGGCGTGGAGGATTAAGCGCCAAGGGTCCCGTGCTACCACTGCCCACCGAGCGGCGCGGCGCGGCGAAGATCGTGGCGTATCCAGCGCCTCTGCCGCAGGCGGCGAGGGAAGGCCCACGGTACGTCCCCGACAGCCCGGCTGTGGGAGCCCTACTTCCGCCGCCGCCACGCCGAGCAGCTCGAGGCCACCAACGGCGTCGTGCCCTCCGGGAGGCTCAACTCCGAAGGCCGCCGCCGATGGTGGGGCGTGCCCGGCCGCACGCTAGAGGCCGTCCTCGAGTACATCGAGGGCGGCAACACGCCTAGGCTGGAGTACCCTGCTCCCCCGTCCTTCTCCCGCCGGCGTGGGAGCTCGTGGACGACGAGGCGCATGGACCCGGGGGCGTCCTCCTCCTCGTCCGGCCGCTCGACCGGCTCTCCCTGCCTCCGCCCCGTCAAGGCGGAGCCCTAGGACACGCCGGTCAGCCACCGCACCCGTAGCTCCGGCGTCCGCATCGCCGACTCCTCCCCCACCTCTGGCTGTCTCGTCCTCGTCAGGCCGAAGGCAGAGCCCGGCCTCCCCGCGGAGTACAAGGCCATAGTCCGGCGCGGCTTCTCCGACGAGGAGGCCCTAAAGTGGGCGCGGGACGACTACCTCCGCGACAAGATGGTCCGGCAGCGCCGAGCCCTGGAGGAGATAGTCGCCCATAGCGTGGCGCGAGGACGAAACATCGGCGTGGTGATCCTCGGCAATGACGAGGCGAGGGGCGCCCGGACCGTCCAACCCGCCGCGCCAACCTGGGGAGGGTTGCAGTAGGACGGCGGCCGCAGAGGAGGCGACGACGACGACGGGGGCGGCGACTACACGCAGTTCTACAGGCTCCTCGGCATGTAGAGCTTTAAGGGCGGCGGGCGGCGAGGAAGGGCGAGGGCGAGGCGGGTCTAGTAGTGTTTTTTTTCCTTTTTGTAAAATATTTTAAATATGTATGAACTTGCGAAGTTTGGTTGAATTTGCCTAGTTTACTGAAGTTTGGTTGAATTTGCGCCTAGTTTGTGGTTTAAAAAATGCAGGGCGTCATGACTGGGGGCATCACGCCCCCAGCACACGTTTTTCGCCGGTGCACCCCCAGGGGGCGATTTTTAGCGCCTCCTAGAAGGCCAACGGCTGGAGATGCTATTAAGAAGTTCACCCAACTATTTGATTTATCTCAACATGCAGCATAGACACCTGAACATCCAATCACATCCAGCCACATCATATCCTTAGCAGATCTGCCACCTCAGCATTTTTCTTCAACTAATCGCATGTCTATCAGGCAAAGGTCAGCATTTTTCTTCAACTAATCGCATGTCTATCAGGCAAAGGTCAGCATTTTTCTTTTGTACTAGGCACCCACCTCCCTGGTCAATGAAGCAAGCGGTCATTTCCTCTTCCGCTCCTTCCGTAACTGCAGGTCAGTCTAAACGATCTGCTCTTCCACATTCCACGGTTACTCCCTAAGAGCATCTCCAAGAGCCGTCGAACGCACCGCGCGCTAAAATCTACTTTATCGCACGCCCATCGCCTGGTTTGGTGCGGTGGGCAGCGCTGGCTCCAACAGCCGCGGTAAAATGCAGTGCGTGCGCACAGCTCCAGCAGCGTGCAAAAAATGCAGCGCGCGCGACTCGCACAAACAACATATGCATTTCAAATAGAAGCAAAAATGATCAAACTATAACAAAATAAATCAACAATAAATAGTCAATTTCGTTATTACAACCCAAACAAATAGTTTATCGTTCAGTACAACAAATATTGCAATAAACACAACAAATAGTTCATGAACAATACAATGTCGAACGCACAAATCATGCTCTTTCTCGCCCATGCCATGCCCACCACTCCTCAATGAGATCCTTACGAAGATCAGCATCTTGTTTGTGGGGCCTTGAATGGAATGATAGTAGGCAACAAAGCAGGCCACCCTTTCAGCCCTCAAATGCACTTTTCGCAGGGATGTCCCAAGAGCTCATGCTGTGAGTAGTCTAAATCTTGGCCACGCTCATTCTCGATGATCATGTTGTGCAAAGAAAAATCTCAATGATCATGTTGTCCACGGAATATCTTAAAAGAAATAAAGAAAAATCGTCGCCAAAGATGAAGGCCAGGGGGCCCACACCCTGCTCACGAGGGTGGGGGGCGCGCCCCCTAGTGGCTCCCCGATGCCCATCTTGTCCTATATGAAGTCTTTCGATGAGAAAAAAACATTAAGCAACCTTTCAGGACGAGACTCTGCCGCCACGAGGCGGAACCTTGGCGAACCAATCTAGGGCTCCAGCAGAGCTGTTCTGCCGGGGACACTTCCCTTCGGGAGGGGGAAATCATCGTCATCATCATCACCAACGCTTCTCTCATCGGGAGAGGGCAATCTCCATCAACATCTTCACCAGCACCATCTCATCTCCAAACCCTAGTTCATCTCTTGTATCCAATTCTTGTCTCCAAGCCCGGGATTGGTGCTAGTAGGTTGCTAGTAGTGTTGATTACTCCTTGTAGTTGATGCTAGTTGGTTTATTTGGTGGAAGATCATATGTTCAGATCCTTTATGCATATTATTACCCCTCTGATTATGAACATGAATATGCTTTGTGAGTAGTTACGTTTGTTCCACGAGGACAAGGGAGAAGTCTTGCTATTAGTAGTCATGTGAATTTGGTATTCGTTCGATATTTTGATGAGATGTATGTTGTCTAGCCTCTAGTGGTGTTATGTGAACGTCGACTACATAACACTTTGGGCCTAGAGGAAGGCATTGGGAAGTAATAAGTAGATGATGGGTTGCTAGAGTGACAGAAGCTTAAACCCTAGTTTATGCGTTGCTTCTTAAGGGGCTGATTTGGATCCATATGTTTCATGCTATGGTTAGGTTTACCTTAATACTTTTGTTGTAGTTGCGGATGCTTGCAATAGAGGTTAATCATAAGTGGGATGCTTGTTCAAGTAAGAACAACACCCAAGCACCGGTCCACCCACATATCAAATTATCAAAGTACCGAATGCGAATCATATGGACGTGATGAAAACTAGCTTGACGATATTCCCATGTGTCCGCGGGAGCGCTTTTCCTATTATAAGAGTTTGTTCCGGCTTGTCCTTTGCTACAAAAAGGATTGGCCACCTTGCTGCACTTTATTTACTCTTGTTACTTATTGCTCGTTACAATTTATCTTATCACAAAACTATCTGTTACCACTTATTTGATTTGCGAGAATACCTTGCTGAAAACCGCCTATCATTTCCTTCTGCTCCTCGTTGGGTTCGACAATCTTACTTATCGAAAGGACTACGATAGATCCCTTATACTTGTGGGTCATCAAGACTCTTTTTAAAAGGCGTAGTTGCGAAGTGTAAGCGCCTTTGGTAGGTGGAATTTGGTAAGGAAAAATTTATATAGTGTGCTGAAATTTACTGCCACTTGTTACTATGGAAAATAATTCTCTGAGGGGCTTGTTCGGGGTATCTTCACCCCGTCCAATAGAGCAAAGAGTTGCTCCTCAACCTACTGAACCTATTGAAAATGAAACTCCTTTTGAAGTTCCTTCGGATATGATGGAAAAACTGCTAGCTAACACTTTTACACGAGATTGAACAAAGCATCCTGATGAACATCTACTCTATGTGGATGAAGTTTGTGGACTATTTAAGCTTGCAGGTATACCCGGTGATGTAGTTAAGAAGAAGGTCTTCCCTTTATCTTTGAAGGGAGACGCATTGACATGGTATAGGCTATGTGATGATACGAGATCATGGAACTATAAAAGATTGAAATTGGAATTTCATCAAAAGTATTACCCTATGCATCTTGTTCACCGTGATCGTAATTATATATATAATTTTTGGCCTCACGAAGGAGAAAGCATCGCTCAAGCTTGGGGGAGGCTTAAATCAATGTTATATTCATGCCCCAATCATGAGCTCCAAAGAGTGACAATTCTTCAGAATTTTTATGCTCGGCTTTCTGATAACAATCGCACCATACTCGATACTTCTTGTGCTGGCTCTTTTATGATGAAGACTATTGAATTTAAATGGAATTTATTGGATAGAATTAAACGCAACTCTGAAGATTGGGACCTCGACGAAGGAAAGGAGTCAGGTATGACACCTAAGTTTGATTATGTTAAATCTTTTATGGATACCAATATTTTCCGTAAGTTTAGCACTAAATATGGACTTGACTCTGAGATAGTAGCTTCTTTCTGTGAATCTTTTGCTACTTATGTTGATCTCCCTAAGGAGAAGTGGTTTAAATATCATCCTCCCATAGAAGTAAAAGTAGCTGCACCTATTAAAGTTGAAGAAAAGACTGTCACTTATAATGATCCTATTGTTCCTACCTCTTATGTTGAGAAACCACCTTTCCTGTTAGAGTAAAGGATCATGCTAAAGCTTCAAGCTGTTGTTAAGTAAAAGCAATATTAGAACTTATACACCTCTGAGCAAGTCAAAGTAGAACCTAATATTGCTATTGTTAAAGATCTCTTGTCGATAATATTGATGGGCATGTTATTCAGTTCTGTGGTGAAGCTGCTAGAATTGCTAAACCGTGTGCTAAAGATAAACATAGACTTGTGGTAGGCGTGCCTGTTATTTCTGTTAAAATAGGAGATCATTGTTATCATGGCTTATGTGATATGGGTGCTAGTGCTAGTGTTATATCCGTTGACTTATACAAAGAAATTATGCATGATATTGCACTGCTTTGAGTTAGAAGATATTGATGTTACAATTAAACTTGCCAATAGAGATACTATATACGCAATGGGAATTGTTAGAGATGTTGAATTCTTGTGTGGAAAAACCAAATATCCCGCTGATTTTCTTGTTCTTGGTTCTCCACAAGATAGATTTTGTCCCATTATATTTGGTAGACCCTTCTTGAACACTGTTAATACTAGGATAGATTGCAAAAACAATGTTGTTACTATTGGCTTGAATGATATGGTTCATGAGTTTAATTTCTCTAAATTTAGTAAACAACATCGTGAGGAAGAATTGCCTAGTAAGGATGAAATTATTGGTCTTGCTTCTATTGCCGTACCTCCTAGTGATCCTTTAGAACATTATTTGCTAGACCATGAAAATGATAAGTTTGTGAATGAAAGAAGGGAAATAGATGAAGTATTCTTTAAACAAGAACCTATTATGCAACACAATTTGCCTGTTGAAATCCTAGGGGACCCCCCTCCACCCAAGGGTGATCCCGTGTTTGAGCTTAAACCATTGCCTGATAATCTTAAATATGCTTATCTTGATGAAAAGAAAATATATCCTGTTATTATTAGTGATAACCTTTCAGAGCATGGAGAAGAAAGATTATTGAAAACTCTGAAGAAGCACCGTGCCGCTATTGGATATACTCTTGATGATCTTAAGGGCATTAGTCCCACTCTATGTCACCATAAAATAAATTTGGAAGCGTATGCCAAACCAGTTCGTGATCCTCAACGACGTTTGAATCCTAAAATGAAATAAGTGGTAAGAAAAGAAATACTCAAGCTTACGGAGGCAGGTATAATTTATCCCGTTCTTGATAGTCGATTAGGTAAGTCACATGTCCATTGTGTCCCTAAGAAGGACGACATTCTTATTGTTCCTAATGATAAAGATGAATTGATCCCACAAAGAATTATTACGAGGTTATAGGATGGTAATTGATTTCCGCAAATTAAATAAAGCTACTAAGAAAGATCATTACCCTTACCTTTTATTGACCAAATGCTAGAAAGATTATGCAAACATACACATTATTGCTTTCTAGATGGTTATTCTGGTTTCTCTCAAATACCGTGTGGCTAAAGATCAATCAAAGACTACTTTTACATGCCCTTTTGGTACTTTTTGCTTATAGACGTATGCCTTTTTGGTTTATGTAATGCACCTGCTACCTTTCAAAGATGCATGATGGCTATATTCTCGACTTTTGTGAAAATATTTGTGAGGTTTTATAGGCGACTTTTCCGTCTATGGTTCCTCTTTGATGATTGCTTGAGCAATCTTGATCGGGTTTTCTTGAGATGTGAAGAAACTAATCTTGTATTGAATTGGGAAAGTGCCACTTTATGGTTAATGAAGGTATTGTCTTGGGGCACAAAGTTTACGAAAGAGGTATTGAAGTTGATAAAGCCAAGGTTGATGCTATTGAAAAGATGCCATGTCCCAAGGACATCAAAGGTATAAGAAGTTTCCTTGGTCATGCCGGATTTTATAGGAGGTTCATTAAGGACTTCTCAAAATTTCTCGACCTCGACTAATTTATTAAAAAAGATGTACCATTTGTCTTTGATGATGATTGTGTAGAAGCATTTGAAATACTTAATAAAGCATTAGTCTCTACACCTGTTGTTCAGCCACCTGATTGGAATTTACCCTTTGAAATTATGTGTGATGCTAGTGATTATGCCGTAGGTGCTGTTCGAGGGCAAAGAGTTGATAAGAAATTAAATGTTATCCATTATGCTAGTAAGACTCTAGACAATGCTCAAAGAAACTATGCTACTACCGAAAAGGAACTTTTAGCGATTGTGTTTGCTTGTGATAAGTTCGGACCCTATATTGTTGATTCTAAAGTAACTATTCACACTGATCATCTTTGCTATTAAATATCTTATGAAAAGAAAGATGCTAAACCTAGACTTATTAGATGGGTTCTCTTGCTACAAGAATTTGATTTGCATATTGTTGATAGAAAAGGAGCTGAGAACCCGCTGCAGATAACTTGTCTAGGTTAGAGAATGTTCTTGATGACCCACTACCTATTGATGATAGCTTTCACGATGAACAATTAAATGTCATAAGCACTTCTCGTAGCACTCCATGGTATGCTGATTATTCTAATTATATTGTTGCTAAATTTATACCACCTAGCTTCACATACCGACAAAAGAAAAAGTTTTTCTTTGATTTGAGACATTACTTTTGGGATGACCCACATCTTTATAAAGAAGGAGTAGATGGTGTTATTAGACGTTGTGTACCTGAGCATGAATAGGAGCAGATCCCACATAAGTGTCACTCTGAAGCTTATGGAGGGCACCACGCTGGAGATAGAAGCGCACATAAGGTATTGCAATCCGGGTTTTATTGGCCCACTCTCTTCAAAGATGCCCGTAAGTTTGTTTTGTCTTGTGATGAATGTCAAATAATTGGTAATATTAGTAGACGTCAAGAAATGCCTATGAATTATTCGCTTGTTATTGAACCATTTGATGTTTGGGGCTTTGATTATATGGGACCTTTTCCTGCCTCAAATGGATATACACATATTTTAGTTCCTGTTGATAACGTTACCAAGTGGGTAGAAGCTATTCCAACTAGTAGTGCTGATCATAACACCTCTATTAAAATGCTTAAGGAAGTTACTTTTACCGAGGTTTGGAGTCCCTAGATATTTATTAGTGATGGTGGTTCACATTTTATTCATGGTGCTTTCAGTAAAATGCTTGCTAAATATGACGTTAATCATAGAATTGCATCTCCATATCACCCACAGTCTAGTGGTCAAGTAGAATTGAGTAATAGAGAGCTCAAATTAATTTTGCAAAAGGCATTAATAGGTCTAGAAAAGAATTGGTCCAAGAAACTTGATGATGCATTATGGGCCTATAGAACTGCATATAAAAATCCTATGGGTATGTCTGCGTATAAAATGGTTTATGGAAAAGCATGTCACTTACCTCTCGAACTAGAACATAAGGCATATTGGGCTATTAAAGAGCTCAACTATGATTTCAAATTTGGCAGTGAGAAGAGGTTATTTGATATTAGCTCACTTGATGAATGGAGAACCCAAGCTTATGAAAATGCCAAGTTGTTTAAAGACAAAGTTAAAAGATGGCATGACAAAAGGATACAAAAGCATGAGTTTAATGTAGGTGATTATGTATTGCTATACAACTCTCGTTTAAGATTTTTGCAGGAAAACTTCTCTCTAAATGGGAAGGTCCCTACGTTATCGAGGAGGTCTATCGTTAGGTGCCATAAAATCAATAACTTCAAGGCACACATCCAAGAAGGTGGTAAACGGTCAAAGGATCAAACATTATATCTCAGGTAATCCCATAAATGTTGAAACCAATATTATTGAAACCGTAACCGGAGGAATACATCAGTGGACACTTTCCGGACCGTCAGAGATTCGAAAGGGAATAGGTATGTGGTACGGTAAGTAAACCGACTCCAAAACAATTTTAAGGCAATATTTCTCTGTTTTGGAATATTTAGAAAAATAGAAAAATAAGTGGAAGTCCGGGAAGGGCGGAGGGCCCCACGAGGGTGGTGGGCGCCCTACCTCGTGAGCACCTCGTGTGCCCTCCGGACTCCGTTTTCTTGCACGATACGTATTTTGGTCGGTAAAAAATCATTATATATTCTCCCGAAGGTTTTGACTCCCGTATCACGCAAATCTCTCCTGTCCTTGTTTCGAGCTGTTTTTTTGACAGATCTAGATCATCATGACGTCCCCAAGTGCTTTGATACGTCTCCGTCGTATCTACTTTTCCAAACACTTTTGCCCTTGTTTTGGAATCTAACTTGTACGATTTGAATGGAACTAACCTGCATCGACGCTGCTTTCAAAGAATTGCCATGATGTTGTTTTATGTGCGTAAAACAAAAGTTCTCGGATTGACTGAAACTCCACGGGATGTCTTATAAAAATAATAATAAATCCTGTAAAGATGAAGACCAGGGGACCCACACCTGTCCACAAGGGTGGGCGCTCCCCTCCCGGCGCGCCCCCTACCTCGTGGGCCCCTAGAGACCCTCCGACGCCAAGTCCAACTCCATATATTGGCTTTCGGGGAGAAAAAAATCAGAGAGAAGAAATCATCACGTTTTATGATACGGAGCCGTCGCCAAGCCCTAATCTCTCTCGGGAGGGAGTCCATTCGGGGCTCCAGAGAGGGGGATTCGTCGCCGTCCTCATCATCAGCCATCCTCCATCACCAATTTCATGATGATCACCGCCGTGCGTGAGTACTTCCATCATAGGAAACTTGGCTGGACGGTGATTGGTTGGATGAGATTTATCATGTAATCGAGTTAGTTTTGTTAGGGTTTGATCCCTAGTATCCACTATGTTACGAGATTGATGTTGCTATGACTTTGCTATGCTTAATGCTTGTCACTAGGGCCCGAGTGCCATGAATTCAGACCTGAACCTATTATGTTTTCATGAATATATGTGTGTTCTTGATCCTATCTTGCAAGTCTATAGTCACCTATTATGTGTTATGATCCGACAACCCGAAGTGACAGAATCGGGATACTTCGGTGATGACCATAGTTTGAGGAGTTCATGTATTCACTATGTGCTAATGCTTTGTTCGGTTCTCTATTAAAAGGAGGCCTTAATATCCCTTAGTTTCCAATAGGACCCCGCTGCCACGGGAGGGTAGGACAAAAGATGTCATGCAAGTTCTTTTCCATAAGCACGTATGACTATTTACGGAATACATGCCTACATTACATTGATGAATTGGAGCTAGTTCTGTGTCACCCTATGTTATGTCTGTTACATGACGAACCACATCCGGCATAATTATACATCACTGATCTAGTGCCTACGAGCTTTCCATATACTGGTTCTCGCTTATTTACTTTCCCGTTGCTACTGTTACAATCACTACAAAAATACCAAAAACATTACTTTTCTTGTCTTTACTTTTGTTACCGTTATCGCCACTATCATATTACTTTGCTACTAAACACCTTGCTGCAGATACTAAGTTTCCAGGTGTGGTTGAATTGACAACTCAGCTGATAATACTTGAGAATATTCTTTGGCTCCCCTTGTGTCGAATCAACAAATTTGGGTTGAATACTCTACCCTCGAAAACTGTTCGATCCCCTATACTTGTGGGTTATCAAGACCTTTTTCTGGCTACGTTTCCGGGGAGCATAGCTCTATTTTTTGAGTCACTTGGGATTTATATCTGCTGGACGCTATGAAGAACTTGAAAGACGCTAAGACAACAATTTATCCCTCAACTACGAGGGGAGGTAAGGAAGCGCCATCTAGCTCGCACTTGATTCACCTTCTGTTATGAGTAAGCTAGCGACACCTAAACCTGCTTACGCTATTCATTTCGATATGTCGCATGTTATTGATGATGCCACTTCGCTATGCATGATACTTATGATGAAACTACTTCTATGCTTGATACTACCGTGCCCCTTGGTGAATTTCTAGATGAACAAATTTCTAGGTCTAGAGAAAGAGAAATTATTGAAACCGAATACAATGATGAAGGTGATGATGAAAATATGCCCGCAATTCACGAGGGTTATCTTTTGATGCGGAATCTTACGCAGCCATTTTTGCTTGCCGTGATTGATACGAACTTAAGAGGCTGTTAGTTAAATGGAGTAAAGAATCTCTCTAAGAGATAGGATGAGACTGACCACCTTTTGCTACTTCACCTATCTGTGTTCTGATAAGGATTATGAATTCTCTGTTGATCCTGATATGATTACTTTGGTTGAATCTGATCCTTTTTATGGCTATGAATCTGAAACTGTTGTGGCACATCTTACTAAGTTAAATGATATAGCTGCCCTGTTTACTAATGTTGAGAGATCGCACTACTTTTATATACTCAAAATATTTCCGTTCTCATTAAAGGGTGATGCTAAGATATGGTTTAATTCTCTTGATCCTGGTTGTGTGCGTAGTCCCTAGGATATGATTTATTACTTCTCTGCTAAATATTTCCCAGCTCATAAAAAACAAGCTGCTTTGAGGGATATTTATAGTTTTGTGCAAATTGAAGAAGAGAGTCTCCCACAAGCTTGGGGGAGGCTTCTCAAGTTACTTAATGCTTTGCCTGATCATCCTCTTAAGAAACCTGAAATACTTGATATCTTTTATAATGGACTAACCGATGCTTCCAGAGATTACACGGATAGTTGTCTTGGTTCTCTTTTCGTGAAAGAACACCGGATGAAGCTGAAATTTTATTGAATAATATGTTGACAAATGAAAATAATTGGGCACCTCTGAGCCAACTCCCGAGCCAGCTCTGAGCCAATTCTTGAGCCTATTCCTAAACCAACTCCGAGAAGAGAGGTGTTCTATTTCTCAGTCCTGAAGATATGCAAGAGGCAAAGAAATCTATGAAAGAAAAAGGTATTAAAGCTGAAGATGTTAAGAATTTACCTCCTATTGAAGAAATACATGGTCTTAATTTATCGCATGTTGAAGAAGTGTATGATCTCAATTCTTTAATCACTGAAGAACCTCCTGATCCCGATATCCCGATACAGGTAGTAAAGGTAAATTCTCTCTACAGACATGATAAAGCTGAAGCCCCTCCTACTAAAATTGCTAGTCAGTACTTGGATGAGTTTGATAACTTTATGTTTAAGCAAGATGACTTTAATGCTTATTTTGGTAGACAATTAAAACAGAATACCTTTATGATTAAACGCTTGGGTGATTACATGGCTAATATTAGAGGTGAACTTAAACTTGTTAGCAAACATGCTTCTATGGTTACCACTCAAGTAGAACAAGTACTTAAGGCTCAGAAAGAAGTGCTTGATGAAATGAATAATAAGAAAATGATTATGCTGTTAGAGTGGCTACTAGAACTGGTAGAATGACTCAGGAACCTTTGTATCCTGAAGGCCACCCTAAGAGAATTGAGCAAGATTCTCAGAGAAATAACATTGATATGCCTAGTTCTTCTAAAAGGAAGAAAAAGAAAAATGATAGGACTGTGCAAACTTCTAGTGAACCTGTTCTTTGAACCACACGATAATCCAAATGATATCTCTATGTCTGATGCTGAAACACAATCTGGTAATGAACATGAACCTAGTGAAAATGTTAATGATGATGCTCATGATGATTCTCAACCTAGTAATGATAATGATGTAGAAGTTGAACCTGCTGTTGATCTTGATAACCCACAATCAAAGAATCAACGTTATGATAAAAGAGACTTCTTTGCTAGGAAACATGGTAAAGAAAGAGAACCATGGGTTCAGAAACCCATGCCTTTTCCTCCCAAACCATCCAAGGAAAAGGATGATGAGGATTTTGAGCGCTTTGCTGAAATGATTAGACCCATCTTTTTGCGTATGCGATTGACTGATATGCTCAAAATGAATCCTTATGCTAAATATATGAAAGATATTGTTACAAATAAAAGAAAGATACCGGAAGCTGAAATTTCCACCATGCTTCCTAATTATACTTTTTTAAGGGTGGAATACCAAAGAAACTTGGAGATTCAGGAGTACCTACTATACCATGCTCCATTAAAAGAAATTATGTTAAACCGCTTTTATGTGATCTTGGAACCGGTGTTAGTGTTATGCCTCTCTCTTTATATCGTAGACTTGACATGAATAAGTTGACACCTACTGAAATATCTTTGCAAATGGCTGATAAATCAACTGCTATACATTGCCGGTATTTGTGAGGATGTGCTGTTGTGGTTGCAAGCGTTACTATTTTAACGGACTTTGTTATTCTTGATATTCCCGAGGATGATAGTATGTCTATTATTCTTGGAAGACCTTTCCTTAATACTGCATGGGCTGTTATTGATTGCAACAAAGGCAATGTCACTTTTCATGTTAATGGTAATGAGCATACGGTACACTTTCCGTGGAAACAACCTCAAGTTCATAGTATCAACTCTATTGGAAAAATTCCATCAATTATATTTAGAGGTTTTGAATTTCCTCTCCCTACTGTCAAGAAGAAATATGATATACTTATTATTGGGGATGTCCATATCCCCGTTGAGGTAACATAGTGTTATTGAAATTTCTTGGTTCCATGATTATCGAAATGAGTTTGTTAACAAGACTTGATCAACCTTGTTAGTGGATTCCTTTTGATGAGCATGAGATGGATGAAACTAGAAGCACAACTGCTTTGTACCCTCTTTATATTCTCTCGTTCTTTAGTAGAAATAAAGTAAAATAGTATTTTTCCGTCTGCTTTTCTCGACTTATCATGCAATATAAAATATCCCAAAATAAAAGTCCTCAGAATGCCATGCCAATTTAATATGATTTTTTCGGGAATATTTGAGGATTTTAGTGCAAAATTATCATGGGGAGAACACTGCCACGAGGGTGAGGGCGCTACCCCCGGGCGCGCCCCTACCTACCTCGTGGGGCCCACGGTGGCCCTCCTCCACTTATCCTCGCACCCATCTTCTTCCCCTGCCTCACACAAACCCGAAAAACCAACTCAAGCACGAGTTCCAGCCACTTTTCTTTGTGATTTTCGATCTCCTTGCTCAAAGCACCTCTTGCCAAAACTGCTTGGGGAGATTGTTCCTTGGTATGTGACTCCTCCATTGGTCCAATTAGTTTTTGTTCTAGTGCTTTACTCTTTTGCAAATTTGTGCTGCATAGGTGACCATGTTCTTGAGCTTGCATGTCAAATTTATATGGTTCCAAGTAGTTCTAATGCTTGATATATGCTCTAGGAACTTGTAGGAGTAGTTGCTATCAATTTTATTGAAGTTGGTTCACTTTTGTTTGAAGTTACTAAAAATTTCAGATTATTTCAGAAATAATGAAGAGACTTTTGAGGGGGCTCAAATGGCCGAAGCTCAAAGGAAAAACAAAAGGAAGAAGAGCGAAGCCCAAATTTAATTTGCCTCAAGATCATGGAGGTCCGGCCGTGTGAATGGCCTTCCGATGACTTCTTGGAGAGCCGGGATTTATGAGGATTTCTATTTAGTGATTGAGAATGCTGGCCTCACCAACTTCCTCCGCGACCAACGTCATCAGCATCTCTTACTCACAAATACTTTTGTGCAAAACTTCTACTTTTTTCCCTAAGAAATCACCTCCATCAGTAGAGTTTCATTTATATGACATTGTTAAGGAGATGCCATTAGCTGAATTTTGTGAGGTTTGCAAAATACCCTTTGAGGGTACCTTGGATGAACCACGCCGTAATGAAGTAGAAGCTTTTATTAACACTATCACTGTGGGAGAAACCAGGAAGGTTTCTAATGCAAGAATTACTAGCATACATTTTCCTGTTTCACGCTACTTTGCCTTATTTGCTAGTCGTTGCTTGATTGGTCGCGGGACTGTGGAAGCCTTAGTGTTCCTGATATTATTATTTTGTTCCATGGTTTATACCGCAATAACTTTGTTAGTATGGGTGGAATTGTTGCTAGACGGTTAAGTCTGAACCGTACTAAGGGCCCCATCTTTGGAGGCATTTATGCCTCACGCCTAGCTAAATATTTTGAAATACCTATTAGGCATGAGGAGAAAGAAGAAACAGCTTTGCCCCGTGCTTATTTTGACTATAAGAGTATGCTAGCGAATGATTTTCTTGTTAAGAGTCGCAAAGGGGAGCTCAAATAAAAATTGTACTTTGATAAACATCACTGTGAGACTATTACTTTGCCTGCTCCCTCTTTGTTTAACTCGTCTATGATGTCTACTACACAACCTTCTTCTTGTAGACGTTGTTGGGCCTGCAAGTGCACAGGTTTGTAGGACAGTAGCAAATTTCCCTCAAGTGGATGACCTAAGGTTTATCAATCCGTAGGAGGCGTGAGGGATGAAGATGGTCTCTCTCAAGCAACCTGCAACAAAAATAACAAAGAGTCTCTTGTGTCCCCAACACACCCAATACAATGGTAAATTGTATAGGTGCACTAGTTCGCCAAGAGATGGTGATACAAGTGCAATATGGATGGTAGATATAGGTTTTTGTAATCTGAAAATATAAAAACAGCAAGGTAACAAGTGGTAAATGTGAGCGTAAATGGTATTGCAATGATAGGAAACAAGGCCTAGGGTTCATACTTTCACTAGTGCAAGTTCTCTCAACAATAATAACATAGATAGATCATATAACAATCCCTAAACATGCAACAAAGAGTCACTCCAAGCCACTAATAGCGGAGAACAAACGAGAGATAATGGTCGGGTACGAAACCACCACAAAGCTATTCTTTCGGATCGATCTATAAAAGAGTTCGTACTAGAATAACACCTTAAGATACAAATCAACCAAAACCCTAATGTCACCTAGATACTCCATTGTCACCTCAAGTATCCGTGGGCATGATTATACGATATGCATCACACAATCTCAGATTCATCCAACCAACATAAAAGTACTTCAAAGAATGCCCCAAAGTTTCTACCGGAGAATCAAGAACGTGTGCCAACCCCTATGCATAGGTTCCCAATGTCACGAAACCCGCAAGTTTATCACCAAGACATACATCAAGTGTTCTCATAAAAGACTCAATCCGATAAGATAACTTCAAAGGGGAAACTCAATTCATCACAAGAGAGTAGAGGGGAGAAACATCATAAGATCCAACTACAATAGCAAAGCTGGGATACATCAAGATTGTGCCATAGAGGGAACACGAGAGAGAACACGAGAGAGAGAGATCAAACACATAGCTACTGGTACATACCCTCAGCCCCGAGGGTGAACTACTCCCTCCTCGTCATGGATAGCGCCGGGATGATGAAGATGGCCACCGGTGATGGATCCCCCCTCCGGCAAGGTACTGGAAAGGGGTCCCGATTGGTTTTTGGTGGTTCTGGAGGCTTGCGGCGGCAGAACTTCCGATCTAACTTTTGTTCTGGAAGTTTTAGGGTACAAGAGTATATATGGGTGAAAGGAGAACGTCGGTGGAGCTACGGGGGCCCCACGAGGCAGGGGGCGCGCCTAGGGGGAGGGGTGCTCCGCCCACCCTCGTGGGCAGCCCGGGGATCCCCTGACGTGCACTCCAAGCCCATCTGGTTGGTTTCCTTCCAAAATTAACTTCTCCAGTTGATTTTGTTCCGTTTTGACTCCGTCTGATATTCCTTTTCCTCGAAATACTGAAATAGGCATAAAACAACAAATCTGGGCTGGGCCTCTGGTTAATAGGTTAGTCCCAAAAATAATATAAAAGTGGAAAATAAAGCCCAATATTGCCTAAAACAGTAGATAATATAGCATGGAGCAATCAAAAATTATAGATACATTGGAGACGTATCAAGCATCCCCAAGCTTAATGTTGGGGAACGTAGCAGAAATTCAAAATTTTCCTACGTGTCACCAAGATCTATCTATGGAGAAACCAACAACGAGGGGAAGGAGAGTGCATATACATACCCTTGTAGATCGATAAGCGAAGCGCTCAAGAGAACGGGGTTGAAGAAGTCGTACTCGTGATCCAAATCACCGGAGATCCTAGAGCCGAACGGACGGCACCTCCGCTGCTCAACACACGCATGACAGCTGGTGACGTCTCCCACACCTTGATCCAGCAATGAGAGAGGGAGAGGTTGAGGAAGACTCTGTCCAGCAGCAGCACAACGGCGTGGTGGTGGTGGAGCGTGGCAATCCTGCAGGGCTTCGCCAAGCACCGCGGGAGAGGAGAAGGGAGAGGTAGGGCTGCGCCAAGAGGAGAGAAACTCGTGTGTTGGGCAGCCCCTAGACCTCAACTATTTATAGGGGAAGGGAGGGTTGCGCCCCTCTAGGGTTCCCTCCCAGTGGTGGCAGCCCCCAGATCCCATCTGGGTGGCGGCGAGGGGAAAGAGGGAGGCGCACTGGGTGAGCCTTACGCCCATCTGCCCTAGGGTTTGCCCTCCCACTCTTCCCCGGCGCCTTTGGGCCTTGTGGGGGCGCACCAGCCCACCCTGGGCTGGTCCTCCCACACTTAGCCCATGCAGCCCTCCGGGCTGGTGGCCCCACTTGGTGGACCCCCGGGACCCTCCGGTGGTCCCAGACGCTACCGATAAAACCCAAACTTTTCCGGTGACCAAAACAGGACTTCCCATATATAAATCTTTACCTCCGGACCATTCCGGAACTCCTCGTGACGTCTGGGATCTCATCCGGACTCCGAACAACATTCGCAACCACATACAAACTTCCTTTATAACCCTAGCGCCATCGAACCTTATGTGTAGACCCTACGGGTTCGGGAACCATGCATATGACCGAGACGTTCTCCGCCAATAACCAACAAAGTGGGATCTGGATACCCATGTTGGCTCCCACATGTTCCACGATGATCTCATCGGATGAACCACGATGTCAAGGACTCAATCAATCCCGTATACAATTCCCTTTGTCTAGCGGCATTGTACTTGCCCGAGATTCGATCGTCGGTATCTCGATACCTTGTTCAATCTGCATCGGCAAGTCTCTTTACTCGTTCCGTGAACACATCATCCCGTGATCAACCCCTTGGTCACATTGTGCACATTATGATGATGTCCTACCGAAGGTGGGCTCAGAGATACCTCTCCGCTTACACGGAGTGACAAATCCCAGTCTCGACACGTGCCAACCCAATGACACTTTCGGAGATACCTGTAGTGCACCTTTATAGCCACCTAGTTACGTTGTGACGCTTTGGTACACCCAAAGCATTCCTACGGTATTCGGAGTTTCACAATCTCATGGTCTAAGGAAATGATACTTGACATTAGAAAAGCTTTTAGCATACGAACCACGATCTTTGTGCTAGGCTTAGGATTGGGTCTTGTCCATCACATCATTCGCTAATGATGTGATCCCGTTATCAACGACATCCAATGTCCATGGTCGTGAAACTGTAACCATCTATTGATCAACGAGCTAGTCAACTAGAGGCTTACTAGGGACATGGTGTTGTCTATGTACCCACACATGTATCCGAGTTTCCTATCAATACAATTATAGCATGGATAATAAACGATTATCATGAACAAGGAAATATAATAATAACTAATTTATTATTGCCTCTAGGGCATATTTCCAACACTTAATTCCTGCTCGTCCTCGAGTAGGTAAATGATAAAAAAGATAATTTTTGATGCGGAGTGCTACTTGGCATAATTTCAATATAATTCTTCTTACTTGTGATATGAATATTCAGATCCGAAAGATTCAAGACAAAAGTTCATATTGACATAAAAATAATAATACTTCAAGCATGCTAACTAAGCAATTATGTCATCTCAAAATAACATGGCCAAAGAAAGTTCATCCGTACAAAATCATATAGTTAGGCTATGCTTCATTTTCGTCACACAAAGATGTTCCCAACTTCTATACCCCCGATGACAAGCCAAGCAATTGTTTCATACTCAAATAATCTCAAACTTTTTCAACCTTCACGCAATACATGAGCTTGAGCCATGGATATAGCACTATGGGTGGAATAGAATATGATGATGGGGATTGTGTGGAAAAGACAAAAAAGGAGAAAGTCTCATATTGACGAGGATAATCAACGGGCTATGGAGATGCCCATCAATTGATGTCAACATGAGGAGTAGGGATTAACATGCAACGGATGCACTAGAGCTATAAGTATATGAAAGCTCTACAAAAGAAACTAAGTGGGTGTGCATCCAACTTGCTTGCTCATGAAGACCTAGGGCATTTTGAGGAAGCCCATCGTAGGAATATACAAGCCAAGTTCTATAATGAAAAATTCCCACTAGTATGAACAAGACAATTTATGAGACTCACTATATGAAGAACATGGTGCTACTTTGAAGCACAAGTGTGGTAAAAGGATAGTAGCATTATCCCTTCTATCTTTTTCTCTCATTTTTTGGGCCTTTCTTTTTTTGGCCTTGCTTTTTTTTCTCTCCTTTTTTTATTTTTTTTTTCGTCCGGAGTCTCATCCCGACTTATGGGGGAATCATAGTCTCCATCATCCTTTCCTCACTTGGGACAATGCTCTAATAATGATGATCATCACACTTTTATTTACTTACAACTTGATATTACAACTCGATATCTAGAACAAAGATATGACTCTATATGAATGCCTCCGGCGGTGTACCGGGATGGTGCAATGAATCAAGAGTGACATGTATGAAAAATAATGCATGGTGGCTTTGCCACAAATACGATGTCAACTACATGATCATGCAATGGCAATATGACAAAAGTAATGTATGTCATAATAATGATGATGGAAGTTGCATGGCAATATGTCTCGGAATGGCTATGGAAATGCCATAATAGGTAGGTATGGTGGCTGTTTTGAGGAAGATATAGGGAGGTTCATGTGTTATAGAGCGTATCGTATCACGGGGTTTGGATGCACCGGCGAAGTGTGCACCAACTCTCAATGTGAGAAAGGGCAATGCACGGTAATCAAGAGGCTAGCAAATGCGGAAAGGTAAAAGTGCGATAATCCATGGACTCAACATTAGTCAAAAGAACTCATATACTTATTGCAAAAATTTAGAAGTCATCAAAAATCAAGTACTACGCACAATGCTCCTAGGGGATAGATTGGTAGGAAAAGACCATCGCCGTCCCCGACCGCCACTCATAAGGATGCACAAACCAGGTACACTTCATGCTTCAAATTTGTTACACAACTTTACCCATACGTGCATGCTACGGGACTTGCAAACTTCAACACAAGTATTTCTCAAATTCACAATTATCAACTAGCACGACTTTTGATATTATTACCTCCATATCTCAAAAATAATTATCAAGCATTAAATTTATCTTAGTATTCAATTCACTCAAAAGAAAGTTTCACATATCTTGAACACTAAGTATATTAACATTAAGCAAATTACCATGCTATTAATGACTCTCAAAATAATCTAAGTGAAGCATGAGAGATCAAGTTTCTTTAAAACAAATCCACCACCGTGCTCTAAAAGATCTAAGTGAAGCACTAGAGCAAATGACAAACTTACTCCGAAAGAATATAAGTGAGGATCAATGAGTAGTCGGATAATTATGCAACTATGTGAAGACTCTACCATTTAATAATTTCACATCTTGATACTTTATTCAAACAGCAAGCGAAGCTAAAGAAAATGACATGACGCTCCAAGCAAAACACATATCATGTGGTGAATAAAAATATAGCTCCAAGTAAAGTTACCGATGAACGAAGACGAAAGAGGGGATGCCTCGGGGCATCCCAAGCTTAGAAGCTTGGTTATCCTTGAATATTACCTTGGGGTGCCTTGGGCATCCCCAAGCTTAGGCTCTTGCCACTCCTTATTCCATGGTCCATCGAATCTTTACCCAAAACTTGAAAACTTCACAACACAAAACTCAATAAAAATCTCGTGAGCTCCGTTAGAGAAAGAAAACAAAACACCACTTCAAGGTACTGTAATGAACTCATTCTTTAATTATATTTGTGTTGAACTTACTGTATTACAACTTCTCTGTGGTTTATAAACTATTTTACTAGCCATAGATTCATCAAAAATAAGCAAACAACACACGAAAAACAGAATCTGTCAAAAACAGAACAGTCTGTAGTAATCTGTAACTAACACAAACTTCTGGAACTCAACAAATTCTACTAAAATTAGAAGACCTGGAGAATTTGTTTATTGATCAGAAGCAATTGGAATCACTATTTTATCTCGTTCTGGTGATTTTTAACAATTCGGGCACTGAGCGCAAAGATTCTGGAAATTACAGCAAGATCAAATAACTATCATCCAAGAAGATCCAATAGGTTTAACTTGGCACAAACACTAATTAAAATATAAAACCACATCTAAACAGAGGCTAGATGGATTATTTATTCCTAAACAGGACCAAAAAACAAGAAACTAAAATAACATTGGGTTGCCTCCCAACAAGCGCTATCGTTTAACGCCCCTAGCTAGGCATGATGATTTCAATGATGCTCACATAAAAGATAAGAATTGAAACATAAAGAGAGCATCATGAAGAATATGACTAGCACATTTAAGTCTAACCCACTTCCTATGCATAGGGATTTTGTGAGCAAACAACTTATGGGAACAAGAATCAACTTGCATAATGAAGGTAATACAAGCATAACTGCAAAACTTAAATCACATACACAGGAAACTTTATATTATTGCAATTACTACAAGCATATGTTCCTCCCTCATAATAATTTTCAGTAGCATCATGAATGAATTCAGCAATATAACCAGCACCTAAAACATTCTTTTCATGATCTACAAGCATAGAAATTTTACTCCTCTCCATATAAGCAAAATTCTTCTCATGAATAGTAGTGGGAGCAAACTCAACAAAATAGCTATCATGTGATTGAAAATTAAGATCAAGATGACAAGTTTCATGGCTATCATTATTCTTTAAAGCATACGTGTCATCACAATAATCATCATAGATAGGAAGCATGCTTTCATCGTAGTAAATTTGCTCATCAAAACTTGGGGACAAAAATATCATCTTCATCAAACATAGCTTCCCCAAGCTTGTGGCTTTGCATATCATTAGCATCATGAGTATTCAAAGAATTCACACTAACAACATTGCAAGCATGCTCATCATTCACATATTTCATGCCAAGCATTCTATGTAATTCTTCTTCTAGCACTTGAGCACAATTTTTTCCATCATACTCACGTAAAAGATATTAAAAGATGAAGCGTATGAGACAAACTCAATTCCATTTTTTTGTAGTTTTATTTTATAGACTAACTAGTGCTAAAACAAGAAACAAAAAGATTCGATTGCAAGATCTAAAGATATACCTTCACTTACCTAGCCTCCGGCAACGGCGCCAGTAAAAAGAGCTTAATGTCTACTACACAACCTTCTTCTTGTAGACGTTGTTGGGCCTGCAAGTGCATTGTGTTTGTAGGACAAGAGCAAATTTCCCTCAAGTGAATGACCTAAGGTTTATCAATCCGTAGGAGGCGTAGGATGAAGATGGTCTCTCTCAAGCAACCCTGCAACCAAACAACAAAGAGTCTCTTGTGTCCCCAACACACCCAATACAATGGTAAATTGTATAGGTGCACTAGTTCGGCGAAGAGATGGTGATACAAGTGCAATATGGATGGTAGATATAGGTTTTTGTAATCTGAAAATATAAAACAGCAAGTGGTAAAAGTGAGCATAAACGGTATTGCAAATGATAGGAAACAAGGCCTAGGGTTCATACTTTCACTAGTGCAAGTTCTCTCAACAATAATAACATAGATAGATCATATAACAATCCCTCAACATGCAACAAACAACAATTCCAAGCCACTAATAGCGGAGAACAAACATAGAGATTATGGTCGGGTAATGAAACCACCACAAAGCTATTCTTTCGATCGATCTATAAAAGAGTTCGTACTAGAATAACACCTTAAGATACAAATCAACCAAAACCCTAATGTCACCTAGATACTCCATTGTCACCTCAAGTATCCGTGGGCATGATTATACGATATGCATCACACAATCTCAGATTCATCCAACCAACATAAAAGTTCTTCAAAGAATGCCCCAAAGTTTCTACCGGAGAATCAAGAACGTGTGCCAACCCCTATGCATAGGTTCCCAATGTCACGAAACCCGCAAGTTGATCACCAAGACATACATCAAGTGTTCTCATAAAAGACTCAATCCGATAAGATAACTTCAAAAGGGAAACTCAATTCATCACAAGAGAGTAGAGGGGGAGAAACATCATAAGATCCAACTACAATAGCAAAGCTCGGGATACATCAAGATCGTGCCATAGAGGGAACACGAGAGAGAACAAGAGAGAGAGAGATCAAACACATAGCTACTCGGGTACATACCCTCAGCCCCGAGGGTGAACTACTCCCTCCTCGCCATGGAGAGCGCCAGGATGATGAAGATGGCCACCGGAGATGGATCCCTCCCAGTGGTACCTAAAGGGGTCCCATTGGTTTTGGTGGTTACGGAGGCTTATGGAGGCGGAACTCCCGATCTAATCTCTCTTCTGGAAGTTTTAGGGTACGAGAGTATATATGGGTGAAAGGAGTACGTCGGTGGAGCTACGGGGGCCCCACGAGGCAGGGGCGCGCCTGTGGGAGGGCGTGCCCCACCCTCGTGGGCAGCCCAGTGATCCCCTCGACGTGCACTCCAAGCCCATCTCGTTGGTTTCCTTCCAAAATTAACTTCTCCAGCTTGAGTTCGCTTGCTTTGACTCCGTTCGATATTCCTTTTCCTCAAATAATCGAAATAGGCATAAAACAAAGAAATCTGGGCCTCCTGTTAATAGGTTAGTCCCATAAATAATATAAAAGTGGAACATAAAGCCCAATATTGACTAAAACAGTAGATAATTTAGAATTGAGCAATCAAAAATTATAGATACGTTGGAGACGTATCAGTCTACAGGTCCTTACATTGTTCCGTTGGTGGCTGTTCAAGCCTATCGGAATCCTGCACCAGCCCCGGAACCGGAGCCACAAGATGAGCCTCCACGATAGTCCGTTTATTCTTGGGATCCTGAGGCGGTTGCCAGCCAGTGGCATTCAGAGTCCTCTTCATCACAGTATGGTGCCAACTATTCTTCATCGCAAAGACGACTCCCGCCCACACTTTACGGGTATCCGCCAGTTATCCTCGGCATTAGACCAACTTAGGCCAAAAGCCTAAGCTTGGTGAGTACGTATTTCTCACCGACATTTCATTTATGTTCACACACACTCATTGCTAGATGTCGGTGCTCATACTCTTTCACCGTAATATCCATGCTAGTTTATTTTCTTTTCCGCTTTCTTCTTGTGTGTTTAATAAACCTTAGAAAACCAAAAAAATTAGTAGTAGTTTATTTTTCCTGCTGTAGTAGTATTAATTAAAAAGAAAACCCAAAAATATTTTCCGTTCTTCTTTTGCTTGTTGGGAGCTTTCCCGTGTAAATAGTTTTTATTTCCTTTCTTTTCTTTGGGGTTCAGTAGGAGAAGACCATGATTAAATTGTTGTAGTGGCTCTTATATGCATCATTGTTGATTTAACCAAGAGCCCATATTGCCTTGTCTTCTCCTGCTTATTGAATGCTTGCAGATTCCAGCTTAGTCCAATGCACATGCACTCTTATATTCACACCGTTCGGTCGTGCAAGTGAAACGCAATTATGATGACATATATGATGGACTGACTGAGATGGGAAAAGCTGGTATGAACTCGACCTCTTTTGTTTTTGTAAATATGATGAGTTCATCATTCTTGATTCAAATGATTATGAATAAACATGTTTGCAATGACAATTAGAGATGATAGTTGCTTGTGCCATGCTTGATTAGCTATGAGTTATAATGGTTTACCTTTATGCGTACAACATGCTATTGAGATGATTATGATGTGGTATGATGGGGTGGTATCCTCCTTTGAATGATTTAAGTGACTTGACTTGGCACATGTTCACGCATTTAGTTGAAACAAATCAACATAGCCTTCACGATATTTATGTTCATGGTGGATTATATCCTACTCATGCTTGTATTCAATGTTTATTAATTTTAATGCATGTTCATGACTGTTGTCGCTCTCTAGTTGGTTGATGCGTCTCCAACGTATCTATAATTTTTTATTGCTCCATGCTATATTATCTACTGTTTTAGGCAATATTGGGCTTTATTATCCACCTTTATATTATTTTTAGGACTAACCTATTAACCGGAGGCCCAGCCCAGATTTGTTGTTTTATGCCTATTTCAAAGATTTAGGAAAAGGAATATCAAACGGAGTCAAAACGGAACGAAATCAACTGGAGAAGTTATTTTTGAAGGAAACCCACCGATGGACTTGGACCCCACGCCGAAGATACGGGAGGTGCTCACGAGGGTGGGGGCGCCCCGCCTCGTGGGGCCTCGTGAGCTCCACCGACGCATTCCTTTCACCCATATACTCGTGCATCTCTAAAACTTCCGTAAGAGAGATTAGATCGGGAGTTCCGCCTCCGCAAGCCTCCGTAATCACCAAAACCAATCGGGACCCCTTTCCGGTACCCTGCCGGAGGGGGGATCCATCTCCGGTGGCCATCTTCATCATCCTGGCGCTCTCCATGACGAGGAGGGAGTAGTTCACCCTCGGGGTTGAGGGTATGTACCAGTAGCTATGTGTTTGATCTCTCTCTGTCGTGTTCCCTCTATGGCACTATCTTGATGTATCCCGAGCTTTGCTATTGTAGTTGGATCTTACTCTTTTATAGATTGATCCGAAAGAATAACTTTGAGGTGGTTTCGTACCCTACCATAATCTCTACGTTTGTTCTCCGCTATTAGTGGCTTTGGAGTGACTCTTTGTTGCATGTTGAGGGATAGTTATATGATCTATCTATGTTATTATTGTTGAGAGAACTTGCACTAGTGAAAGTATGAACCCTAGGCCTTGTTTCCTATCATTGCAATACCGCTTTACACCACGCTTATCACTTGTTACCTTGCTGTTTTTATATTTTCAGATTACAAATACCTTTATCTACCATCCATATTGCACTTTGTATCACCATCTTTTCGCTCGAACTAGTGTACCTATACAATTTACCATTGTATTGGGTGTGTTGGGGGCACAAGAGACTCTTTGTTATTTGGTTGCAGGGTTGTTTGAGAGAGACCATCTTCATCCTACGCCTCTCATGGATTGATAAACCTTAGGTCATCCACTTGAGGGAAATTTGCTACTGTCCTATAAACCTGTGCACTTGCAGGCCCAACAATGTCTACAAGAAGAAGGTTGTGTAGTAGACATCAAGCTCTTTTTCCAAGGCGCTGCCGGGAGGCTAGGTAAGTGAAGGTATATCTTGCAATCGAATCTTTTTGTTTCTTGTTTTATCACTAGTTAGTTTATAAAAAAAACTACAAAAAAATTTAATTGAGTTTGTCCCATACGCTTCACCTTTTTAATATCTTTCGTGAGTATGATGGAAAGGAAAATTGTGCCAAAGTGTTAGAAGAAGAATGCATTAAATTGTTTGGCACTAAATATTTGAATGATGAGCATGATTGCAATGTTGTTAGTATGAATTCCTTGAATATCCATAGTACTAATGATGATTGCTCTAGTCATGATGAAAATATCTCTCATAAGCATGTCAACTTTTGTGGAGTGCATGTTTGCATGAACACACCAAATAAAGAAGATATATATTGCAAGAGGCATGAGTACTTAGAAACCAAATTGTTGCAAGAAGAGCTAGATGAATGTGCTCAAAAATTCAATATTTTTCGTGCCCCTTGTGAACTTTGCAATGAACATGGTCATTTAAAAGTTCCGATGTTATTTGTTTCATGATCAAGTCATGTCCAAATATTGTGATAATTTGATTACCCTTGAGCATCATAAAGAACTTAACCTTCTTTTGGGTTATGAAGAAATGAAACGTATAACTGAGGGTATTCCAAAATTTAGTCTTGATAAAATTCTTGATTTTGATCTAGAAAAGATTTATATGTATTGTGCGGTGAATTGCATTGAAAATCCTTATATTGCTAATTACATAAAGAAAAGAAAACAAATAGAAGATGAAGAGAATACTAATGAAAGGGAAGAGACTTCCCAATATCCTCCTATTATTTCTTATGGTGAATCGTGTAACGAGGAGGAGCTTTCTATTCAACCAATCTCATCAATAAGGAGCTCAAAGAGGAAGGTTGAACCTACACATACTGTGAAGAAGAAGAAAAGAAAAAGGAAGAGAGGTAAAAAGGTATCTCTCCCAAATAAAGTTGCTCCTATTATTGTTGTGCCTCATGAAAATGAAGATGATACACTTGATGATGATCTCGTTATGCCTATTGCTTGTTGTGATGATTATGATTGGGAAGATAATGATACTTCTTATGATCTTGAAAATCTTTTTGGCACTTGCTTGGAAGAATATGATAATTGCTATACTATTGGTGCTATACATACTATTAATGATGAGAGTGATTATGCTTATAATATGAGAAGTCCCAAGCTTGGGGATGCTATGTTTAATAATGATGATATTTTTAGCCTCTCAAGCTTTGATATGCAAAGTTTTTATAATGATAGCATGCCTCCTACCTATGATGATTATATTGATGAAAGTGGGTTCGGAAGAGTGTCAACTTTAGGAAGTAGTGATCCCACTATTTTGGAGGATGTTGAATTTTATTGTGATAAATATGAAAGTGGATTTGGAAGAGTGTCAACTTTATTTAGTGATTTCACTCTCTTGGGAGAGGTTTCAATCGAGTATGATGAGAACGTAAGTTGCTACTTATGATGATTATTGTGATGAAACTTATGCTATAAAAAGTAGTGATGATTATATTTACAAATCTTGTCATGATTATGATTACCCTTTTTCTGAACATTACTCTTTTAATGTGGAAACAATTTTTAGTGTTCAAGTCTCTTATGATACTCCCACTATTCCGAATGAGAAGAATTTTGCTTATGTGGAGAGTAGTAAATTTTCTATGCTTGTAGATCATGAAAAGAATGATTTAGGTGCTGGTTATATTGTTGAATTCATTCATGATGCTACTGAAAATTATTATGAGGGAGGAATATATGTTTGTAAGAATTGCAATAATATCAAGTTTCCTCTCTATGTGTTGAAATTTTTGAAGCTATGCTTGTTTTACCTTCCTATGCAAGTTGATTATTGTTCCCATAAGTTGTTTGCTCACAAAATCCCTATGCATAGGAAGTGGGTTAGACTTAAATGTGCTAGTCATATTCTTCATGATGCTCTCTTTATGTTTCAATTCTTATCTTTTATGTGAGCATCATTGAAATCATCATGCCTAGCTAGGGGCATTAAACGATAGCGCTTGTTGGGAGGCAACCCAATTTTATTTTAGTTTCTTGCTTTTTGGTTCTGTTTAGGAATAAATAATCCGTCTAGTTTCTGTTTAGATGTGGTTTTATCTTTTAATTAGTGTTTGTGCCAAGTTAAACCTATTAGATCTTCTTGGGAGATAGTTATTTGATCTTGCTGTAATTTCCAGAATCTTTGCACTCAGTGCCCGAATTGTTAAAAATCACCAGAACGTTATAAAATAGTGATTCCAATTGCTGCGGATCAATAAACAAATTTTCCAGGTCGTCTAATTTTGGTAAAATCTTTTGAGTTCCAGAAGTTTGCGTTAGTTACAGATTACTATAGACTGTTCTGTTTTCGACAGATTCTGTTTTCCGTGTGTTGTTTGCTTATTTTGATGAATCTATGGCTAGTAAAATAGTTCATAAACCATAGAGAAGTTGGAATACAGTAGGTTTAACACCAATATAAATAAAGAATGAGTTCATTACAGTACCTTGAAGTGGTGTTTTGTTTTCTTTTCGCCAACGGAGCTCCACGAAGTTTTCTCGTTAAGTTTTGTGTTGTGAAGTTTTCAAGTTTTGGGTAAAGCTTCATGGACTATGGAATAAGGAGTGACAAGAGTTTAAGATTGGGGATGCCCAAGGCACCCCAAGGTAATATCAAGGACAACCAAGAGTTTAAGCTTGGGGATGCCCCGGATGGCATCCCCTCCTTCGTCTTCGTTCATCGGTAACTTTACTTGGAGATATATTTTTATTCACCACATGATATGTGTTTTGCTTGGAGCGTCATTTTCTCTTGTTAGTATTTGCTTGCTGTTATTTAGAATAATGTTTTGCATCTTTAGTTTCAATAAAAAAGTCAAGGATAGCCTTTGCCATGCTTATTTTGCTACTATACTTGTTGCTGTTTGAAAACAGAAAGTTTACCACTGTTGCAAAAAATCTCTAGAAAATTCAGAGAGTGGTATAATGTTGAATCTTTTTGCATATTGAGCTCTGATAAATTTATTACAGTGGGAATTTTAGTTCATAATTTTTGGAGTTAGGAAAGTATGATGAATCTTGCATTATTTACAGACTATACTGTTTTGGCAGATTGCTGTTATGTTTGCATTGTTTGCATATGTTTGCTTGTTTAATGATTCTATTTGATGATAGGAGTATTAAATATGCAGAGGCGTTTAGTATGCAATGTTGAATAATAATTTTATTGATTTGCTACAGTCGAAAATGATAAGGTTTTGCATTGGTTTATACTAACCTATCTCACGAGTTCTTGTTGAGTTTGTTGTGAATGAAGCTTTGGATAAAAAGAGAAATCATGATATGAGAGGAATTAAGGAGACACAAAAGTTCAAGCTTGGGGACGCCCAAGGCACCCCAAGATAATATTTTAAGAAGTCTCAAGCATCTAAGCTTGGGGATGCCCCGGTAGGCATCCCACCTTTCTTCTTCAACAACTATCGGTTAGTATCGGTTGAGCCTAAGTTTTTGCTTCTTCACATGAGTTGTGCTATCCTTGCAATGTAGTTTTCTTTAGCTTTGCTTGCTGTTTGAATAAATTATCAAGATCTGAAATTATTAAATGAGAGAGAGTCGTGATAGTTGCATAATTATTTAGCTACTCATTGATCTTCACTTATATCTTTCGGAATAGTTTGTTGTTGCTCTAGTGCTTCACTTATATCTTTTAGAGCATGGTGGTAGTTTTATTTTGAAGAAGTAGTTGAACTCTCATGCTTCACTTAGATTATTTTGAGAGTCGTTAATAGCATGGTAATTTGCTTAATGTTAATATACTTGGTATTCAAGATATGTGAAACTTTCTTTTGAGTGAATTGAATACTAAGATAAATTTAATGCTTGATAATTGTTTTGAGATATGGAGGTAATAATATCAAAGTCGTACTAGTTGATAATTGTGAATTTGAGAAATACTTGTGTTGAAGTTTGCAAGTCCCGTAGCATGCACGTATGGGTAGAGTTGTGTAACAAATTTGAAACATGAAGTGTACCTGGCTTGTGCATCCTTATAAGTGGCGGTCGGGGACGAGCGATGGTCTTTTCCTACCAATCTATCCCCCTAGGAGCATTGTACATAGTACTTGATTTTTGATGGCTTCTAAATTTTTGCAATAAGTATATGAGTTCTTTTGACTAATGTTGAGTCCATGGATTATATGCACTTCTACCTTTCCGCATTTGCTAGCCTCCTTCGGTACTTGCATTGCCCTTTCTCACCTTGAGAGTTGGTGCAAACTTCAGGTGCAGCATCCAAACCCCGTGATATGATACGCTCTATCACACATAAACCTCCTTATATCTTCCTCAAAACAACCGCCATACCTACCTATCATGGCATTTCCATAGCCATTCCGAGATATATTGCCATGCAACTTTCCATCGTTCCATTCATCATCATGACATACTTTACTTTTGTCATATTGCCGTTGCATGATCATGTAGTTGACATCGTATTTGTGGCAAAGCCACCATGCATTATTTTCCACTCATGTCACTCTTGATTCATTGCACCATCCCGGTACACCGCCGGTGGCATTCATATAGAGTCATATTTTGTTCTAAGTTTCGAGTTGTAATTCTTGAGTTGTAAGAAAAATAAAAGTGTGATGATCATCATTATTAGAGCATTGTCCCAAGTGAGGAAAGCATGATGGAGACTATGATTCCCCCATAAGTCGGGATGAGACTCCGGACGAAAAAAAAGAGGCCATAAAAAAAGAGAGAAAAGGCCCAAATAAAAAAAATAAAAAAAGAGAGAAAAAGAGAGAAGGGACAATGCTACTATCCTTTTACCACACTTGTGCTTCAAAGTAGCACCTTGTTCCTCATGTAGTGAGTCTCATATATTGTGCTTCAAAGTAGCACCTTGTTCCTCATGTAGTGAGTCTCATATATTGTGCTTCAAAGTAGCACTAAGATCTTCATAATAGAGAGTCTCTCATTTTGTCACTTTCATATACTAGTGGGAATCTTTCATTATAGAACATGGCTTGTATATTCCAATGATGGGCTTCCTCAAATTGCCCTAGGTCTTCGTGAGCAAGCAAGTTGGATGCACACCCACTTAGTTTCTTTTGTAGAGCTTTCATATACTAGCTCTAGTGCATCCGTTGCATGGCAATCCCTACTCCTCATGTTGACATCAATTGATGGGCATCTCCATAGCCCGTTGATTATCCTCGTCAATATGAGACTTTCTCCTTTTTTGTCTTCTCCACACAATCCCATCATCATATTCTATTCCACCCATAGTGCTATATCCATGGCTCGCGCCATGTATTGGCGTGAAGGTTGAAAGAGTTTGAGATTATTTAAGTATGAAACAATTGCTTGGCTTGTCATCGGGGTATAGAAGTTGGGAAACATCTTTGTGTGACGAAAATGAAGCATAGCCCAACCATATGATTTTTGTAGGGATGAACTTTCTTTGGCCATGTTATTTTGAGAAGACATGATTACTTTGATTAGTATGTTTGAAGTATTATTATTTTTATGTCAATATAAGATTTTGTCTTGAATCTTTTGGATCTGAATATTCATATCACAAGTAAGAAGATTTATATTGAAATTATGCCAAGTAGCACCGCATCAAAATTATCTTTTTTATCATTTACCTACCGAGGACGAAAGGTGAATTAAGCTCGAGATGCTTGATACGCCTCCAACATATCTATAATTTTTGATTGCTCCATGCTATATTATCTACCGTTTTAGGCAATATTGGGCTTTATTATCCACTTTTATATTATTTTTGGGACTAACCTATTAACCGGAGGCCCAGTCCAGATTTGTTGTTTTATGCCTATTTCAGTATTTCGAGGAAAAGGAATATCAGACGGAGTCAAAACGGAACGAAATCAATCGGAGAAGTTATTTTGGAAGGAAACCCACCGATGGACTTGGACCCCACGTCAAGATACGGAGGTGCTCACGAGGGTGGGGCGCCTGCCGCCTCGTGGGGCCCCCTGTAGCTCCACCGGGTACTCCTTTCACCCATATATACTCGTGCCCTAAAACTTCCGTAAGAAGAGATTAGATCGAGTTCCGTCATAAGCCTCCGGAACCACCAAAAACTAATCGGGACCCCTTTCCAGACTTCTCACGGAGGGGGGATCCATCTCTGGTGGCCATCTTCATCATCCCGGCGCTCTCCATGACGAGGAAGGAGTAGTTCACCCTCGGGGCTGAGGGTTTGTACCAGTAGCTATGTGTTTGATCTCTCTCTCTCGTGTTCCCTCTATGGCACTATCTAGAAGTATCCCGAGCTTTGCTATTGTAGTTGGATCTTATGATGTTTCTACCCCTCTACTCTCTTGTGATTAATTGTGTTTCCCCTTTGAAGTTATCTTATCGGATTGAGTATTTTATGAACACTTGATGTATGTCTTGACAATGGGATATCATGTGCCACTTGATGTATGTTTTGGTGACCAACTTGCGGGTTCCGCCCATGAACCTATGCATAGGGGTTGGCACACGTTCTTGACTCTCCGGTAGAAGCTTTGGGGCACTCTTTGAAGTACTTTGTGTTGGTTGGATGAATCTGAGATTGTGTGATGCATATCGTATAATCATGCCCACGGATACTTGAGGTGACAATGGAGTATCTAGGTGACATTAGGGTTTTGATTGATTTGTGTCTTAAGGTGTTATTCTAGTACTAACTCTTTTATAGATTGATCCGAAAGAATAACTTTGAGGTGGTTTCGTACCCTACCATAATCTCTAATGCTTGTTCTCCGCTATTAGTGGCTTTGGAGTGACTCTTTGTTGCATGTTGAGGGATAGTTATATGATCTATCTATGTTATTATTATTGAGAGAACTTTCACTAGTGAAAGTATGAACCCTAGGCCTTGTTTCCTATCATTGCAATACCGTTTACGCCCACGTTTATCACTTGTTACCTTGCTGTTTTATATTTTCAGATTACAAATACCTTTATCAACCATCCATATTGCACTTGTATCACCATCTCTTCGCGGAACTAGTGCACCTATACAATTTACAATTGTATTGGGTGTGTTGGGGACACAAGAGACTCTTTTGTTATTTGGTTGCAGGGTTGTTTTGAGAGAGACCATCTTCATCCTACGCCTCTCACGGATTGATAAACCTTAGGTCATCCACTTGAGGGAAATTTACACTGTCTTACAAACCTTGCACTTGCGGTGCCCAACAACGCCTACAAGAAGAAGGTTGTGTAGTAGACATCATTGGTCGCTTCGAGTCTTTTGCTAGCCTTCACTTGTACTAAGCAGGAATACCGCTTGTGCATCCAATCCCTTAAACCCCAAAGTTATTCCATATGAGTCCACTATACCTTCCTATATGCGGTATCTACCGCCGCTCCAAGTAAATTTGTATGTGCCAAACTCTAAACCTTCAAATAAACATTCTGCTTTTGCATGCTCGAATAGCTCATATATCAACTAGGGCTGCCCTTATCTTTCGTGTTAGGCGGGTTATTCTCAAGAGGAGTGGACTCCGCTCCTCACTCACTTTAGAAAATGGCTGGTCACCGGATGCCCAGTCCCATGCTTTATGCAAACTAAATCAAAATAATTGCAAACAAAACTCCCCCTGGGACCCGTTGAATGTTGGAGGCACTCGTTGTTTCGAGCAAGCCATGGATTGATGCTTGTGGAGGAGGGGGAGTATAAAATTTACCATTCTGTTTGGGAACCGCCTATAATTTGTTTAGCATGGAAGATATCGTCATCTCTTAGTTGTTATGTTGACAATGAAAGTATGCCGCTCAAAATATAATTTATCTCTATTTCAAAATCGAGCTCTAGCACCTCTACAATTCCCTCGCTTCCCGCCAAGGGCCTATCTATTTACTTTTATGTTGAATCATCACCCTCTTATTAAAAAGCACTAGTCGGAGAGCACAGTCTGTCATTTGCATTCATTACTATTAATTTATATCGGGTATGACTATGATTGGATCTCTTTTACCATGAATTACAATGTCTAGTCAGTCCTAGATCTTTGAAGGTGCTCTGCATTTATGTCTTGCGGTCTTAGAAAGGGATAGCGAGATACCATCTTGTTATATCATATTATGATTATTTTGAGAAAGTGTTGTCATCCGAGATTTATTATTATGGCTTGCTAGCTGATTATGTTATTGATATGAGTAAACATGAGACCACGAGAATTATTGCAAATGTGGTTAGTTATAATCTTTCTTTGAAAACTTGAATGCTGGCTTGACATAGGTACAACAACAAGAGCAAACAGAGTTTGTAAAAGTTTTTCTTTTTCTTTCAGTTTGTCAACTCAATTGCTTGAGGACAAGCAAGGGTTTAAGCTTAGGGGAGTTGATACGTCTCCGTCGTATCTACTTCTTCCAAACACTTTTGCCCTTGTTTTGGACTCTAACTTGTATGATTTTAATGGAACTAACCTTAACCGACGCTTGTTTTTAGCAGAATTGCCATGATGTTGTTTTATGCTAGAAAACAAAAGTTCTCGGATTGACTGAAACTCCACGGGATGTCTTATAAAAATAATAATAAATCCTCACTAAAGATGAAGACCAGGGGACCTGACCTGTCCACGAGGGTGGGGGCGCGCCCTCCCGGGCGCGCCTCACCTCGTGGCCCTCGAGACCCTCCGACGCCAACTCCAACTCCATATATTGGCTTTCGGGAGAAAAAATCAGAGAAGAAATCATCGCGTTTTTACGATACGGAGCCGCCGCCAAGCCCTAATCTCTCTCGGGAGGGCTGATCTCAAGTCTGCTCGAGGCTCCGGAGAGGGGATTCGTCAGCCGTCGTCATCATCACCATCCTCCATCACCAATTTCATGATGCTCACCGCCAGGCGTGAGTAATTCCATCGTGAGGCTTGGCCGGACGGTGATGGGTTGGATGAGATTTATCATGTAATCGAGTTAGTTTTGTTAGGGTTTGATCCCTAGTATCCACTATGTTCTCGAGATTGATGTTGCTATGACTTTGCTATGCTTAATGCTTGTCACTAGGGCCCGAAAGTGCCATGAATTCAGATCTGAACCTATTATGTTTTCATGAATATATGTGTGTTCTTGATCCTATCTTGCAAGTCTATAGTCACCTATTATGTGTTATGATCCGACAACCTCAAGTGAGAATAATCGGGATACTTCTAGGTGATGACCATAGTTTGAGGAGTTCATGTATTCACTATGTGCTAATGCTTTGTTCGGTTCTCTATTAAAAGGAGGCCTTAATATCCTTAGTTTCCAATAGGACCCGCTGCCACGGGAGGGTAGGACAAAAGATGTCATGCAAGTTCTTTTCCATAAGCACGTATGACTATTTACGGAATACATGCCTACATTACATTGATGAATTGGAGCTAGTTACATGTCACCCTATGTTATGACTGTTACATGACGAACCACATTCGGCATAATTATCCATCACCGATCCGTGCCTCACGAGCTTTCCATATAATCGGTTCTCGCTTATTTACTTTCCTTCACGTTGCTCTTGTTACAATCACTACAGTAAATACCAAAAACATTAATTTTTGTCTTTACTTTTGTTACGCTTATCGCCACTATCATATTACTTTGCTACTAAACACCTTGATGCAGATACTAAGTTTCCTGTGTGTGGTTGAATTGACAACTCAAATTGCTAATACTTGAGAATATTCTTTGGCTCCCCTTGTGTCGAATCAACAAATTTGGGTTGAATACTCTACCCTCGAAAACTGTTGCGATCCCCTATACTTGTGGGTTATCATGCTTCCAAGGACAAGTTCTTTGAGAAGGTGATCAACCCTTACCTCGCGGAGGTGCTGCGACACCCTCAAACCATTGAGATGCGTGATGGGTTGCTGCACATCCGCGATCTTGAGGGACCAAAGGGAACCGGAAGCGTGGAGGCGAGGCTCGAAGCAATGGAGCAACAAGTTTTCAAGTGCCAGGGGATGGTGGAGCGTGGAATTAATGCTAGCCACAAGATGCTCGCGGAGTTCACCAACAACTACGAGCCGGATGCCAAGAACAACGAGAAGGCCATCTTCAAGCTACATGAGAAGATCGAGCACCTCCAAGCCCAAATCTATGATTTGCAAAATCAAAACTGTGAGTATGAATATAGATTCAAAAGGATGAGTTTGGCTGCAGATTTGAGGATTCGGAGACTCGATCATCCTTCTATGATGGTGAGCCTATGCCATGGAAGGTGGACGACAAGCCTGCATCATCAACAATACCTCCACCTTCACCGACAAAGAAGGAGACATAATCACATGGGTATGGGCACTCCCTTGGCAACCCGCCAAGCTTGGGGAGGTGCCCAGATCGTATCACCATCACAACTCCTATCTTTACTGTTTTTCTTAGTTCGATCCTATTAGTAGTATCTTGATCTAGTATAATAAAGTTTATGGCATGATCTAGTTTTGAGTTTTGCTTTATGATCCCTCTATGTAATCGAGTCCATGAGCTATATATATATATATATATATATATATATATATATATATATATATATATATATATATATATATATATATATATATATAATAAAGATTACTTTTGAGTCAAGGGCTTGATTATTTTGCCATGATCTTGGGTGAATAAAAGAAAGAAAGAAGAAAAAAAGAAACAAAGAGTTCATATTGATCTTATTGAGAGTAATGACTTCACATAGAAAGAGTATGATGATTAAAAGTTGTTGGGAGTTGGCAAATATAGTTTTGGTCATCGTTGCAATTAATAAGAAGTAATAAGGAAAGAGAGGTTTCACATATAGATATATTATCATTGACATCTTTTATGATTGGCAGCACTCATTAAAATATAACATGCTAAAGAGTTGATGTTGGACAAGGAAGACAACATAATGAGTTATGTTTTCTTATATCTGAGATAAAGTATGTTGTCATGGATCCTCTAACATGTTGATCTTGCCTTTCCCCCTCATGCTAGCTAAATTCTCGCACCAAGTAGAGATACTACTTGTGCTTCCAAATACCCTTTAACCAGTTTAGCCATGAGAGTCCACCATATCTACCTATGGATTGAGTAAGATCCTTCAAGTAAGTTGTCATCGGTGCAAGCAATAAAATTGCTCTCTAAATATGCATGACTTATTAGTGCAGTAGAAAATAAGCTTTGTACGAACTTGTTGTGGAAGTAATAAAAGCGACGGACTGCATAATAAAGGTCCACATACAAGGGGCAATATAAAGTAACGTTCTTTTGCATTAAAATTTTGTGCATCAACCATAAAAGCGCATGGAAACCTCTGCTTCCCTCTGCGAAGGGCCTATCTTTTATTATTATCCTCTACCTTATGCAAGAGTCACGGTGATCTTCACCTTTCCTTTTCATTTTATCCTTTGGCAAGCCCAAAGATGTTGGAAAGAACATGATATATATATATATATATATATATATATATATATATATATATATATATATATATATATATATATATATATATATATAATTGGATGTAGGGGAGCATGAATTACCTTGAGGTAAAAGGTTGTGGGGCAAAACTATAAGCCCCTATCTTTCTCTCTGCGGTCCGATTAAAACGCCAGAACCATAAGTATTGGCGTGAGTGCTAGCAATTATGAAGGACTAAATGATAGTTGAGTATGTGGACTTGCTTTTAAGCTCTGACATAGACTCTTTCCGATGTTATGATAAATTGCAATTGCTTCAATGACTGAGGTTATAATTTGTTGGTGCCCAATAAGGTTTCTGATTCGTACCTTTGCATTGTGAAAAGATCATCACTTGAACATAAGTAATCATATGACAGAATCTATATATGTTGCTGTTATGAGAATAATCATGATGCCTTCATGTCCGTATTTTATTTTTTATCGACGCCTCTACCTCTAAACATGAGGACATATTTATTGTTATCGGCTTTTTGCTTAAGGACAAGCGAGGTCTAAGCTTGGGGGAGTTGATACGTCCATTTTGCATCATGCTTTTATATCGATATTTATTGCATTATGGGCTGTTATTTCACGTTATGTCACAATACTTATGTCTATTCTCTCTTATTTTACAAGGTTTACATGAAGAGGGAGAATGTCAAGAAATGGAATTTCGTGTGGAAAAGGAGCAAATATTGGAGACCTATTATGTGCAACTCCAAAAGTCCTGAAACTCCACGGAATATCTTAAAAAGAAATAAAGAAAAATCGCCGCTAAAGATGAAGGCCAGGGCCCACACCGCTCATGAGGGTGGGCCCCTGGCGCCGCCTCTACCTCGTGGGCCCCCGGTGGCTCTCCGATGCCCATCTTCTCCTATATGAAGTCTTTCGATGAGAAAAAAACATTAAGCAACCTTTCGACGAGACTCACGCCACGAGGCGGAACCTTGGCGGAACTAATCTAGGGCTCCCAAGAGCTATTGGCCGGGGACACTTCCCTCCAGGAGGGGGAAATCATCGTCATCATCATCACCAAAGCTCCTCTCATCGGGAGAGGGCAATCTCCATCAACATCTTCACCAGCACCTCCAAACCCTAGTTCATCTCTTGTATCCAATTCTTCTCTCCAAGTCCGGGATTGGTGCTAGTAGGTTGCTAGTAGTGTTGATTACTCCTTGTAGTTGATGCTAGTTGGTTTATTTGGTGGAAGATCATATGTTCAGATCCTTTATGCATATTATTACCCTCTGATTATGAACATGAATATGCTTTGTGAGTAGTTACGCTTTGTTCCCGAGGACAAGGGAGAAGTCTTGCTATTAGTAGTCATGTGAATTTGGTATTCGCTCGATATTTTGATGAGATGTATGTTGTCTAGCCTCTAGTGGTGTTATGTGAACGTCGACTACATAACACTTCACCATTATTTGGGCCTAGAGGAAGGCATTGGGAAGTAATAAGTAGATGATGGGTTGCTAGAGTGATGTAAGCTTAAACCCTAGTTTATGCGTTGCTTCGTAAGGGCTGATTTGGATCCATATGTTTCATGCTATGGTTAGGTTTACCTTAATACTTTTGTTGTAGTTATGGATGCTTGCAATAGAGGTTAATCATAAGTGGGATGCTTGTTCAAGTAAGAACAAAACCCAAGCACCGTCCACCCACATATCAAATTATCAAAGTATCTAACGCCAATTATATGAACGTGATGAAAACTAGCTTGACGATAGTCCCATGTGTCCGCGGGAGCACTTTTCCTATTATAAGAGTTTGTTCCGGCTTGTCCTTTGCTACAAAAAGGATTGGGCCACCTTGCTGCACTTTATTTACTCTTGTTACTTATTGCTCGTTATAATTTATCTTATCACAGAACTATCTGTTACCACTTATTTCAGTACTTGCAGAGAATACCTTGCTGAAAACCGCCTATCATGTCCTTCTGTTCCTCGTTGGGTTCGACACTCTTACTTATCGAAAGGACTATGATAGATCCCCTATAATTGTGGGTCATCATGTACCAAAGCATTTTTTGATCCCAAAATCTAGCCGGTCCTCTCACAATAGCAAATTGGGTTGCAAAATCCCAAAAGCTCTCTTCACATCTTTTCTAGCCGCCGCTTGAGCATTGTGAAAATCATGATTTTTCTTACCTTCCGGCTTTTTCAACGGCTTTACGAAGGTTTGCCATTTTGGATAGATGCCATCCGCTAGATAATAGCCATAGTTGTATGTAATGACCATTTGCTACAAACTGCACGGTGGCAACTCACCATTTGCAATCTTACTCATCACAGGTGACCGATTGACAACATTGATGTCATTCAAAGATCCAGGCATTCCAAAGAATGCATGCCAAATCCAAGTCTCTTGATCGGTCACCGCTTCAAGGATTATAGTGGAACCCTTTTTTTTGCCAGTGGAATTGCCCATGCCATGCCTTTGGACAATTCTTCCAACTCCAATGCATGCAATCTATTGAGTCAAGCATGCCAGGAAAGTCACGAGCTTTGTTCATCGCCAATAGCCTTGTGACGTCTTTAGCATTGGGAGATCTCAAATACTCCTTGCCAAACACTTGCACAATTCCGACTGCGAAGCGCTTGACACACATGATGGCTTGGCTCTCACCCATAGCCAAGTGATCATCAACTAGATCGGCCGATACCAGATGCCAACATACGCAAAGCGGCCGTCACCTTCCGAAGGTGCTATGCCCGAGCTCTCCATGGCATTCCTCCTTTGCTGAAAAATCGGGTCATGGCTCGTTAGTTTCTTCCGCGATGCGCCTGAACAACTCGGTGCTCATCCTAAACCGGCGATGAAAGTACAACTCCGGGTATGTGGGATTCTCCATGAAATAGTGCCTCATCAATCTGTTATGGGCATCGATCCTATCCCTTCAAATTTTCTGCCGACCTATAACCGAACCACCGTGCTTCGTTTTTTGTTGATATGCATAGCTAGGATCATTGCAAGATCCTCCTCATCTTCCATATCAAATTCTTCTTCGGAAGAATCATAATGCATTTAACTCATCTACAATGTTCAATACTATGCTATAAAAACTAGAATCAACATGCACCAAATTCATGACGTTTGAGCAATACATACCTTGCGTGCGTTTTGTCGAACACCTTGCGGGCACCGAGTCAAGAAGCGAAGCGCCGGCCGTTTTTTCGTCGACTGACGGACGCGCGTGAGGGCGGCGGGACTAGAAGGTGGGCGGAGAAGCTACCGCGGCGCGGGGATAGGCCGGGGAAGCGCCGGAACGGTCGCCGGGTGGCGCGGGCGGCGGCGGCGGCGTGGCTGGATGGGGGAGGGGGGTGGGAGTTGCGAGCGAGCGCGTGAGAGTCCAGCGCACGGGAGCGGGCGCAGCAAATAAGCGGCGCGTGATCCCGTTTCGGCCCGCACGCTGAACTAGATATGCCGCACGCGTTGTTTTTGCGCGCCCGCTGGAGCCACTATACCGGTTGCGCGCGCGCTAAAACGGGCAATTTTACGATGCGGTGCTAGTTTGGCGCGGCTGTTGGAGATGCTCTAACCAGAAAGATCCATTTTTTTCTTCCGTGAGATTGCATCTCATCGATTTCTATCTCTCCACATCCTTCTCTCTCACGCCGCCAGCTGCCTCGCGGCCCACCGCGCCTCTAGCTTCACATCCTCTCGCCGCTTCTGCAGGCGCCTTTGCCACGGGTTCAAGGAACGACCTACCAGCGACTAAGCTAAGCCGCCGGCCTACCTCGGCGGCGAAGTTGCCGTGGTGTGGCTGCCTGTGCAATTCGGATCTTGAGAGATTGGAGCAAAGTGAGGAAATCAGATTGGAGTTTTTATTTTTCTTCCTTTCGTGGGGTCAAAATTATACAGGTGAACATGAACCTTGCACAATTTTTTGTTGGGTGACCATGGCGATTTGTTCTATGCCGATTCATTTAGTCGAAACACCAGGACTAGCCACTGAACTCTGGTCATCAAGCTGTTGGTCATCTTATTATCTTATTTATATCAAGATGGATGCTCTGCCCAAAATATGCGTTGCTGCCGGTGACTACGAGGTGTTTCCTCACTTCTGCATTTCAGTTACGGTGGGCATAGGGACTAATCCAAGGCATGCATAGCCAAACCAAGATTAATCTTCCATGCTCAAGGTCATCAATTAGAATCACTGTTTTTGTACCCGACTACCGGAAACCTGAGGTATATAATGATAAGATATGGTCATTATGCTTGATTTTTGTCAGAGACATGGATCTGTTATTTTTTATCCCATGATGTATCTTTCCTCCCTCAAATATGAAAACGCATTTCAGGGCGACCATTCCGCATCCCATGATTTGATGAGATTAAATGAGCAGTATGAAATGCTAGCTGTAGCATTAGAAAACAAAACTTAATGATGTTCAGTTGTATGGGAAGATTTGGTATGTCCAGGACTACAATCATGAGAAGATTCTTTCTAGAGGACCAAAGATGGTTTAGTATAAGTCCTTACGATGGATTTACATACTTCGTATTATCTAGCATTTGACCTTTGTTATGTTGCACCTAGATATTGAAATTGGTTCTTCAGATGTGGAAACAAAGTACATGCATGTCATAAATCCTTTTGGTGCCTTTTCAAGGAAGGCAGATATATGTGAACATATCATCAGCAACATGTGTTATTTATGGTATCAACTCAGTTAAAGTTTCAACCTTTCTTAATTCTTCAGTTCGACTCACCTCCGTTCACTAAGCATAGGGTCGTAGATCTTTCTTCCTCTGTTTCAGTTAAATCCAAACAAATAAATCCCTACTGATTGCATTTTTGTGCTTAGGTGTTCTGGAATTGCAAATGATGAACTGACCAAGTGGTTCTTCTAGGTGTAAGATATTGGCATTTATCGAACAAGTCAATAAGATTGCAGTATTTCATAGTACTTCTTAATTAGCTGGCTATGCTCTTTTCCAGCTTGCTCGTGGGTCACAAGTAAATGTCGGTACGCCTTTTTTATTGGCTATCATGTTTCTGGAATACTATCTATGAAGTTTATTCAAGAGAGTAGAGAATATATTTTTTATCATTCTTAACGCTGCATGTCAAGGCTTCCATTGTAGCCTCCATCTCCTCGGACCTCCGCCAATGGCACGGTCTATTTTTGTTATTTATATGAAGAACATGTGGCACTCGACCTGAATATTGGGATGTTCACCACTGGGACTTTGACACATTGCTTTGATGCCGATAATATTTCCAGCTAGATTTAATGACCTTTCCATTTACATGGTCTTGTTTTAGGTAAATACCTTTGCTGCCACAAATAGAGAGATATGACTCATGCGAATCAGTTAGTATTATGTTACCCTACAATATTGTAAGGATGAACTTCCTCTGGTATGCCATTGAGGACAATGATACATGATAGATGGGAAGTTAAAAGCCACAGCTCAAATCCGGTAATTTTTGTGTACTATATGGTTGTCTCAGTCCATGCCATTTGTATTCTATTTTGACTCGCTGAAATGGAAGAAATAATCAGAATAATCTTATTGTCCGAGGTCTAAAAAACGTCATGCTTGAGATCATAAACCTCAAGAATTATCTTTTTTTAATGTAGCTCATAAATTTCTATGTATAATTTTATTTTTGTTACAAGCAAATTCAGGCAACAACGCAATACATGTGGGTCTCATTGGTTATCTATGTATAGGTTCTCATGCTCTTTACAGCATTGTGTCGTACTTTGGCCAAAAAAGAGAAAATGACACGGTACTCTTTTGCTTTGATGAACATGACTGCTTTCATTACTCATGATACTGGAGCTTACTCACTGTCAAGTATATCAATATACTACAATGGACAATGTCTGTGTTTAGTTTTCATTCTTTTTCATATTTGACAATCTTTAATTATAGTCCAAGTATTGTGTTCATTGTATTTTTTAAATTTTCATCTATCTACTATGCAAAGAAAGTTTCAATTTATCTATTGTTATGTGGATAAATCAAGAGTTCCCGCAGCAACGCGCAGGGTATCATCTAGTTCAGAAAAAGTTCCTCACCAAGCATACATTCAAGGATAGATTGGGGTAAACTTAAGATGTGTGTCTTGCTGATTTTTAGACCCGTCGCGAAATCACTAATTAAGGTGCACTCTTTGCAAAGATCACTCGACTCTCACCTCTTCAAAGTTATGGCGATAAGTGGTATATCGCATGTGCGCCATATGTCGCAATATAAGACTTTTTTCTTTCTCGTAGATCTGTTTATTCAAAATGTTTTATCTCTTAAACTGTGCGGCCAACTCTCAAACTGTTTTCACCGTTGGATTCGTCGCGTCGTGATCTTCAAAATTAGATCCCATGTTGATAGGTTTTCATGAACTATTTTTTCATGAAAAAACCGGACAAAATCCCCGAACCGGGAGCATGCTTTTTTCCTTTTCGAAAGAGGTATGACTGTGCCTTTCGCAGAAGTAAATCCGTGCCTCTATGAGAAGTAAACTCGTGCTTCTTGCGGAAGGAAAAAACACGTCTTTTCTCTGTTTCCGAGAGGCACGGCCGTGCCTCTCATGTAAGCAAAACCGTGGCTCTGGCGGAAAAAAACACGTTTTTTTTTTTGGTTTTCGAGAGCCTCTTGCGGAAGCAGAAAAAAAGAAAACACGTTTTCCCCATTTCCAAGAGGCATGACCGTGCCTCTTGCGGAAGGAAAAAAAAAAAACTGCGTTTTCCGCTTTCTGGAGGCATGGCCGTGCCCTCTCACCTGAAGCAAATATATACTGCTTTGCGAAAGCAAAATCGTGCCTCTCAGGGAAGAAAAAAAACACGTTTTTTCGCTGTCCAAAAGCCAGCTAAGAAAGATCGGTGAAAACACTAAAAGAAATCAAAAAATCTATATCTATACCTACTAATAAACCACCCATGGTCGTCCATCGTCAGTCTTTTTGCAAAAAAGTCCCCCTATTTCTTAGAAATTAAGCCGCAGTCCTCGTCATAAGTCAGACTGAACCGGTATGGAAGAGAGGAAAGAAAAAGAATAGCCCAGCCGCCCGCACCACCCTGCCTCCTCGATCCATCTCCACCTCCAGCCGCCGCCACCTCCTGGCCCGCCCCGCCTCACCGCGCCCCTCCCGACACCGCCGCGCGCCGCCCGTCCCCGCCGCCGCCACCTCCTGCACCGCCCCGCCCCGCACCCCCTGCCGCCTCCACCTCCCGCCGCGCCCCGCCGCGCGCCGCCCCTCGAACTTCGGCGGCGGCCGGATCCAGGATAGCGACGGCGGGACCTTGCAAGGCGTCGGGGGTTCTCGGGGGCGGCACCATGGTTGCTCTGGCGTGCTCCTGGAAGAAAAGGAGGGAGGACGAGGGAGAGGGGGAGGGAGAGAGAAAACCGGGAGGAAGGAGAGAAACGAGGGTAGGCACGGGCTCCCAGGGGGAGATGGACGAGGACGAGGACGGTCTGGTGCGCTGCTGGTGCGGCGAGGGCAGAGGAGAGGGACGATTGCTCTGTGTGTTGTGCGTTGCTGGTGTGCTCCTCTTAGTTGCATATTATGCTGCTGCTTTCCTGTTGTTTGTTGATTGATGCTGCTGATGCTACTACTTTGATGCAGCAGCTGCTAATCTCATGTGGAGGACACGCATGGGCGGACGGCGAGCGAATTGAATCTGGAAATTCACCCAGGGAAACAACATATATCTTCTGATCTTTGTCTTGCCTCCGGTGCAATTTCAGTTTGTCCAGTAGTGCTCTTGACAAATTTCTAGAATGAAGAATGAAATACTTGGAGATAGGCTACCAATTCGGTAAGAATATATATGTCATGGATCTGCTTATAACTATTTTACCGTGCTTAAATTTGGTCGGCAGTTTTAGGCTGTACTGCAACCTAAATGTGCTCCTGCTTGTTGTTGCTATGCATTTTATATTTCCTGATATATTATCATTTTCCCTGTTTTTAATCAGTTTAGGGCGTCTAAGAAGAGAAAGTCAATAACTGAATGTGATGGCAGGTGTCGAACTCAGGTTTACACATTGGTGCACATGACGTGTCAATCAAACATACTATAGCCCTCATATAATGGCTACTGCTGTTTGCAAAGTAAGAATCGAATGATGCAAAGAGATTTATGCTGTAGAAGAACTTACAAGGTAGTCTCCAAAGCCCTTTCATTGGAATTTGACGAAATTCCCAACCACATAGGTCACACACAATTTAAGCCTCCATGGTATTAAATATGCCATGTCCGTCGGTCCTCTGTTTAGAAATGTTTTAGTCACATATACTTATGTATTACGGTATGACAAAAATAGAACTTCAGGCCCTTATTAACCGTGTTTCTCCTTTGTTTTGGTCTTCTCTTAATTTGTTTTGTTTGCTTCAGGATGCCCCTAATTTTCTGACAAATGCATGTGAGTAAAGATTACAGTAGCTCAAATAGCATGTAGATTTAATAAACCGAATAATTAATTGTTGGTGTTGTTTTACTGATTAGCTTAGAAGCAGAGACTTGGCATGGGGGACTGCCGCTTGAAGAGATGCAAATGTTGCAACTTCAGCAGAGGTTCTATGTTGGAAGTTGTGTGTGTCGGTGGTTCAAGGTTCTTTCCCTTATTCTATTTTTCTCTCTGCAGTTTCTGTGTAATGTATGGTTTATTCGTTCTAAAAGTTGTATGGTAACGAGCGAGCCTAATCTGAAAATATATTAGACCGACGATTGCTTTAGTTTGTTAGATGGACATGATGTAGTTGTAGGAGACACATGCCTTCCATGTTCATGTCATTGTTTTTTTCAATTTTCAATATACAGACTTTACATTCCACAGTATCTTCCGCTGCCATTGCGAAATGCCTATGTGTGTGTGTGTGTGTGTGGTTATAAATCCTCTATGATTACAGAGTGCAAACTACCTTTTGTGACATGGAAGCTTAGGAAAAAGCGTTTAAGCTGAAGCCTGGAAAAATGCAGTATGAAAATGCCTTGATATTCGGTAGCAGTAGTGAGAACATGTATATATTCTGTTGGTGAAAAGTTTTCAGATATACAGTAGCAGTAGCAGTAGAAATGCGCTAGGGGATATGAACGCCATAGAAATAGCAGAGGTCTACCTTGATATCTGAAAAACGCCTTGATATTCAGTAGCAGTAGCAGAATGAAATGCGCCAGGTTTTCTGTTATATAGTCTTTTTGCCCTGTGTTCAGTTATTACATGCGCTGCACACTGATCCATGTATATATTCTGTTGGTGAAAAGTATTGACTATCGAGTTTCGTCAGATATGAGTTTTAGAAATTTTCAGTTACTTTTCTATGCCTACATTCATCTCTGAACCATTGTGATGGAGATTGTAATACTGTGTTTAAAATATGTCAGTCCATGTGCGAGATCTTCTTTTCAAGATGGCAACCATGATTTTATCAGATATGTGTAATTAATGTGTTTGCATTAGAGCTTTCATAGGGAAATTGCATAAGTTCTTATAAAACCATCTTGTCACACACATTTTTCTGAATGGCAGCTGCAAGTGCCAGGTAGCAGCTTGCACTAGGTTGATTTGAATAATTACTCTTCTTTTGCACTGGTACTGAAACTTGGCAGTTCACAAGGATTGGCACCATGGACTGGAGAATTGTCGCAAACAACATGGACGCACCAGGTGCAGGGGCTGCATGCTGCCAAGTCCAAGGCGACTGCCAAGAAGACTGGGCTCGATGTAGTGACCGAGGAGGCGCAGGTCGCAGGGTATGCTCTTCTAATTAGTATGATGATTTGCATATGTACCAATGCTACTCAATGAATTTGCTAACAATCTTCATATTTTCGCATTGAATGTGGAGCTATAAATATATATGTTTCAGTAGTCGTTTAGTAGCGGTTCAGTAGTGGTCCAGTCGTAATACCTTGCAAGTACCGTGCTAATCAGAAAATTTCTTGATCAAGTTTATTATTATTTCCATTGCACTATACTTTATTTCCATGGTATCAAGTTCTACAAATGCATGTTCTGGTACAATATTTGTTTTTCAGATGCATTCTTTTTTGCTAATAAATCTATAGTTCAATCTGGATTCAAAATCTAAGAAATTTATGGCCTTGTGTTGATAGTTGCAGTTACACACTGATGGAGTGTGTTTACTTTTTGTTTATGGAAACAGAGAAGCCGATTATTTTGTTTGCACGATTGGTATCCTAAATTCTAATTCAGACATTAGTGATGATATAACAATGTCGTCTGCCAATTTGTGATTCGGGCAAGCCTAGCTTAGCTGGGAACCATCGGAGATTGTGTGGTGCACGGGAGACAGAGGCTCCACCGGATATTTTGTCGTGCCCACTAACAACAATGACATGGATAGTGAGGTCATTGCTGGACATGATTGCACTATTTGTAATCTGTTGGGTAGTCCTATTTGGTGGATTGTATCTTCAATATATCTGATCTTTCTCTACAAGGAGCCTACAGTTTGTAATGCTGTATTTCTTTTGTGAGACCTTCACGAGCTGTCTATGAACCATATGCAGTAAACATTCCACATGTATTTATTCGATTTTGAAAGGAATGTTAAAATTCTTATGTTCAACTATAATTTAAAATTTCCAGTCCTTTCGGCACGGTCAACTTTATATTTGTTGGTGGACACGTGCATGGTTACTATCTATATCTATATACCTAATAATAGGGACCTCCTACACTACCTGCTATGTGCTCGGAGAAAATGCAGTGTGCCCGCTTGGGCTGGCCCATGTCCGGGCGGCCTCTTTTTTCGTTTTTTATTTTCGTTTTTGTTTTTTCCACTTTAAATAATTTGGTACTTAAAAAAAGTTCTCATTTAAAAAAAAATAAGAATTCTGAAATAAAATGTTTCATAAATCACAAAATGTTTGTGGATTCAAACAATGTTGTGATTTTGTAAACAAATGTTTGCTTATTCAAAAAGATGTATGAAATTTTGAAAACAAATGTTTGGGAAATCAAAAAATGTTCATACTTTCTTAAAAAAGTTCGTGTATTAAAATATATGAATAAAATTGAACAAAATTTTGCCAATTCAAAAAATGTTCATAAATGGTAAATATCCTAAAAATTCAAAAAATGTTCGTGACTTACAAAATAGTTTATTCATTCATAAAATGTTCGTTGAAAAATGATCATGTATTTCGAAAAATGTTCATTAAATAAAAAAATTCGCCAATTTAGAAATTGTTCACCAATCTCGAAAAAAATGTTTGTCAATTCTAGGAATGTTCGCCTATTCAAGAAAATCGTTTATAAAACTGTTCATAATTTAAAACAAAATGTTAGCAAATCATATGAAATGTCCATAAATATAAAAAATGTTCTTGCTTTTAGAAAATATCCGAAAAATTTTAAGACTGTTCACGAATTTGAAAAATGTTCATGATTTTAAATATGTTCACGAGTTTTGAATAATGTCTATGATTTAAAAAAATATTCAAGATTTCACAAAATTGAGGGTGATAGTGTTGGAAATATGCCCTAGAGGCAATAATAAATTAGTTATTATTATATTTCCTTGTTCATGATAATCGTTTATTATCCATGCTATAATTGTATTGATAGGAAACTCAGATACATGTGTGGGTACATAGACAACACCATGTCCCTAGTAAGCCTCTAGTTGACTAGCTCGTTAATCAATAGATGGTTACGGTTTCACGACCATGGACATTGGATGTCATTGATAACGGATCACATCATTAGGAGAATGATGTGATGGACAAGACCCAATCCTAAGCCTAGCACAGATCGTAGTTCGTATGCTAAAGCTTTTCTAAATGTCAAGTATCATTTCCTTAGACCATGAGATTGTGCAACTCCTGATACCGTAGGAATGCTTTGGGTGTACCAAACGTCACAACGAATCGGGTGGCTATAAAGGTGCATTACGGGTATCTCCGAAAGTGTCTGTTGGGTTGGCACGAATCGAGATCGGATTTGTCACTCCGTGTAAGCGGAGAGGTATCTCTGCCCACTTTCGGTAGGACATCATCATAATGTGCACAATGTGACCAAGGGGTTGATCACGGGATGATGTGTTACGGAGATTTATAAAGAGACTTCTGCCGTGTAGATTGAACAAGGTATCGGGATACCGACGATCGAATCTCGGGCAAGTACAATGCCGCTAGACAAAGGGAATTGTATCACGGGATCGATTGAGTCCTTGACATCGTGGTTCATCCGATGAGATCATCGTGGAACATGTGGGAGCCAACATGGGTATCCAGATCCAGCTGTTGGTTATTGACCGAGAACGCCTCGGTCATGTCGCATGGTTCCCGAACCGTAGGGTCTACACTTAAGGTTCGATGACGCTTAGGGTTATAAAGGAAGTTTGTATGTGGTTACCGAATGTTGTTGAGTCCGGATGAGATCCCAGACGTCACGAGGAGTTCCGGAATGGTCCGGAGGTAAAGATTTATATATAGGAAGTCTTATTTTGGTCGTAGGAAAAGTTTAGCATTATCGGTATTGTACCGGGAGTGCCGAAAGGGTCCGGGTCCACTGGGGCCCACCTGCCCTGGGGGCCACATGGGCTGTAGGTGCGCCTTGGCCCATATGGGCCAAGGGCACCAGCCCCAAGAGGCCCATGCGCCAAGGAGACTTGGGGAGGAAGAGTCCAAGGGGGAAGGCACCTCCGAGGTGCCTTGGGGAGGATGGACTCCTCCCCTCTTGGCCGCACCCTTCCTTGGAGGAAGGGGCAAGGCTGCGCCTCCCCCTCTCTTGCACCTATATATATAGTGGAGGGAGGGAGGGAAGCCACACCGAGTCCCTGGCACCTCCCTCCCCTCCGTGACACCTCCTCCTCTCCCGTAGGTGCTTGGCGAAGCCTGCAGGATTGCCACGCTCCTCCACCACCACCACGCCTTGTGCTGTCGCTTTCTTTGGATGGAGTCTTCCTCAACCTCTCCCTCTCCTTGCTGGATCAAGAAGGAGGAGACGCCATCCGCCTCCGACGTGTGTTGAACAGCGGAGGTGCCGTCTGCTCGCACTAGGATCATCGGTGATTTGAATCACGCACGGTACGACTCCATCAACCCCTGCTCACTTGAACGCTTCCCGCTTAGCGATCTACAAGGGTATGTAGATGCACTCTCCTTCCCCTCGTTGCTGGTTTCTCCATAGATAGATCTTGGTGACACGTAGGAAAATTTTGAATTTCGCCACGCTCCCTCAACAAAGGGCATCATGAGCTAGGTCTATTGCGTAGATTCTTTGCGAGTAGAACACAAAGTAGTTGTGGGCGTTGATTTTGTTCAATATGCTTGCCGTTACTATTCCAATCTTGTTTCGACGGTATTGTGGGATGAAGCGGCCCGGACCGACCTTACACGCATTTCCACGTGAGACAGGTCCATCAATCGACATGCACTTGGTGCATAAGGTGGCTAAGCGGGTGCCGGTCTCTCCCACTTTAGTCGGATCGGATGCGATGAAAAGGGTCCTTATGAAGGGTAAATAGCAATTGACATATCACGTTGTGGTTTTATGAGGTAAGAAACGTTCTTGCTAGAAACCCATAGCAGCCCGCGTAAAACATGCAAACAACAATTAGAGGACGCCTAACTTGTTTTTGGGGTATGCTATGTGATGTGATATGGCCAAGAAGAATGTGATGAATGATATGTGATGTATGAGATTGATCATGTTCTTGTAATAGGAATCACGACTTGCATGTCGATGAGTATGACAACCGGCAGGAGCCATAGGAGTTGTCTTTATTTATTGTATGACCTGCGTGTCATTATACAACGCCATGTAATTACTTTACTTTATTGCTAACCGTAGCCATAGTAGTAGAAGTAATAGTTGGCGAGACAACTTCATGAAGACACGATGATGGAGATCATGATGATGGAGATCATGGTGTCATCTTAGGTGACGATGATGATCATGGAGCTCAAGATGGAGATCAAAGGAGCAAAATGATATTGGCCATATCATGTCACTATTTGATTGCATGTGATGTTTATCATGTTTATGCATCTTATTTGCTTAGAACGACGGTAGTAAATAAGATGATCCCTCATTAAAATTTCAAGAAGGTGTTCCCCTAATCGCGGCACCGCTATGCGAAAGTTCGTCTGCTTCAAGCACCACGTGATGATCGGGTGTGATAGATTCTTACGTTCACATACAACGGGTGTAAGCCAGATTTACACACGCAGTAACACTTAGGTTAGCTTGACGAGCCTAGCATGTACGGACATGGCCTCGAACACAAGAGACCGAAAAGGTCGAGCATGAGTCGTATAGTAGATACGATCAACATGAAGATGTTCACCAATGATGACTAGTCCGTCTCACGTGATGATCGGACACGGCCTAGTTGACTGAGATCATGTAATCACTTAGATGACTAGAGGGATGTCTATCTCGAGTGGGAGTTCATGAGATGAACTTAATTATCCCGAACATAGTCAAAAGATCTTTGCAAATTATGTCAGAAGCTCGCGCTTTAGTTCCACCGCTTAGATATGTTCCTAGAAAATATAGTTGAAAGTTGACAAGAGCGTATTATGCGGATGAGAGAAAGCTTATGTCCTTAATGCACCGCTCACAGGTGTCAACCCCAAACGCCGCTTTGTGGATGTTACGAACATCGGACATACACGCTTTTGATAACTACGTGATAGTTCGGTTAAACGGTTTAGAGTTGAGGCACCAAAGATGTTTTTCAAACGTCGCGGAACATATGAGATGTTTCGAGGGCTGAAATTGGGATTTCAGGCTCGTGCCCACGCCAAGAGGTATAAGACCTCCGACGCATTTTCTTAGCCTGCAAACTAAGGGAGAAAAGCTCAATCATTGAGCTTGTGCTCGATTGTGTGAGTGCAACAATCACTTGAATCGAGTGGGGAGTTGATCTTCCGTATGAGATAGTGATGTTTCTCCAAAGTCATTGCCACCAAGCTGCTAGAGCTTCGTGATGAACTATAACATGTCGTGGATAGATATGATGATCCTTGAGGTATTCACGATGTTTGACACCGCTAAAGTAGAAATCAAGAAGGAGCATCAATTGTTGATGGTTGGTGAAACCACTAGTTTCAAGAAGGGCAAGGGCAAGAAGGGACACTTCATGAAACGGCAACCGCTTGTCGCCCAAAGTGAAGAAACCCAAGGTTGAACCCAAAACCCGAGACTAAGTGCTTTTGTAATAAGGGGAACAGCCACCGAGCAGAATTACCCTAGATACTTGGTAGATAAGAAAGTGGCAAGGTCGATAAGAAGTATATTGGATATACATTATGTTAATGTGTACTTTACTAGTACTCCTAGTAGCACTGTGGTATTAGATACCGTTCGGTTTGCTAAGTGTTAGTAACTTCAAACAAAAGCTACGGAATAAGCGGAGACTAACTAAAGGTGAGTGACATTTATCGTGTTGGAAGTGTTTCCAAGGTTGATATGATCAAGCATCGCACGCTCCCTCTACCATCGAGATTGGTGTTAAAACTAAATAATTATTATTTGGTGTTTGCGTTGAGCATAGACATGATTGGATTATGTCTATCGCAATACGGTTATTCATTTAAGGAAAATAATGGTTACTCTATTTATTTGAATAAATACCTTCAATGGTCTTGCACCTAAAAGAATGGTTTATTGAATCTCGATCGTAGTGATACACATTTTCATGCCAAAAGATATAAGATAGTAATGATAGTACCACTTACTTGTGGCAATCGCCATGTAAGTCATATTGGTATAAACGCATGAAGAAGCTCCATATTGATGGATCTTTGGACTCACTCGTTTTGAAAAGTTTGAGACATCACGAACCATGTCTATTGGTGTATACGCATGAAGAACTCCATCTTGATTGATCGCTTGGACTCACTTGATTTTGAATCACTTGAGATATGCAAATCATACCACATGGGCAAGATGACCGAAAAGCCTCGGTTTCAAAGAAGATGGAACAAGATAGCAACTTGTTGAAGTAACACATTTTGATGTGTGCAGTCCAATGAGTCCGAGGCATGCAGTGAATATCGTTATGTTCTTACTTCACAAAATGATTCGGGTAGATGTTGTATATTTACTTGATGAAACACAAGTCTGAATTATTGAATGGTTCAAGTAATTTCAGAGTGAAGTTGAAGATCATCGTGACAAGAGGATAAAATGTCTATGATATGATCATAGAGATGAGTATCTGAGTTACGAGCTTTGGCACGCAATTAAGACATTGTGGAAATTGTTTCACAATTAATACCGCCTGGAACACCATAGTGTGATGGTGAGTCCGGACATCATAGTTGCACCCTATTGGATATGGTACGTACCGTGATGTCTCTTATCGAATTACCACTATCGTTCATGGGTTAGGCATTAGAGACAACCGCACTCACTTTAAATAGGGCACCACCTAATTCCGTTGAGACGACACCGTTTGAACTATGGTTTGAAGAAACCTAAGTTGTCGTTTCTTGAAAGTTTGGGGCTGCTACGCTTATGAAAAAAAGTTTCATCATAATAAGCTCGAACCCAAAACGGATAAATACATCTTCATAGGATACCCAAAATGGTTGGGTATACCTCCTATCTCAGATCCGGAAGCAAAAGTAATTGTTTCTAGAAACGGGTCCTTTCTCGAGGAAAAGTTTCTCTCGAAAGAATTGAGTGGGAGGATGGTGGAGACTTGATGAGGTTATTGAACCATCACTTCAACTAGTGTGTAGCAGGGCACAGGAAGTTGTTCCTGTGGCACCTACACCAATTTAAGTAGAAGCTTATGATAGTGATCATGAAACTTCGGATCAAGTCACTACCGAACCTCGTAGGACGACAAGGACGCTGCGTCTTTGCTCGGAGTGGTACGGTAATCCTGTCTTGGAGGTCATGTTGCTAGACAACAATGAACCTACGAGCTATGGAGAAAGCGATGGTAGGCCCGGATTCGATTTAATGGCTCGAGGCCATAACATCCCAGAGAGGATCCATGACTTTGGAAGAAATACTTGATGGTCGTAAGGACGTTGGGTAAAGATGGATTTTAAAAAGAAGATGCATAATGATGGTAAATATCACCATTAAGAAAGCTCGACTTGTCGTTAAAGATGTTTTTCGACAAGTTCAAGGAGTTGACTACGGTGAGGCTTTCTCACCGTGGCGATGCTAAGAGTCTGTTGGAATTGGATTAGCGATTCTTTGCATTATTTATGAAATCTTGCATATAGGATGTCAAAACATTGTTTCCTTTGATGCTTTTCTTGAGGAAAGGTTGTATGTGATACAACTAGAAGGTTTTTGACAATCTGAAAGACGCTAACAAGTATGCAAAGCTCCAGCTATCCTTCTAAGGACCGGAGTAAGCATCTCGGAGTTGGAATGTACGCTTTGATGATTTTGGGTCTATACAAAGTTTATGAGAAACTTGTATTTCCAAAGAAGTGAGTGGGAGCACTATAGAATTTCTGATGAGTATATGTCGTTGACATATTGATGATCGTAAAATGATGAAGAATTTTCGTAAAGCATATAGGGTTATTTGAAAAGTGTTTTTCAAGTGAAAACCTGGATTAAGTCGCTTAAACATTGAGCATCAAGATCTATGAGAACAGATCGGAAACGCTTAAATGATACTTTCAAATGAGCATATACCTTGACATGATCTTGAAGGTGTTCAAGATGGATCAGTCAAAGAAGGAGTTCTTGCCTGAGATGTAAGGTATGAAGTTAAGACTTAAAGCTAAACGCACGGCGAGAAAAGAGAGAAAGGACGAAGGTCGCCCCTATGCTTTAGACGTAGGCTCTATAGTATGCTATGATGTGTACCGCATGACCGAAGTGTGCCTTGCCATGAGTCGATCGAGGGTACAAGAATGATCCAGAATGGGGATCATTGGACATCGGTCAAAATTGTCCTTGGAGTAAATAAGGACATGTTTCTCGATTATGGAGGTGATAAAGAGTTCGTGAAAGGGTTACGTCGATGCAAGCTTTAACACCTATCCGAAAGTGACTCGAGTAGCAAACCGGATAATTATAGTGGAGCAACCATTTGGAATAAGCTTCAAGTGGAGCGGAAGCAGCATTTACAATATGACATAGAGAATTGCAGCACACACGGATCTCGAAAGGTTCAGATCCGTTGACTAAAACCTCTCTCACAAGCAAAACATGATCAAACCCCGTAACTCATTGAGTCTTAATCACACGATGATGTGAACTAGTTTAATGACACTAGTAAACTCTTTGGATGTTGGTCACAAGGCGATGTGACCTGTGGAGTGTTAATCACATGGCGATGTGAACTAGATTATTGACTCTAGTGCAAGTGGGAGACTGTTGGAAATATGCCCTAGAGGCAATAATAAATTAGTTATTATTATATTTCCTTGTTCATGATAATCGCTTATTATCCATGCTATAATTGTATTGATAGGAAACTTCGGATACATGTGTGGGTACATAGACAACACCATGTCCCTAGTAAGCCTCTAGTTGACTAGCTCGTTAATCAATAGATGGTTACGGTTTCACGACCATGGACATTGGATGTCATTGATAACGGGATCACATCATTAGGAGAATGATGTGATGGACAAGACCCAATCCTAAGCCTAGCACAGATCATGTAGTTCAGTATGCTAAAGCTTTTCTAAATGTCAAGTATCATTTCCTTAGACCATGAGATTGTGCAACTCCGGATACCGTAGGAATGCTTTGGGTGTACCAAACATCACAACATAACTGGGTGGCTATAAAGGTGCATTACGGTGTATCTCCGAAAGTGTCTGCTGGGTTGTACGAATCGAGATCGGATTTGTCACCCGTGTAAACGGAGAGGTATCTCTGGCCCACTCGGTAGGACATCATCATAATGTACACAATGTGACCAAGGGGTTGATCACGGGATGATGTGTTACGGATTTAGTAAAGAGACTTGCCGTAACGAGATTGAACAAGGTATCGGGATACCGACGATCGAATCTCGGGCAAGTACAATGCCGCTAGACAAAGGGAATTGTATACGGGATCGATTGAGTCCTTGACATCGTGGTTCATCCGATGAGATCATCGTGGAACATGTGGGAGCCAACATGGGTATCCAGATCCCGCTGTTGGTTATTGACCGGAGAACGTCTCGTCATGTCTGCATGGTTCCCGAACCCGTAGGGTCTACACACTTAAGGTTCGGTGACGCTTAGGTTATAAAGGAAGTTTGTATGTGGTTACCGAATGTTGTTCGGAGTCCGGATGAGATCCCAGACACACGAGGAGTTCCGGAATGGTCCGGAGGTAAAGATTTATATATAGGAAGTCTTATTTTGGTCACGGAAAAGTTTCACAGACATTATCGGTATTGTACCGGAGTGCCGAAGGGGTCCGGGGGTCCACCGGGGGTCCATCTGCCTGGGGGCCACATGGGCTGGGTGCGCCTTGGCCCATATGGGCCAAGGGCACCAGCCCCAAGAGGCCCATGCGCCAAGGAGACTTGGGAGGGAAGAGTCCAAAGGGGGAAGGCACCTCCGAGGTGCCTTGGGGAGGATGGACTCCTCCCCTCTTGGCCGCACCCTTCCTTGGAGGAAGGGGCAAGGCTGCGCCTCCCTCTCTTGCACCTATATATAGTGGAGGGGAGGAGGGAAGCCACACCGAGTCCCCGGCACCTCCCTCCCTCCCGTGACACCTCCTCCTCTCCCGTAGGTGCTTGGCGAAGCCTCGCAGGGATTGCCACGCTCCTCCACCACCACCACGCCGTTGCCAGCTGCTGCTGGATGGAGTCTTCCTCAACCTCTCCCTCTCTCCTTGCTGGATCAAGAAGGAGGAGACGCCATCCGCTCCGCACGTGTGTTGAACGCGGAGGTGTCCGTCCGATTCGCACTAGGATCATCGGTGATTTGAATCACGCATTTAGCACGACTCCATCAACCCCGTTCACTTGAACGCTTCCGCTTAGCGATCTACAAGGGTATGTAGATGCACTCTCCTTCCCCTCGTTGCTGGTTTCTCCATAGATAGATCTTGGTGACACGTAGGAAAATTTTGAATTTCTCGCTAATGCCCCAACGAATAGTGTATCTCGGTGATGCAAAGAAAATGTGATCATGACAATTGAAGATTATGATTAGTTTTTCCCGTTGTAAACGCACGGGCCCTTTTGCTAGTCCATCTAAAAAGCCAAAACGCACGGGAAAAAAATTAAAAGAAGCGCTCAAAGCGCAACACGCAGTGCGATCTAAGAGCGGCGCTAAGTAACGCCCACCCTGTATGATCTTTGCGGAGCTCCGTATGAGTATACCTCGGTTAGGGCATCTCTATAGGGCAACTCGCAAAAATCCTCCCACATCCGTCCGTGGACAGGGGGACCAGTTCACGGGCCGTCCAACGCTTGCCGCATCTACATTTTGACTAATCAGACGAAATTTGTGCAAACAGGCAGATATTGATCAAAGCTCGGATAGAAAATAGCATAAATCATCCACACATAGCATGCAAATTAGGTCTAGTATAATAAGGTCTCAAATTCGACTACATCCCAGATATCCAATAAAATTTTCATGAACGGATCATGTCATGCGAGCTCACGCCCGCACTCCCGCTTGCGCCGCCCACGGGCACCGTAGGAGTCTCTGTTTCCGCCATGTGCAATCCCTTGATGAAGTCACAAGCACCACGAGCACCTTCCAGATTGGCCCTGAGGGTTTCATGACGTGAGGATTGATAGATCTTATGGTAAGATTGGAACCCTAAGCGGGAGTGCCGCCGGGGGAGTTGGGAACACTAGATGAGACCTAGGGGAAAAAACCACCGCTATAATGCGATAACTATTTTCAAGGAATCCCTCTAGTTACTAAACTCCCGTGAAATAGATTATTAAAAAAGAAAAAAAAACTCCCGTTTTTTAGACGAAAAAAAGCTCCCGTGAAATAGAGCGTTCACAGCGCTCCAGCGTTGTATTTTTGGGTTGGGCCCCGTCTGTCAGGTCAACCGACGTTTCGGCCCTAGCTTTTTGTACGTGGAGTCGTGGTCTCTCCCCTTTTCTCCCAGCCGCCATCCCCTCTTCCCGTTCGGTCGCGCCGCTGCCCTGCCCTTCCCTTGCTCTGCCTCGCGCCGTGCCGCCCGGCCTCCTCGGCGGCGCATCAACGCACCAGTAGCACAGCCTCGGCCGCATCTTGATCTCATAGCAGCCAGGCCTGGCCGACTGAGATTGGTCGCCTCCGACGTCGACCGTGGGCTCACAATCCTAAGTTCCTAACTACAGGTCTTGTCAACCATCTCGACCAACAGGTAACTGATGCACTTTTCTCGATCTGCCCTATTTTGTGTGATTTAGTCTTGTGGAGAGCTCCTGCATGATGGTCTCTGAACTGAACTTGGTTGGAGCTGAGAAGATCCGTTTGTTCTTAGAATTAATTTTTATTGCGGTTATTTGTGTCGGAGCGCTGTATGTTTGTCGAAGGGCCATAGGCCGAATATTATTAGAAAGAAGGAGAAGCAGTACAACAAAGGTTAGCAGTCTAGACGAACTAGAACTGGAAACCCAGGGAACTGAGACGTTCAAAAATACAAAAAGACGGCACCAGCCGACAGAACAACTAAAAGGGCAAACCTGCAACTCAAGAAAGGTTGCCGCTGTCAGTAACACAACCGGCCGTCCTCCATGTCCCAATATCTTCTTTGATCCGATCCAAAACTCTGAAGGGACTACTCGCTTCCTGCTAAAAAATTCTAGAATTTCTTTCCTTCCAAATCCTCCAGTGAATCAAGATGGAGATTGTGTCAAAGTTCTGACGCATAGGCTTGGGAACTAACTTACGTGCTTGCAGCCACCAGTCTTCCGTATTGCTGAAACGATCCTCCGGCACCTGAAAATCCGCCCGTGTCCAATCTCTGAACAGTAGCCAAACTTGCTGTGTGAACCTGCAGTGCACGAATAGGTGTGTGCAGTCCTCCGGCGTCACAACGCACAGAGGGCAGTTGCCGTTTGAGGGCCAGCCCCTCCGCTCCAGGTTGTCCGCAGTCAGGCACCGGCGATGAACCACCAGCCACATGAAAAACTTGCATCTTGAAGGAGCTTTGGATTTCCAAATTAGTTTGTAGCAGGCAAAGCGCACCGAGGCAACAAAAAACATGTTGTAAGCACTCTTAACAAAGAAGAGATGATCCTTGGTCAGCTTCCATTGTAGATGATCCGGCACACCAGGCGTCGACGAGATATTCTGAGTAATGTCCCAAACAGTGAGATATTGTGCAATGGCTACTACTGAAACTCCTCCTGAGATGTCTCGGACCCAGCTACGGTTCTGAAGGGCATCCCGGACAGTGCGGCCCGGCTTCTTGACAAAAGAAAAGAGAGCCGAGGCCATGGTCGCAATGGAGCCGCCCTCCGGTAACCAATTGTCCGTCCAGAACTTTGCCCGCTCTCCATCCCCCAAGCAAACGGACGTGGCCGCAGTGAAGATAGCCGTGACCTCACCCTCCTGATCGTCCGGCGACATTCGCCATGGTCGCTCCTCAGGGTCCCAGCGCATCCAGGGCCATCGGCAACGCAAAGCCGAGCCGAACCACTTCAAGTTCAAGATGCCCAGGCCGCCACACTCCTTCGGCATACACACTCGCCCAAGGCAGAAGACAATGACCTCCACCGATCTCTATTTTCCCTTTCCAAATGAAGCCCCTACACCTCCTGTTGATGATTTCCAAAGCCCATACCGCAGTGGCAGCACTGAAAGAAAATGCAAGGGCAATGCCATCAACACAGATGCGTAAGTGCTAACCGTCCCCGCCAAGCGCAAGCATCCTTGGCTTCCATCCTTTCATCCTGCTGGAGTATTTGTCAATGAGGGCAGTATATGCTGGCGCTGTAATCTGAAAATTGATAGAGGGAGCCCCAAATATTGAATGGGAAATTGCTTCAGCTGGCAGGAAAAATGATGTGCCACCCCCGCCGATATGGTGTCACTTGTCCTAATGCAAGTAATGGTGCTCTTTTGTAGGTTGATACGAAGTCCAGTGGCTTCACCAAACAGCTTCAGAGTAGCAGAAATGACCTGCATATCGCTTGGGGTAGGTCTGAAGAAAAGGATTGCGTCGTCCGCGAAGAAAGAAGCCCTTGGCACGTTACTCCCAAGCACCATGTATGAGAGTAGATTGTGCCTGGTAGCCCAATGAAGCATAGCCTGAAGTGTGTCCATAGCCAGGATGAAGAGCGCCGGTGATAGTGGATCGTCTTGTCTTACACCACTCGCCAACGCAAAGGGATCACAAGTGTCACGCCCCGAGACCGGGCCTAGGCAAGACAGTCGCCGCGCGCCTATAGACATGGAGGCCTATAGTCACGCAAAGCGTAATTAAGCAGGCATAAACCAGTAGTGGATCACAAAAGCTCATATATTTACTATACAAATTCCTTGACATTTACAAATAGTTGAGTAAAGACATCATATTCTCTAGTTGCTTCCCACCCGCTGGTCAAGCCTAGTCTTGGATGAAGACATCTTCTGAACATACTTAAGTTGAACATACTTAAGTTACATCGTCCGCATCTAAAAAAACAGAGGAAGCAAGGGTGAGTACGACAATCATACTCAGCAAGTAGATACTTCACTATTCAACAAGGAGTAATGATATGATGGTGTAGATCAACAGATGAACTGAATCTGGAGGATCAACAAGGTAATAAACATTGGAACATATTTTAGTGCAGATGGACAAAAGGACAATACAACTGGATTTAATGAAAACATCGAGGAAATATATTGGCGTCACACATGACCGCAAGCTTCCCTACCCGGGAGTCACAGGGGTGAAATTTCACACTTTTACGCTCTTAAGAGGGATACTCCGACGTCAACAGCCTCGACCAGAACCACACAGGTTCTAGAAGAGCTGAGCTCTTGTACCCACTAAGACCCGGACACCTGGACCTACTGATGTCGGTCGCTCCTACGGATCCATCACCGACACGTTCTCAAACAAGGTCCGTCCTTAGCGGAGAGCCCAGACAGTCCCATACCTGAACTGTGACCGGTACAATATGTTTGCCGTCGTGACACCAATATGAAGAGATTATGATATGTGGTTGACTCGAAGATAGGATCGCTGAAATATCAAACAAGACAATGCACTCATGCCTCTACATGAGTTCCTCCCAACATAGACGGACTCCATCGTCAACAGATGGATTACGAGCACAACATGTCTCTCTCATATAGCATAGAGATCGATGAAGCAATTAACAAGATCAAGGTACAACAACATAATCAGATCGAGGATCAAAAGGAGACAACAATAAGATAGGATTTCAGGAGTTAGCAAAGTAGCCACTTGCCTTAGTAACAAAATTTCTCCAAACTAATACTCTCCCCACAGATAAAACTCCAACATCGCACATATGCTGATAGTCTAGACGGATGGCTCGACTGCATAGTAGCGTCCCCCACTATACATCTCCATACGGTGTATATTGTCTTCCTCTCTTCTCTCTCCCTTATCTTCTCAGTGTCTCTCTTCCTCTCAGTGTTGTGCAAAGTGCAACGAGGGCAGCAGCTATTTATAGGAGGTGATCGTGGGTAGAACACTACAAAATATCTAAGCCAAAAGCCCCATCGGCCAGACGCATGCTCGCCACTGTCCCTTCGGTTAGCAAAGGGCCATTGGCCTTCTTCTAGTGCTTAAGGATGTGCACCCTACGTTGCACGGATACTTGAATACGTATCGGATACGCGATACGGGGATACGCCCGATACGTCAATTTTCTAAAAACATGGATACGGGGATACGTTTATATATAGATGTTAAATATTAATTATTACAAATATGAAGAAAAAAATTAAGGAGCTTCTAGGTCAAAGCATGCCTCAATAAGATTACCTCTTTCTTTTCTTGCACTTAATCCACTTTTATTAATTGGCCGTGAGATTTGACCAGGTTTGTTGTTTCAATCAATGCATCGACTCTCTCTTACTCACCTTTCAATTGAATAAAAAACATTGACAGACATGTTTTCATATAAACTCACGTCCGTGTTGGGAATCTTCAAATGCGCCTTTATTATTGAGGGGATTTCACGTCGAACGAGGGGTTTCAGGTATCCAAAATGTATCGCAGAAGTATCCTAGGAGTATCAAACATTATTTTCTTTTTTTAATATCAAAATATTAAGGGATACTTACGGGATACATATCAGGAAGTATCGGGGCAGTATGATACTGGATACGCGCACTTTTTGAAGTATGCGCGCAACGTAGACTTAAGCTGTAAGAAATGGCAAGGTACGTGTGCTACTAATAGTTGACTTGCTCTCCATTTGCCGACACGTACAAGCTGACTATTGTCCTTTTAAACATTCACAAGGCCACGTAGCTACTTCATGATTGATTTGGACTACTAGTTACATTGTACTGAGTCTTGCCGACATGAGTCACAGATTTCCTTTCGTATATTTACTTGCTTACTTACCTTAGGAGGTTGTACACGTGTGCCTGCTCATGATCACATATATCAACTTTTCATAATTCTCCTCCATAACAATTTCCTTGCATGCATAACAAAGCTTCAGCACGTACTCTCTCATGCTTATTTAGCATAGAGGAATTTTGTACACGACAAACTACTACATGTACTACTTAGTGCGTCCAAATTCCTCTATTTTTTTTTCTTGCATGCAAAACTTACATGTCTATTATTTTCTCCAAAACAGTGGCCTAGCATATCTTTTCTAATCAATGTTAATTTAGATAAACAATACAAAATTAAATTTTCGATCTTATCTTAAGAACCAAAAATAATAATAACCCTAAAAATCTGGGTTATTACAACAAGTCTCCCCATTGACCAGCACCGAGGATGAGGCGGTGCACATGAGACCACAGATCCAAGAGCACCATCTTCGTCCAAAACCTCTCCGAATCAACAATTTGAGAATGAATTCCCAGGACAAAGTATCAAAGGCTTTGGAGATGTCAATCTTCATAAGCACAACCGGGACTTTCCTACGATGCAGCAGCCGTGCAGTATTGCGCACAAATTTGAAGTTCTCGTGGATACTTCTCCTGCTGACAAAAGCACTCTGAACTCGCGAGATCAGCCCAGGTAGCAACGGAGCAAGGCGAACAGCCAGAACCTTGGCAAAAAATTTAGCAGCACCATGAATTAGGTTTATCGGTCGGAAATCCGCCACTTCCAAGGATCTGTCTTTCTTAGGCAGCAATGAAATGATCGATGAGTTTAACCGGCCAAAGGAGAAGAATCTGCCCTTGTGCAGATCATGCATGACAGCCATCAAATCATCTCTAATAACCTCCCAGCAAGCCTTATAGAACAGGCCGGAGAAACCGTCAGGCCCAGGAGCTCGGTCAGAAGGCATCTCCATAATCACCTGCTTGACCTCGGTGTCAGTGAACTCCACTTCTAGACCAGAAGCCAGCTCTGGGGATAAACTGCGCAGATTCAGATCATCTAGCCTCAAGGAAGATGTAGTAGGCGCCCGGCGTGCCCATCAGACCACAGTAAAAACTCCGTGCTAGATTCAGTTTGTCCTCCATGGCCGAGACCGTGCGTATCGCCATCCTTGAAGAAAGGAATTTGATGCTTTGACGCCCGTCCATTAGCTTTCAAGTGGAAGTACTTGGAATTAGCATCCCTCCTGAAGGTCTCTCACTCTGGCACGCTGCCGGAGACGTACCCTCTCCAGGAAGCGAGCGCCAGGCACTTGCCCTTCAAAAAGCCTTTAGCTATGCGTTCCTCATCCGACAAAGATCTATTTTCCTGTGCGCCATCTAAACGCAAAATCAGCTCATTTGCAATCTGAAAAAGGGTGGTCATATGGCTCTGTTTCCTTTGACCCCAACTCCTGAGAGCCTTTGCGGTGCGATGCAGTTTCACACTGAAAATCTTCATGGATCATTACTAGAGACTTGTGCCTTTTGTTCCTCAGATATACTACATGCCAATAATATATAATGTTTAGTTGAAGTCTGAGAATAGGGAGCAGCCAACAGGAAGGTCACATCTGAAGAAAATCACTGATTTTTCAATTTGAGTATGGATAGTATGGAGGTGTAGTCGAGTTAATTGATGCTTCCGGTGGACATACATGGCAGCATATATGTAGTTCTACCTACGGCACAAATCCGACCACTACAAGGGAGAATCTCTACCGGAATATCGACGGTGGCAGGAAGAGTTGGAACCACCAAAGGCGGTGATATGGACTGACGTTTTCACGGTTGTCATCGTCATGCTCTTCTCAATCACGTCATATGCTGCCATCAACTACATGTGGATGTTGCTCCATTATTAGTTACATGCATGATACACTTATACACATGCACGTATATACTCATTCATCATATTTGATCATGCAGGCAACAATGCTATTATATTGTCTATGATCTATTTAGTTAGTAATAACATATATTACTAAACAAAGGAGCCCTTCTGAAGAGCTTCTTTTTCTTATCTTAAATAGCTATAAATTCCATTGTCATAATCTTTTTACACATGTGCTTACTGTTAAAAGAATGGGCCACTTCACAACCTATCGTAAAATGGTGGCCACATAAGACTCTGAGCAAGTTCTAGGGTCTGGCCATCCACAAGTGATCCTGATATTTGATGTTAAAATGTAAATTGTATGTGTGTGCGCTTAGGAGGTTGGTGGTCGAATAGGAGGTTGCTTGCTTCCCTTTTTATGTCATAGTTCACAAATAATTTGAGCTGCAGATTTCTCTTTGAGACTTATGTGAGTTGCTTTTCATGGCTATGCACACTGATCCAATATATATTGCAGGACTACTCAAAGTCAGATTGGAGGAATGCTACACTTTGGTGTACAAATCGGTATGTGTAGCATGTTATTGTTTCCCTTTCTCCTTTTTCTCTGTCAAGAATGAAATATTATGTGGTGTGGACGTGTGGTCTCGCAATGTATCATTCCAGATGCTATCTGCAAATAATTAATGTTGTAATCTAATGTGTTTATTCGCCCCCGTTGCAACGCATGGGTGATTCTCAGCTAGCATGGCGGTGCCAGACAGATATTGCTAGTTTGTAGTTTGCTTTAGATTTGTATATACTTGCTAATTGCTAACCTGGTGCTGGGTTAGTTTAATCCAGGTTCTTAGAATATAATTAGGTGGGATAATCTGATGATACTTTATCAACCTGGGTACACCAAGCGTGTGGATTTAGGAAAGAAAAAGTTGTTTCTTCTAATAGTAGTAATAGATGTAGTCAACAAGAAACTTCATACATATAAGACAAAATATTGTCTGATTACAATTATCTTATTTGAAAAGAGGTAATCCCTCAGTAGCTTAATAATAAATTCCTTCCTCCCCCTCCCTGTTTGTTGGAAAATGTTGGTACCGTCTTCTACTTTATGTAATCACGAAGAGAACGCATTTTCACTTAATTTGGTTATTCTATTCAGGAACACATAAAAGTAAATCGGCATTGTCAGAAACATCATGAGCATGAAAGATAAATTTGGATCATGTGCGAACATGGGGAGAGAGGAAGATCGAGGGGAACTTGAAGATTAAAGGTAATGGAAGCTGGTACGTGCCATATAACATCATATTTTTAAGTTGAATATTCTTTAGCTGGCATCTGATGATTTCCGATGAAGTAAATCTCGTATTGTATAGCAGTGTGTGTATGGATGGAGTTATACATTAGGACGAAGTATAGAATGCGAGGCACGACAAGAATGAAAACCTCGCAGACTGGATGCGGTCTACACTGACGACTCGCCGGTCTTCGAGTACCATATTCTCAGGCATGGTCCACTCCAAAATGCATCTGTTCACCTAGACCACTAAACCGGTCTGGTTTACACCAATAAAATACACATAGAAGACAAAATAAATAGATAGAACCAAAACAAGCAAAACAATATTGTAGTGAATACGAAGGTAGTGGATGCCAAGACCAATAACTTTTTAAACTTCATACATAGAAGAAAAAATGTTATCTAATTATCTGATGCGATCAAACAGATATTCCCTAGCGAGCAGCTTGATAAGTAATTATTTCTCGGTATTTATTCGTGCAACAGTCCACCTTAGCCACTAATGACTCAATGCTGCTCTAACTTCCTCTAGAATGTTATCAAGTGCTTCATTGTCCCTGACCTTTAGCCTCTGGACCATGAGGCACTTCCTGAGTTGTTCTGGATCCTTGAAAATATGCAAAACCAAAGTCAGAACATATATTTAGCAAATATAGGGCAAGCGAAAACTCATTGCATGTGCAGTTACCTTAGTCTTGGGCATGCTATGCTCGAGAGTTTCGTACAGGTGCGCCATCTATTGGAAGACTTTGAATCCTTAGTCCATGTTGTCACAAAAAAAACATACATATTTTAATAGCTATATCAGTGTGCTTCTAAGGTGCATGACCAATTTAAAACATTACCGCCGAGGTGTAACATGGATGTTCTCTTGTTCGGGCCATTTCACAAGTTGGGCATTCCTACCGGGGACCTCCTATTGCAACACTGCTGAATTTTCCTTCACTAATAGGGCTCCTTCTGCATTTTCTCTTTCATGAAAGTTCTCATCTAAATGAAATAATGCCTCGCTAGAATAATCAATGGAGAGTTCTCCTCTTTTCCATATTCATTGCAAGTAGCCCGTAGGAGGAATTCACGAGAGCCAGTGGCAGTAGATACTGCAATGGGTAGACACAGGTAAATGGTAATCATACTAAACAAACTAATTCATAAGAATGAGAATACTTACTATTGTAGGGATGCAGAACACATCGTATTTGGGAAAAGTCACGAGCACGACGGTGTCAATCAGCACCCTGGCGCGCTTTTCTTTGGATAACCAAGTTTATCAGCGCCCATGCTTGGGCATGGAATTGCAAATTTAAAAAGGTGTGGATCCAACAAAGTCAGTGCCTATGTTCCTTCTCTGCTCGTCGCTAGTAATCTTACGCACGACAAGATTGAAGCAAAACGGATGGACAAGTCCATCATCTCGGATGGTTTGTTGGATCATCCGGAGGCTAATCTCTATCGGGAATGCTTGAGAGCTCCTTATCCATATTGTGCTGGAAAAAGGCACAACAAGGTTTACAAAAAACGTTTAAAATAAACGGAAATTCAAACTAGACAAGTGTCTTGTGTCTATAATATATGAATATTTTCACCTTAGTTGATCTCACCTCAAATGACCAAAAAGAACTTGTAATCTCTATAATAAATAAGTATTTTCATAGTATGCATAGGCAAAATAAATCGTATAAGTTCTTGCCTATGCATACTATGAAAATACTTATTTATTTTAGATATTACAAACTCTTTTTGGTCATTTGAGGTGAGATCTACTACTGTTGAAATATTCATATATTATAGACACCAAGACACTTGTCTAGTTTGAATTCCGTTTATTTTAAGTTACATTTTTTTCTAAACCTTGTTCTGCATTTTTTCAGCACAATATAGATAACGAGCTTTAGACCATTCCCGATCGAGATCAGCCTCCGGATGATCCGAGACCCCATCTGAGATGATGGACGTGTCCATCCGATTTGTTTCATTCTTGTAGTGTGTAAGATTACTATCGACGCACCAGAGAGAAACACATGCACTAACTTTGTTGGATCCACACACTTTTTTAATTTGGAATTCCATGCCCAAGCACGGGCGCCGAGGCAGACTTGGTTATCCTAAGAAAAGCGCACCAAGGCGCTGATTGACACCGACGTGTTCGAGACTTCTCCAAAATACAGTGTTTCAAACCCTGCAATGGTAACTATTCTCATTCTTATGAATTAGTTTGTTTACTATGTTTGCCGCTTACCCGTGTCACCCATTGCAGTATCTACTGCCACTGGCTCTCGTCGATTCCTCCTACGGGCTAATTGCAGTGAATATGAAAAAGAGGAGGACTCTCCTGATTGATTTTTCGAACGGGGCATTATTTCATTTAGAGGAGGACTTTAATGGTAGAGAACTGTAGAAGGAAGCCCTATTAGTGGAGCAAGAATTCAGTCAGATAAGTTGCAACAGGAGGTCCTCGGTAGGAACCCCCAATTTGTGGAATGGTCCAAACAAGAGAACATCCATGTTGCACCTCAGCAGTAATATTTTAAATTGGTCATGCACATTAGAGGCACGCTGATATATCTATTAAAATATGGATGTTTTTTTGTTGACAGCATGGACTCGGGATTCAAAGTCTTACAGGAGATGCCCCACTTGTACCAAACTCTCGTGCATAACATGTTCACATCTCCTATTCATCCTTCTGGTTTCTTCTTTGATTCTACAACTCCTATGGATTTTTTTCTTGTGTTGTTTTGGTTTCTTGTTGGCCGTTTCTTTATTCGATTTTAGCTTTGCGGGCCGAGGTTTCTTTCTTGGGTAACTGAGGCACAAGATCCCAGTGAAATTGATCGGGTACTGCTATGAGGACGAACGCCGGATGCTGGTGAACGAGTTCATGAGCGTCGGGAGCCTAGAGAGGCACCGCTTCAAAAGCGAGTACTTCACTGCTTTCTGTTTTCAATTGATCATTCTAAGGATTAGTACATTTGGTGGTTCTTGAGACCAACAAGATAAAGACAAATGTTAGCGATTTGGAAATCCGAACATCTGGTCCATTACCTATGAGCTGTTCTTGTCCCTGAAGTTTCTTTTGAGTTAAATGCACCGGAGGTCCTAAAAGTTTTGTCGGGGTGTCACTTTAGTCCTAATTCTTTCAAAATGCATGTTTATGTCCTAATTCTTTAGTAAGTGGTTCATCCAAGGTCCTTTTTTCACGAACGCTCATTGACCTGCCTGCGTGGCGCGTTGACCCGCGCCACATCAACACAGGCCCAACCGGCCAGCAAGAAAGCGCCCTAAAAGTTTAAGGCAGTGCCACTTAGTCCCACTTCTTTCAAAATGAACGCTTTGATCCTAATTCTATAGTAAGTGGTTCACCCGAGGCCCTTTTTGCACGAGCGGTTGCTGACCTGCTCGCATGACGCTGTTGAGCCACACCATGTCAACTTATAGGCTGTTGCGGTTGCTCTTTTTTTACATAAAGCCCCTTGTTAACCCCCCTCTTGACATTTCCCAGCCCCTACTGAAATCCTCTCCCTCTCCCTCGTGCCCACACCATCGCCATGGCTGGGATAGTAAGCTCCTCGATAGTGAATCGTGTGACTAAGGGGAGCATTGCAGTAGCATCGTCGGCACCGCCTCCTCCACAAGCTCCTATCACCTAACCTCAAATCAGAGCAAGCAGTTTGAGAAACTTAATGAAAAGTGCAAATCGAACTAAATCAATGCCTACAGCTAGTGATTGTGGCAGAGTAGAGGAAATCACATAGCTACGGGACGATAGCGGCCAAAAAATTAGGTTTTGCAATGTTCGTCATCTGCTAGTGATCCTAAGTCGACCTGGCATGGTTCAACGCGCAACCGAGCAGGTTAGTGAGCGATGGTGCAAAAAAGGACCTCAGGTGAACCACTTACTATAGAATTAGGACCTAAACATGCATTTTGAAAGAAGTAGGACTAAGGTGATACTGCCCAGAAACTTTTAGGACCTCTAGTGTATTTCTCTCGCCACGCGATTGGGCCCTGTGTTGACGTGGCATGGGTCAACGCGCCACGCGGGCAGGTCAGCGAGCGCTCGTGAAAAAAGGACCTCAGGTGAACCACTTACTAAAGAATTAGGACCTAAAAATGCATTTTGAAAGAATTAGGACTAAAGTGACACCCCGACGAAACTTTTAGGACCTCCAATGCATTTAACTTGTTTCTTTTCTGCAAGTCAAGTAAAATAAAAAATGTATATAAACTATAAAAAAGGGGAAATAACATCACAGCTGAGCCGACAAGTGGACGCTAAATGTATGTCATAGATTAGTATTTTCCAACTCGAATGATCTTTGCAATGTAGGGTTCAGTTCAGATTTTGTATGTTTTATGTGATGCTCAATGTCCTGCATTCTGTGTCTAAGCAAGTATAGAGTGGAAGCCTGCCATGGTTCAGTTTGAGAATCATAAGGGATTTATGCAAGAACAACGCGAGAAGAAACAAAAGAACTTATTCCCTTCTTCACCGCAGAAAATTTAGTAGTAATTAAGAAGATAAGTACAACTGGGGTATTAATTAACCAAAGCTAAAGTTTACCCATGATGATGGAACGTGCACTTATTCAGTGTGAGATACCCAAAGCTATATGTGCTCTTCATCTCCTATCATGGATGGATAATATGCTACTCCGACTGTTAATTGAATGTTGCTGAATGTTAAATATTCGCATTATATAGGGCGGCACCGTATCATGGAAAAGAAGGTTCATCCCACAATATATATGCCTGTCCTAATCAAAGGGAACATGGGGGCAGCTGGTGCATGTAGCTCGCCATGCAGGGTCCGACCATGTAGGGTCTATTGTATGCAGCCTTTCCCTATATTTCTGTAAGAGGTTGTTTTCAGGACTTGAACCCATGACCTCATGGTCACAAGGCAGCAGCTTTACCGCTGCGTCAAGGCTCGCCTACCAAAGGGAACATGGCTAAATAAAAAATTTGTGTGCAGTCAAGTGACTATTTAGGGTAATTGAGTACTGGCAAGTGTTGAAATTCCTCTCTAGCTAGATGCAGGTTAAAGAAAGATTGATTTACAGGCCATGCGGTTGACCAGGATATTATTACCGAATGAAATAGGAGCTAATCATTCTGTGCTTCATCATGGAGTTGTGGCTGGAAATTCCATGCTACCCACGGCCACATGCCATGCGACATAAAACACAAGGAACCGATTGATCTCTGCCTTCCAAAGGGACGATTATTTCTCTTTTTAAAGTCAGCCGAATGTAGATATTGGATATTTACTAAAAAACTGGATATTTTGGATTAAAAGATCAATTATACAACCAACTTCTTGGTGCTTGCAGGTTACAACTCTTGGTCAATGTGGAGTAGGAAACTGACCTGAAACATCCTATTTCCTACAGGTATAAATGGCTCCCTCCCGTGGATGACAAGGATGAAGATCGCTGTCGGTGCGGCCAAGGGTCTTGCCTTCACAAACCCTGAAACATCCAATTTTCGTCAGCCTTGGGCGTTCAGGTACTCCCTCCGGTCCTTTTTATTAAGCGTATTAGGTTTATGTCAAGTCAAACATTACAAAGTTTGACTAAATTTATATTTAAAAATATCAACATCTACAATAGCAAATATATATACTATGAAACTACATTTCATAATGAATATAATATTACTGATTCGGCATTGTGAATATTGATACTTTTTTCTATATGTTTGGTCAAAGTAGATATACTTTGACTTTGAATAAAACTTATATGCAGACCAAAAAGGACCGGAGGGAGTACCTGCTTTAGGCCCTGGTTTCCTTTACTTAAGTTTTTTAGATGTATTTTTCTTAGTTTGATGCTATGTATACATTGTTTGATGTCTCTTGGGTTCAGGGTTGGTGTATTGGGCACATGAAAAAATAGAGGATGGCGCACGAGGTGAGCTTATTTACTTAGCAAGTCAAAACCGATGCCTTTTTTGTAAATACCCATGACAATACAACACACATGCAGTTTTTTTTCTGAAACTCTGAAAATGCAACCGTAAACAACAGTTTTTTAGGCTTTGTGGAAGCCGTCTAGACCCACTGGGTCTCGGCTCGCGCCGAGCCCCATAGGCAGATGTCGATCCTCGATGAATGGCATCATTTGTCCAAACGACCCCGACAGTTTATGAAGGGATGGGGGGCGAACATTGGGCGAGATCTTCGTATTCAGAAGGCCTCCCTCCTCGAGGAGATCCAGGACCTTGACCTCCGTGCAGATATCGCAGGGATCTCCGCGGAGGAATGGATGCATAGATATAATTTGGAGGACTCCCTTATGGAGATTTACTCCAAGGAGAAAGAGTTTTGGCGCCAACGTGGCTCTGTTAACTGGGTGCTATTCGGGGAAGCCAACACTGCTTACTTCCAGGACATCGCTAATGGCCGTAGGCGACGTTGTTCCATCCCCCTCCTTTGGGAGGGTGGACAGTTGTTTCAAGACCCTCAGGCTATCCGCTTGCTAGTTGACGACTTTTACAAGTCACTATTTCAGGGTCGTCCGCAGAATGGTGTCGCCCTTGCCGACCACATCTGGTTGCGCGACCAACAGATTTCCCCCGAGGAAAGTGCGACCCTGCTGGCCCCCTTCGATGCTGCGGAAGTGGAGACCTTTGTCAAAGCTATGAACCCGACGTCGGCCCCAGGCCCCGATGGCTTGCCGGTTCGCTTTTTCCAGGCCTTCTGGCCGATGGTCAAGGATATCATCCTTGATCTTTTCAGCGAGTTTTCTAGGGGCACCCTAGACATGTCCCGACTTAACTACGGGATTATCTCCTTGATTCCCAAGGTGCCGGGAGCGGCGAACATTAGACAATTCCGTCCTATCACAGTCCTCAATGTGATATTTCAGATTCTCGCCAAAGGGTACGCCACTAGGGCGGCCCTTATTGCTCCCCGGATTCATCATCCGAACCAGTCGGCCTTCACGAAAGGGAGATATATCTTAGATGGGATCCTTGCCCTCCATGAGATTATCCATGAGGTTAAGAGCAAACACCTCCGTGCGGTGTTTTTCAAGATCGATTTCCACAAAGCCTATGATACTGTTCACTGGTCCTTCCTTCGGGAAGTGTTGCTGAAACGTGGCTTTGACCCCCATTGGGTGGCCCGGGTGATGCAATTAGTTATGAGTGGCCGGACGACTGTTAACATCAATGGGGAGGTTGGACCTTACTTCACGACTGGCCAAGGGGTCCCGCAGGGAGACCCGATCTCCCCATTTCTATTCAACCTTGTGGTTGATGCGCTCGCCTCGATTCTGGACTTGGCCAAGCGCGCGGGTCACATTAGGGGGATCTGCCCTCATTTGGTGACCCCTGGGGGTTTGACCCACCTCCAATATGCGGATGACACCATTATGCTGGTGGAAGGATCGGATGAAGATATTCAGAACCTCAACTTCCTCCTCCTCTGCTTCCAGGAAATGTCGGGCCTCAAAATAAACTTTTCCAAGAGCGAAGTAATGGTCCTGGGATATTCCCAAGGGGAGGCCCAGCGGATTGCCAACCGTTTGAACTGCCGCTTGGGGTCCTTCCCGATGACCTACCTTGGCATGCCCCTTAGTGATGCACGACTCCTGGAGAAGGATTTCCGTCCAATAATCGCCAAGCTCCAACCTAGAATGGAGCCTTGGCAAGGGAGATGGCTTTCCAAAGCCGCTCGAGTGATTCTAATGAACTCCTCCCTTATTAGCTTACTGATGTATATCATGGGATTCTATAGGCTACACGAATCCCTCCATCAGGTAGTTACCAAACATCTCTCCCAATTCTTTTGGGCGGGCGAGAACAATAAGCAAAAGTACCATATGGTCAAATGGTCTGAGATCTGCAAACCTAAGGACCAGGGAGGCTTGGGGGTCATTTCTTCCAAGCGAATGAATATTGCCCTCCTGTCCAAATGGCTTTGGCGGATCTGCATCGAGGAGGGTGGCATGTGGCTTCAGATTATCCGTGGGAAGTACCTTCGCGGGCAACCATTAGCGTTTGCCTCTAGGTCTGGAGGTTCCCAATTCTGGCAATTGGTGATCTCTTTGTTACCGGTTATGCGCATTGGGACTTCCATCCAGATAGGATCCGGGGCTGCCACACTTTTTTGGCTGGATAGATGGGCGGGCGCCCGCCCCTTTGCAGATCGTTTTTTTGCACTATTCTCTATCTGTGTTCGCCATGAGATCTACGTGGCCATGACCCTAGAGAACCTAGGCGCGATTGCCTTTCCGCCGCACCTTCGGGGCGGTCGAACTCGCGCAATGGGATGAGTTACTTGAGTGCATCGCCCTTCACCCTCCTTCTCTGGAACCGGATTCGCTCTCTTGGCACCTCGAGCCAAGCGGTAGATTTTTGACTAGATCTACTGTGCAGGCGACTGTGCCTACTCCTGGTCTAGTGGAGCTCACGGTGCTTTGGGAGATCAAACTCCCCCTGAAGATCCGTATATTTCTATGGCAATGGGTTAGAGGTCGCATCCCCTCAGGCACAGAGGTCCGTAAGCGTAATGGACCTGGGGATGGTCTCTGCCCCATTTGTTTGGTACCGGAAGATTGCGACCACATCTTCTTCCGGTGCCCGGCAGCCCAGTTCTTACGGAGTTGCTTCCGGGAAGTGGTCGGGGGCACGTGGTGCCATGACAATCTTCCGGATCTGTTCGGGGAGGTATTTAGGCTCCCCGGGACTAGGCGCGCCCCTATTTGGGTCGCGCTAGGTACCCTTGCCTGGTCCCTTTGGTGTATCCGCAATAAATTAGTCATCGAACATGCGATTCCGTCTCGTGTGACTGATGTGATGTACAAAATGTGTGGCTTCTTGCACCTCTGGAGACCGCTTAGTAAGCGGAGCGACCGAGGCGTCATCGACAACATCATGGCGGGTCTTCGTGCCTCGGCAACGTCTTTTGCTCCTTCCCCGCCGCCTCCTCCTCCCCCTCCTGAGCCGGATTAGCTTCTCTTCTTAGTTTTATTTGGGGCTTGTCTTGCTGTGTCCCCAGCATGATTCTATGACTTATTGTACTTGACATTGTTGCGTTGGATGCTTGGTGGTATGCTTTATAATATAAAGCGGGGGGCAACCCTTTTTCTTAAACAACATTTTTTTTAATCTTAATTTCCAATTTGATCTCTATTGTTCTTCCAGCTGCTTAGTTGGTTAGAATAGGATGGTGTAAATGAGAGAACCCTGATGTGTGTGTTTATTAAGAGGAGGCACTCGATAGGTGGGGATTTTAGAAGAAGCTAGCAACTGATAGATAACACTGAGCCGCCTTGGTTTTTCCTTTTGAGGTCCTTTTTACATTTGTTTGTATCCATGTTAAATTAGCGGTTTGGTTGTTGCATCTTGGGATACTCTCTGTGGTAGACATTTTTTTAATTATTATACTCTGTTTCAATGAGCTAAGGAAAAACAAACCTGAGAGATCCTGATATTCATGGGCTTTTGTTCCTTGGATTTTAGCCATTCCTTTTTTTCTTCATCTTCCTTTCATTTTTTTTGCTTTCTCTTCGCCTTGACACTGTATTGTTTCGCAGGTGCTGATCTAGGTGTCGATTGCTGCCTTGGTTACATGTTTCTTGGGAGTTCAGGTAGTTGATTCACCCCCTAATTTACGCGATCTACTCGGGAATAAGCGAATGATATAATTATGATGTCAATTTGGTTGGCAAATACTGCTGCTTCTGGAATCTGAATGTACACACTATGCATTTCAGTTTATTTTACTATCGGTCTAGCAATGCTCTTCATCTTCATAAAATCATGGATGTTGCTTTGGATAAGGCTATTAAAGAAATTATAGGCCCTGTGTTATTCAAACAAGCGTTACAATAGCTGCCTGAACTACTAAGGAGCTTATTCTTAAGGTGAACGCCATGGACTATTTCCCTACCTGTACATGTCCATTAGCCATTTGTCTTGCTGTAGTTGAAAGTTCCTAACATGCTGGCATATTTGCCCTGCAGGATTGGGCAATGGGATGATAGTGCGGTATTCGCACTGCACATATAATGGTTGGCATGCTAGCTGGAAGTCTAGCTCACGTAATTACAAAGGTATTTTTGCATAAGGCTCTTAGATGTAGTTTTCCAGTGGTAGTTACAGTCCCAGCACGTTGATTACTAAATTCATTTAGGTTTAGATTTGATGTGTAATGCGATATTCAGTTGTCTTGTCTTCCACTACAAGAGCCTTTTTGTGTTGTTTTGCCATCTCATCTTCGAAGTCTCATTCAGAACCTGAGTAATAACAGTGAACCCTCTGTCTATGGTGTGTTTTTTATTTATGTGACTGAAACTTGAAGTATATTTATTATTGCCTTCTTTGTTTTTTGAATTTGTCGGCTGAATAATTAGAGTTCATAGCCTATTACGATTTCTTACTAATAACATTGCCAAATGTTAACCCATCCAGAGTAGCTTTTAGAGTGGTCAAAGAGACTGAATTTGTCTTTCACTATTATTTGGTGCTTCTCCAATTCAAGGCGAGTGATACAACATGCATTTTCATGTTAGTCCCCTAGCTTTTACTAGATGCTACTGCTAATGGTTCTTGTGAAGGCAAGATACATTAATTATCTGTGGGCTAATTCAATTTTTCCAAGTGAATTAGGTCACACGGAGAATCAGTTCGATTGGCAATTGTTGGGCTACAGATTGCAAAATGCTTTTCCAGATGGAACCATCAGCAAAAAAATCAAAGCAGGTAATTGTTGCCTTCAGAATCTGTTTATTTCTCCCTTAACTTGCTGAACAATCATCATGCATCTTATCCTAATAGTTTGTGTATATACGTTAGCAAATGAAATTCAAGGACTCAACCAGCAAATATGGAGTTTCGATATGTAATCTAATTATAGCCTTGATTACCGTGCTGCATTCTGTCGTGCTGTTTTTTTATGTGCCAGGCGCTGCAAAGCTGAATTGTCGATGCCGTTTTCCTATCTTTTAGACATGCATTCAGCTGCTTAGTTTGTCTCTGTTACTTTTTATGCCATCTATGACATGTAGGCTATACAATCCTTAACCGAATCTTACTAAATCTTCTACATTTTCCATACAGACATATGTCTTTTCTTTGCCCAAGCAACAAGACAAGCTGGTAGCACCGATTTGCAGGACATTGTCGATTCATGAATTTGACTGTTTGCGCTTTGATGTGCTAGCACGAGGTCTGTTCAAATTTTAGAACTTGCATTGATATATTAATTTTAGAGTTAATTACACTTTTCATACATAAACCTGTATTCGTTGTACAGATTCATACATAAAATTGAAAAATGACAAACCAATATTACAACTTGCGTTTCGGTACGTTTCAGTACATTTCCCTTAACTCTCCGCTAAACACCGCGCGTTAGTTGGTCCATGCACCATGCTTACATGTGGGTCCCACCAGTCAGTGGCTAGGAAAGAAATGGAAAAATAATAAAAATTAAGGCCCGCAGCAAGTTTCAAACCCATGGCGTTAACTTCGCACGCTCTGCTACCACTGTACCACGTGGTCATTCCTGTTAATAGCAGTGATATAATTAATTTGTACACTCAAGGATACTAATTGATTTGGGACCAAAATACGTGCTGCACGGGTTTGAACGACTAATCTCCATTTTTTCATTCATTCAGAAAAAAACCGCGTCAGCCAACCTTCTCATAAAAAACATGGCAAGCTGATCGCTAGAACGGGCGACACATTTTGTCAGGTAGGTGATGAAATAAATCATATTTTTATACTATAATTTTTAATTCAAAATTCATTTGAAAATTTGAAACAAAAAAATACCAAAAATTTGAGATTTTCCAGAAACTGGTTTTTTTGGTCCCTCCGGGAAAAAACTCAAATCAAGAAAAAAAAACTTGTTCAAACCCTATGTGGCACGTATTTTGGCTTCAAATCAATTATCATATGCTTTTTTGAGGGGAAAATCAATTATTATGCTAAAGAATATAATTTTTGAACAACGAGAGATACCGAGATTGAGGAAAAAAACTTTGTTCACAAGTCACAACCCTGTGGAGTCAATTATTATTGTCAAATGTATAAATAAAGTCTATCTCTGTCATTAATAGAAGTGACGTGGTGGTGCAGCGGATAACACCATGTGCTTGCGTTGTAACGTCCTGTGTTCGAATCTGGTTGGAAACGGGGAGTTAACAGAAATGTATTAAAACGTACCCGAAATGCAAGTTGTAGGGCCGGTTTGTGTCATTTTTCAAGTTTATGTATGAATTTGTACATCGAGTGCAAGTTTATGTATCAATAGTGTAATTAACCCTTAATTTTATTTGACCTTTCTGTAGGGCCGGTTTGTGTCATTTTTCAAGTTTATATATGAATTTGTACATCGAGTGCAAGTTTATGTATCAATAGTGTAATTAACCCTTAATTTTATTTGACCTTTCTGAATAATATTGTACCAAAATCATGCTTCTTCGCTAAGTTGTTTTCTTTGCTATAGTTAAATCTGAACAGGCTTAGTTGAAACTTGAACCTTCTAGAGAATCATACAGCTATGGCATTGATTCCTTTTTACATTTGGTTATGTAATGATCCCTTTTTCATTTTTAACTAATGCAGGAGTGATCGAGGAAGATCCAGATAATGTAAGTTTATTTGTATTCATTTTTTTTGCGGGTGAAGTTTTTGTGTATTCATGTAAAGGCAATTTATTTTATCTTCATTTATGTCATCCAGATGTAATCACATGCTCAAGCTACATGGAAAGCCAATAAGAGTAAACAAGATAAGGACTTCAGTTCAATATATACGAACCGTCTATCGTCTTTAGCTTATCTCTAAGACTTGTTGATCCTGCGTTGTGATGGTCCGACGAATTCTGCTTCTCTTTTGGAGATCCCCTGCCTTTTGGAGCATCTAAGGCTTCGATTTCAGTTCAATGTTGTGCTCTATCATCCACCTTGTGAGACTAATATGCACCTACTACAGCTATGTCTGATGATTGAACACTTTTCTAATAAGCTTGTGCTAAATGTGTTGATATTTTAACAATTGAGTTACTCTGAAACACATATGCACATGCACAACTCCACCACCAAGGCAAGTGCGCACAGGATCGCATAGGAGGCGCGCCCCAGCCTCTAGTTTCTACACCAAAGTGTGAGCATTCCTCAGTTCTGACTTTGAGTAGTCTTATGTAGCCACCAGTTTACGGTTGGTTGTGAAGTGGCCCATTCTTTTAACATCCTACATAGTTTAGTCAAAATTTTGGATAAAAGAAAACAAACATAAAGAAAAAGAAACAAATGCTACCATGCATTTACAAGCACCTACTGTAAGTATTTGAAACATAGTAAAGTAAAGATAATGAAAAATAACCTTTTGAAAAAGTACAAGAGTTGAGATTATTCTTTAACCTACAGGATTTCTCTTTCATGTTAAGGACGATCTAAATAGCACATAAAACATACTTAGAAACTTGATAAGTTGAAAGAATAAAATACATCAGATTACAACATTATTTGCAAATAGAATCTAGAATGATACATTGCAAGGCCACACACCACATAATATTTCATTCTTGATAGAGAAAAAGGAGAAAGGGAAACAATGCACTACAGAAAAAACTCAGCAAAGACTTTGCCGGTACTCGGCAAAATCGGAAATTCCTACCGAGTACAGAATGAAAGAGAAATAATGTTGCTGGCGGGGAATCAGCAATGACGTATCCAAGAAATCAGGTGGCGCCATGTGGCATTATCGCCGAGTGTTACACTCGGTAAACATGTTTCGTCGAGTATCGAACTCGGCAAAGCATCTGGCAGTGGAATTTTTTTGTTTATTTTTTGTTTGCCTTGCAACAAATCACATTTAAATAATATATCACATATATACAGCAACAATATCACTTCGCAGATGACTCAACCATTGCTACATTATAGTCAAATACAAACACAATGTTCTCAAGCATAGCAAGTTCAGAAAAGCACAAGTGCATGCATAGGAAAGCACAAAGTTCATGAAGATAACTAGGGTTTTGTTCACAATGGGAACATTGAAATTAGCTATTCGGATTACTTGCTCAACTCCAGGATTGGCTACCGCCACATTGCTAGACCCAATTGAATGAATGACATGTAAGCACATGAGAATGAATGACATGTAAGCACAAGAGACGAATAATATGAATGGTAAGAACTAAGATGGTGATTGAATTATCACGAAGAGAACTCACCATGTCCAAGGCAGGATCATCTGTAGGGTGGGTTGGTGATATTGGCATAGTTTTGCCACTCATGGCATAAAGTTGTGCAACCATCTCTTTAAGTGTGTACAATTCATGGTTCTATTTCTCTATGATGGACCAGTCTTCAACCCCCGATCTCTGCTGCTCCTCCTGCAATCCCTATTATGCATCCAGCGGGCCTACAACATGCCAACGCATTGTCATCAGTGTTGCAAGGCAAATATGCATGACCATTGTATTGATGAATGAAGAACTGGCCTGAACTGCCCCATCTGCCCATTCATCCTACTGCTGTTAGCAATAAGAGCCACCTTAGGGTTGGAGGGCCCATCCACGGGATCAGACTCCTCCCTGTGCAGTTCCTTGTACTTGGTGATGTATTTCTTCCCCTTGTAACGAGATTTATTTGAATAACCGAGGTAATCTCACGCGGCGGATATGGCTTGCGGTTGGACTACTGACTCCTGATGCAGGACACATGCCGGTCAAGATGTAATTTGGACATATCCCCCACTTTATCTTGTTGCATGCACATCTTAACAGGTGTCTTCCATTGCATAAATTAAGATCAAGATGATCCGGTCACAAACATATGGTTATAAGAATCAAGTCCTCGTACCCATGCCTGCTTTAATTCTAATGTTTACGTTCGTCAGTGTTAATGATCGTGTCTCTAAAAGCTAGAATTTAAATCTCTCGCAAAAGCTTGATAGAAACCCTTGTTATAGTGCACGCCATCTCATTGGTTCGATAACTTAGGGTCACACTCGGGAAAAAGGTGTGGAACATTTCTACTACCCATACCAAATCGCTAAATGGACTCACCACTGTCTCACGTCTTGGTATCTCCATGTGATGGACTCATTCTAGAGGTGTTAGTCCTAACACAACTGGATTCTAGAGGTATTAGTCCTAACACAACTGATGAACACGTCTAGATATCTGCAGTAATGTATTACTTGTCTCAATGGCAGATGTTGCTTTGGACATGTCATTCCACTGCGGACCGAGAGACTCATGGAAGCTTCTGTGCTTCTCCCAGTAAAGTTCATACCTAGACATCGCTCGACCCCTCTTCCCTCTGGATTGCAGAGAGAACGATGAAACTACAATACCTTGGCTAAGAAACTCTAGTGGAAAATGACCCGTCCATGAAGGGTTAGCTAGCGCCCAGTCCACGCATACGTGGCAAAACGACCCACCAACGACTTTTTTCTCGAACTTCTAGCTCCTCTCCTGGTATGCGAGGTCCATGAGACCACACACGTCGATCGCATCTCTGAAGCCGACGATCTGGCTTGCACGTCTTTGAAATATACCAACATGTACATCAGTTCTCAAAACCTCATTGAAATCACCGACACACAACCAAGCTAAACAGATGGTTGTAACCAAGAATTTCATTACATCCCATGTTCTATACCTTGCACTAGTTCGAGCCTCTCGGTAGAAATAGGCGAATCTCCAGTCTATGTCACTTCCGATGGAAACTTTAGCATCTATGTGATACTCTATGTAACCAAGAACCTCAATGTTTATATCATTTTTCCAAAACAATCCTAGGCCTCCACTTCGGCCATTACTACTAACAACATATCATTTATCAAAGCCTAACGTACCGGCTAAACCTTCGACGCATGTTTTTGAAATTTGCGTTTCTACAATGCATAACACCGTTGGGGCAAATTGCTAGGTCATGAAGCCCTCGAACTGTTGCTGGCTTGCCCACACCGCTTCCAGTAGAGGACACTCATTGGGATCGACGGCTCTCCTCATGGGAGGTCAGCAACTTTGCTTCATTAGCCTTGCCTTGAGATACTATTTTTTGTGCACCGTTGTCCGCACTCATACCTGTCTTTGTTCTCTTGAGATCACGCTTTGACGACAGGCTCTAGGGTATCTTTGGCGGTGGAAGAGCTAGGATGCTGCCCTTAGTCACACCATTATCAAGTGTTGTTGCAGCCGCAGTAGTAGATGCACGGTCTATTGGAGCTGCAAGTTCATACGTGCATTTTTTCTTGTGATCGGCTTTACATGGTTGCATCAAGGTCCTCATAACCATCCATAAACTCGTCCGGACCACCATCCTTGGAGTTCCTCCACCGCACCACGACGCAGCATCCACCACCACGTCCATGTCATCGGCCTTTGCCGCCGCCTAAGCCACGACCAACACCTCTAAACCAAGAGGTGCGCAAGTTTTTAAAACCTAGAGCTACGGGAAGGTGAAGTCCCTCACCACACTCCATGTACACATGACCCAAAGAGAAGCTAATACCGCACACCAATCCGGGAAGTGTTCATATTTTACCAGAAATACCACATGCATTTTCCCGTTGACAAGTGTCACCTCATCCATGAGTGGCTTGTTTACATTGATCTTAACACGTAACCTGAAGAAATTGCCTTTAAGATCCTGTGACTTTGGGCATACACAAATTCCCCTACCTTCCCTGCTAGGGATTTGATCAATGGAAATACCCATCTGGAAGATCATAGATTTGCATCCAAATTCCAGGGTGTCAAGGACAAAGGAGGGCGGTTTGGTGAAGCCATCATAGGGAGACAACATCCATCACAAAGTCCATGGCCCCTCCTTCATCATTCTTTCCCAGTCACTCAAGCACATGAATTGGAGAGTGTACAAATTGTCATTCAACGGTCATCTTTACTTCCTTGTCCAAGTCCCATGCGACCCTCATGTTTCTGTAAAACCAATATTGGCCATCTTTGCTTCACCATGTGCACCCTTGCTATGGCCATGCAACGGATTGCCTCCTCCGATATTGCTTCCTCTTCCTCCACCATGACGTAATTGATATCCTCCTCTGAAATCCCCCGTGCCTTCATCGCTGCCTTGATATCACCAAAATTCGTGCTCGAACTTGGATCGCCTGTCTCCATCTTGAAATCCTAGCCCAGTGAGATTGGACCGCAGGGCGTAAAACCAAAAGCCATTCACCAAACGCATGTGGCAAAGCTGGGAAATGATCCAGGGGTCGTCCCTTTGTTTGCTTGAGCCATTCTCGACGGAGAAGAGAGGTGGGGAGGGGAGAGCTCAATGGCGCCGCTTGGTGCTGCCGAGAGTATGTCTAACCCTAACGAGAGGGGGTGGATACGAGTGTGGTTGAAGTGGTACCTATGTGTGTCTATATATATATTTATATATCTGAAGTTACATAAAGAAGGAACCGAGAACAACCGGAGGAGAATTACTTGTCGAAAAAGCAAAATCACTAGTTAAGGGTTACCCTTGAAAAGGTCACTCCCACCTTCTCAGGCGTCACAACCTGGGAGTTTTTCCTTTTTCTTCATAGCTGTTTATTCAAAACATTTTCTCGTGAACCGTACGTCCAAATCTTGAACCATTTTCATCATTGGATTTCTTGCGCCGAGATCCTCAAAAGATCCCATGTTAATAGGTTTCGACAAAATACTTTTTTAACAAGAAAACGCAAAAGAAAACACCCGGAGCTAAAAGCTCTTTTTTTACCCTTTTCCCCCTTTGGTAGTTCTTGTGGAAGTAAATCTGTGCCTCCACGAGAAGCACAAATCTCATTTTTTTTACCTTTTCGAGAAGCACGGAGATGTACTTCCCACGGAAGCAAATCTATGCCTCCACGAGAAGCAAATCTGTGCTTTTCGTGGAAGCACACTTTTTTTTTACCTTTTCGAGAAGCGCAATTGTGCTTTTTGCGAAATCAAAATTGTGATTCGTGTGGTAGCATATTTTTTTCCGGAGAAGCACAACCATACTTCTCGCAGAAGCAAATCTGTGCTTCTTATGGAAGCATTTTTTTTCGTCGCGGAAGCAAATCTATGCCTTCGCAATTAGCAAATCAATATCTCTGCTTCTCATGGAAGCACAATTTTTTTTCCGCGCACAAAAGAGTTCACTATTTTTTTCTCCAAAACCTAGAGAAAACCAAAAAGGTGCAAAAAAACCATCTAAAACCCAAAAAACGCGTACGAAAAGAAAAATGAAATTTAGTGGGAGTGCAGCACGCGACATGTGGCGGCGGAGAGAGGCACCCCTTGGCTTGCTCTCAGAGAATCAAAAGTGACCCCAATGGCCGTGTGCATCAATTGATGTGAAGGATGGGGGCAATCCTCCTTTTCATAAAAGAAAAAAAATATGACCGCGTCGCAAGGGTATTTTTTTCCATTTGTTTCTTAGAACAAAACGGCCACGACCTTTATTGATCTATAACTATGTTCATTGGAATTGCATGAGGACCACAAGAAAATACTAAACAGGTTTATTTTGAGCAAAAAACTAGTTTTTTTTGAAAATTGCTCTCTCAGAACACCAAAAAAAAAAGACACATCCGTGACATTTTGGGCCGAACGAAATTTTTTTCTGTCATACATATGACACTTCTATGACGATAATTGTGACAAAACCCGGTATCATCATAGATGTGGTGGGCTCCTACTTCTATGACAAAAAACCATGACAGAAAATGGGCTTTTTGTCCTGGGCGGGCGGGAGACGCAGCTGCATGACATTCTTTGGGCCGTCCATGAAAAAAACCGTGTGGTAGAAGCGAGGCGAGAAAATTTCGGGGAGTTCTGCAGTTACGATTGGGAGGTCGAAATGGGCGAGCGCGCTGCGTTTCTCATACACGTGCAGGCGTTGGCTCTAATCATCGAACCAGCGAGGCGTTGGTTTCTAATTGAACCGGCGATTGCAGACCGCAGACGCAAGCATCTGAACCCGGCGATCGATCGATGGTATGTTAATCGAACCAGATCGGCGATTCTTCGCTCACGCCGCTAATGGCTTTCAATCGATGCTGCCTGGGATGAGCAGTGAGTGTTGCGGGGGGAGGAGGGGGTTTGGATGAGCGATGGCGGTGGCGTTGCCTCCGGATGAACAGGACCCACGTCGTGGAGGGCTGGATGAGCGATGAAGCGGTGGAGGGGTGGTTGAGCAGGACCCGTGGTGTGGAGGGCTGGATGAGCAGTGAGACGGTGGAGGCCGGAGGAGGTCGACGGTGGAGATGAACAGTATCCCGTGGAGTCCTGCTTTTGCGGCACGCCCACACCCTCCCGATGAAACAGGACCCCGTTTCGACCGTAGCGCTCCAACACAAGTCCGTTTCGTCCGTTTTGTGGTACGCCACACGCCTCCCGATCAACAGGACCCCAGTTTCGACCGTAGGAGGTCCCGTATCATCCATTTTGCGGTACGTCACACCCCTCCCGATCAACAGGACCCCCGTTTCGACCGTAGGAGGTCCGTTTAAATGCATTTGCGATGCGCCCACACCCCTCCCGGATCAACAGGACCCGTTAGAATGTGGCGGTCGAACACAAGGCCGTTTCCTCCGTTCGTGATGCGCCAGTCTCGCTTCCATCGCTGTTCGGTCCAAGCGGTTGGCTCCCACACGTTCCGTTGCCTCCCGATGAACACGGCGCGTTCGTTGCCTCCCCATGAACACGACGCATTCCGTTGCCTCCCCATGAACATCACGGCGGCGATGTTTCTCCGTTCCGACCCAGCCATGTACACGAGCCTGGCGATACGTATGTCGCGATGGGCGTTGAGACCCGCCGTATGTACACATGCGTGGCCGTATTTTCTTTCTTGCACCACGGCAACAGACGTGCGTGTACATGCTACGTCGCAGCGCCTCTACTTATTATGCGTGCGGCGCCTGTACCACGACATTACGGCGCCTCTACATCGACCGGTATGTACGCATACATTCGCGACCAGGATGACAGCGCTTCGTGCGCTTCGACTAGGTGGGTCCCGACCACGGCACTTCCTTACTCGCGAAGATGTAGCTGGTGGGTCCCAACAATCAGGGAGGCGAATTGTTTTGTTTTGTTTTTGCCCCGATGCACTTCCTTGCGTGCGAAGGTGTAGCTGGTGGGTCCCAGCAGTCAGGGGGGCGAATCGTTTTTTTTTGCCCGGACGCACTTTCTTTCATGCGAAGATGAAGATGGTGGGTGCTAGCGATCGAGGAAGCGTTTTTTCGCGAAATCTGATGGCCCATCCGGTGGGTCCCGGTGTCGGTGCGGAGGAATCATTATTTTACCGGCGTAATAAGGAGGCACTTCATTCTTTGCGGCCGTGGACCCGGTATCGACCTCTCCACACTCTGATCCCACGTCCGATGGAAGTCATTCCTTGACCACGTTGACCAGGCCGTGCCGAGAGCACCACGCAGTGGTGGACTGACGGCGAGGCCTAGGAAGGGACGGCGGAGCCAGGAAAAGGCGTGGCGGTGGAAGCCCGCGTGGAGAGGAGTACGAGGGTTCCTTTGGGTTGGCCGGTGTGAGGCTGCCCGTCGCCCTTGAGGGCTTGGCCAGCGGTGGGAATAGTAGGTGGTGAGGCCTCCGCGGCAACATAGCCCGGCCACGGGAGGCGGGAGCATGCGGCATGACCGGCGCTGCTTTGGTAGTGGAGCAAGAAGACCAGAGGTTGAAGAAGCACTATGGCCGTTGGATGGACATCGTCACGGTCCTTTGGAGCTAGAATCGTTCATATTGACTAAGTTGACAAAGCCCTCCGTCCCCGTCAACACAGTTGGCCCACAAGTCATCCTCCCACTATGGTGGGTCCCAGCTAGCAGGGTGGGTATTCATTATTTTTGTGCGTAATAAGGAGGCACTTCCTTGCGTGCGAAGATATAGCTGGTGGGTCCAACATGTCAGCGGGGGGAACGTTTTTTTCGCGAAATACAGAGGCCCTTCCGGTGGGTCCCAGCTGTCAGGTGGAGGAATCATTATTTTGCACGTACAGTCCATGGCCGATGGATGTCGTTCGTTGACCAGGCCGCACTGAGAGCACCATGGCGATGGACGACGGCGAGGCCTAGGAAGGGAACGACACGGAGCCGGGGAAGACTCGGCAATGGTTGCCCACGCGGTGGGGAGTACGAGGGTTTATTAATCCTAAGAATTTGCCGTGGCGCCGAAAATAACTTGAGGAGGTGTGGGTGAGTAGAGGAATGGCACGGCCAGCAATGAAGTAGGGTGGAAGGCGGTGCGGCTGTGCGGTAGCACAACCCGGCCACGGAGGCGAGAGGCGAGCACTCCCATCGGAGCTGGTTTGGGCGGCTGAAGCAAGAAGATCAGATATTGAAGAAGCGACCGGTAGTTGAATTAACATCCAACGGTCACTTCTTCGCTAGAATCGCTTGTGGACTAAGTTGACAAAGCCAAAATACACGTCAACCTAGTAGACCCACAAGTCAGCCTCCAAATCTGTCCCAAACAGCATACAGCCCGCTAGATTCAAATTAATTTTAAATCTAAATATACCTTAATTTAAATTCAATGAAATTTTACCCGCACAAAAACAATGAAATTTAAAATATCAAAATCCAAAAGGAACAGTATTTGGGAACTAATTGCCTGTTTGCTGTATTTTTTCATTTTACAGCCCATTTATTATTACTTATAGCCCATTTCTTATTACTTATAGCCCATTTTCGGGCAAAATGCATCCCTCCTCGTCTTGAAAGATTTCTGTTGTGAGCGTAGAAAAGCAAGTAGGCCTATGTTGGTCATTCTGCAAAAAACAAAATAGCTGGCTAGCCATTTTTCAGAAAGGAAGAAAACAAACTGGGCTGGTCATGTGCTAAACATATGAAATAAAAGCCTGGCCTAGACGGGCCACAGCTCCTGCACAACCCTGTTGATACCCTTCTCCATCCCAGAAAAAATACTACGCGCGCTGTTGGGTCCCTACTGTCATCCTCACCATGTACAGTCATCTCCTTATTCCTCTCGGTTGTTGACCATGTTGACAACACTCGGGCGAGCGCCCGGCGAGCGAACTAAAGGCGGAGGGCGATGGTGAGGCCTCAGACGAGGCGAAGCGAGGATCCGGGGAAGATCACAGCCAGCCATGGGAGGCGGGAGCAGGCGGTCCCGCCGGCGCTGGTTTGGCTTTGGCGGCTCGAGGAAGAAGAGACTGAAGAAACGCGACAGACGTTGAATGTCAATCCAATGGTCAAGGTTGGCACAATCGTTTTTTGACTAAGCGGACACCAAGTAGCATACTTTTTTATATATAGGAATAAAATTGCGAGGAAAATGCGTTCGTCTGGCCAGTCCTCCTCACGAGGAACGTTAAGCCACATAAGTGACTAGCACCCTTGGTTTTCAACCGAGAGGTGTTGGGTTAGTCTGAGGAACTCTCAATTTTGTCCTCCTTCCTTCCTTGCAAAAAAAAGGAAAGAAAATCAAAAGACTTGGGAAGGCGTCTGAGAACAATGCTAGTGTACCCGGTAAAAGAGGCGTTGCGAGTTTTAGAAAAAAGAAAGGCGTGCTCTGTAGGCTGGTTCGAATCCAAACCTAGACTATGACTATATATGGTGCTATGCTACTGCAAGTAATGAAACCGACATATCCAACATTCGCTTCTCCTCTTCTCTACTTACTACGCCTAGCATCGGAAGCTCGCCGCATGACAACCATGTCCGCCGGTTGCTCGTCCACCGCTTCTTCAGAGCCAACAACGGAATATGCGCCAAGTCGCCACTGCATTCATCGCTGTGGGTCTCATCACACCCTCACGGGTAAGGGCGCATCTTGCAGCCGATTGCTCATCGCAACCCGCTGCCGTTGGTGTGGTGCCTGATGAAGTCATGTACCTAGGGTAGGGTCATGGACCTGTCCAAGATACCCTCCCCAAGGACATCCTTAGAAGAAACCACCTTCCAGTCGACCTGGTAGGATTCCACTCGACAGACTCAAAGACACTCGACCATGAAGACTCACTCGACAACCAGGAGTTCAAGAGTCACTCTGTATCCAAACGGTCTGTAATTAAGTAGTCTTTATGGTCATGATGACACTTTATGTAAGGCGTGCTACCAGAACGCTTAGCAAGCCTTAATGTACTTTAAACCCTCCGCTTACGTGGGCCAATTGCATTTGGGGTCTGGCGCACTCTATATAAGCCACCCCTCCACGAGGCAGATGGGTTCACACCTTTGTAACTCATACGCATATAATCCGATTCGGCCGCCTCCGGGCTCCGAGACGTGGGGCTTTACTTCCTCCAGAAGGGCCTGAACTTCGTAAATCTCTTGCGTATACAACTACTCCATAGCTAGGATCTTGCCTCTCCATTCTTACCCCCTATCTTCTTGTCGAGTTAGAACCACGACGGGTTGGCGCCACCATGGGGCAGGTGTTCTAGCGATTTGTTGGAGAAGTTGGGATTCTTTCGATCTCCTACATCATGGTTTCAGGTGGAGTTTTGGTCGATGGCCGCGAGATCCGTCTCGGCGCGCTCACGTTCATCGCCGACGACTCCGCTTGGCTTCAGGAGGCTCCACTCGGCGTTGACGCGCTTCCGTCATGCGAAATGGCCTTACTTTCACACGCGTCGTCCATGGCGTCCTCCTGTGGCGGATACCGTCGACCCAAAGATCGGTCGGCTCATGTGCCGTCCTCCTCGCGGTCTCCCGCCGGGCGCAAGTGCTCGGTCGGTCGAGGCTTGGCCGTGGGTGAAGCACACGGTGGCCCGCCAGTCGGCTACTCCCCAAGTCGCGGCGATCGAGCCCGACGAATCTCTCTACGGATTGTTCGATCTGTCGACTGGCTCCACAGAGACTGCATCCGAGTGTGATAGCAGTGATCCGGCGGCGGAGGTTCTGATGGTCGGCGGACCACGCAGTCCTCCTGGATTCCCCCGCACCGACGGAGGTGACGGTGGAGGCGATCCGGCGCAAGCTCACGAAGAGTACCAACCCGAGCCCCTCACTTCGCTGCAGAGGGAAGAACTTCGCCGCCGGAACATGGATGCGCTTCACACTCCTATCGTCGGAGAAACCCCGAGGCTCGTGCCTTGGAGGATCTTGGCAACAGCCAACTTGGTTTGAGCACACTCATTGGAGAACCTCCAGCCGAGTACTCGATGGCCTTACACAACAGCGGGTTTCTGAATCCGGTCGGCGTCGACTCTTTCCACAACCAACTCAGGTATATCGAACTACGATTCAGAATTTAGCAGCTGCAGCTCGTATAGCAGTAGTCGATTCAGCCTTCGATCGGGAGGCGAGGCGGAGGTTTGCTACAGAATCAGAGATTTACTCCGGGCAGCAGGAGATCAAAATTCAGTGGTATCACGATCACGGAACAGGATTCACGACAGATCCGTCGCTCACAATTCGATCCGGTCGCCCATAGTCCGAGATCACCCCGAGGCATGAGAGCGTGGGGGCGGCGTGATGAACGGTACAAGAGCCGCGAAAAGATTAGCACCGATTCGATCGCAATGATCGGCGCGAAAGTGCCCACCCCTCCCAAGGGGTGGATCATATGCTCCTCGACAACAGAATGAGCGAACACCGACAAGTGTTGGGCGAAGGGTTCGGTCGACCCGAGAAGAACTGGCTTTGATGCGAGATCCATTATCATTCAAGGTATGGTCGGCGAGGAGCGAGCTCACCGAGAAGGCCATGACAGAGATATACGCACCAGCAGCGAGTTTATGTCTCGGGGCGAGTGTTTTAGCGAGGGCCATCGAGCCGCGGTGATTCCTCCCAACTTCGGGTTGGCGATCGGGTCGATAAGTTCACCGGTGAGTCCAAGCGACACTTGGATTGAGGACTACCGAGTGGTCTGCCAGATTGGCGGCCAGCGATGAGGTAGCTATGAAGCATTTGCCCCTTATGTTGGAGGGTTCGGCAGAGCATGGCATTTGAATCGATTAGCACCAATGATATTTACACATGGGAAGACCTTGCCTGAGTGTTTGTCGGGACATTTGAAGGAACTTGCAAGCGACTCAGCGGGGTTGTGAGTTGCGATCATGTGTGCAAAAGTCGAATGAAACTTTGAGAGATTACATCGAGAGATGGATCACGTTGCACCACCACCGGTGGAAAAATATGTCGACCACCAGGCGATCTGTGCCTTCAAGGAAGGTGTCAAGAACAGAGAGTTGAGTTTGAAATTCGGTCAGACCGGAGATATGACCCTGAGTCGAATGATGGATATTGCCACCAAGTATGCCAATGGCGAAGAAGAGGATCGGCTCCGGAGTGGTAAATACAAGTCAGCCGCTAATGAAGCCGGCGGAGGGAACTCCGGTCAAGCGAAGCGCATAAAGCGAGCTTGTTGCTCCGGAGAAGCCTTGGGCTGTGACCCTGTGAAAATTCAAGGGGAAACCCAAGGGTCCTTGGAACCCCAAGAAGGTGAAAGACCAAGATGGAAATGATGTGTTGGACTTGCCATGTCACATTCACACGAAGAAAGATGAAGAGGGTAAACTCATTTACCCAAGGCATACCACTCGGCGATGTCGGCTCTTGATTCAGCGGTTCAAGGGAAGCAGCCCAGGATAAGGAAAAGGAGCTCGGACAAAGTTGAGGACAAGGAAGATAGTGATGGTGGATACCCCGGTCAATTCCACCACGATGATTTTCTTGGCGGCGTTGAAAGCAAAAGTCGATTGAAGATTATCAACGAGAAGTGAACATGGTCGCTCGTGACACCCAATTATCTGAAATGGTCCCAGGCGCCATCACATTCGACCGGTCCGATCATAGAGCACACATTGCCACCCACGGGAGGCAAGCATTGGTGGTCGACCCGGTCGTCGAAGGCACTCGGTGACCAAAGTTTTGATGGATGGTGGCGATGGCTTGAACATATTGTATCACGAGAGGCGTTGAAAGGGATGGGCATTACGATGTCGGACTCAGCACGATAACATGAGTTTCCATGGAGTCATTCACGGAAAGAAGGCTGAGTCACTTTCGGGCAAATTGCTCTTGATGTGGTTTTGGTGATTCAAAGCATTTCCGCAAAGAAAAGTTGACCTTTGAGGTCGTGGATTTCCGAGGCGCTTATCACGCTAATGCAGGAAGGCCGGCGTATGCACGTTCATGGCTCGACCATGTTATGTGTACCTGTAAAGCTGAAGATGCCGGCCCCAAAGGTGTGATCACTTGTCACTAGCAATCGGAAGAAAGCAGAAGAGTGTTTTCGAAGGCTTCTAAGATCGCTGATGCTCGGATGGCGTAGTGGTAGAGCCGCAAAGAGTACCCGTAAGATCGCAGAGACCAGTGATTTGTTGCGAGCCAAGAAGCCCGCTTCTGGAATCAGCATTTCAGTTGTCGATGAGGCGAAACCGATTCACATTCACCCGACCGACCCCAATGCTGCTCCGACCAATATCTCAACAACACTTTCGACTCCAAATAGGAAGAAGTGCTCATCCGGTTCCTCCGTGAGAACTGGGACATCTTTGCATGGAAGCTTCTTGACATGCTGTGTGTTCCTAGGGGCTGGCTGAGCATCGCCACGAGTCGACCCGAAGTTAAACTTGTCAAAGAACATCTTCGACGGTCCTCCGTCCAGAAGAGAAAGGCCATTGGCGAGGAGGTAGCTCGGCTCTTAGCGGCAGAGTTCATCCGAGAGATTTACCACTCCGAGTGGCTCGCCAATGTTGTCATGGTCCCCAAGAAGGACAAGTCACTGCGCATGTGCATCGACTTCAAACATATCAATCGGGCCTGCCCAAAAGATCATTTCCTCTTCCCGCATCAACCAAATAGTCGACTTCATTGCGGGATGTGGAGTTGTCTTTTTAGACGCCTATTCGGGTACCATCAGATCCGTCTTTATGGACCCGATGAGATCAAAACAGATTTCATCACTCCATTGAATTGCTTTTGTTATGTCACCATGCCATTCGGTCTCAAGAATGCGGAGCCACGTTCATGAGGATGATTGAAGTGTTTGCTCACTCAAATCGGTCGGAATGTGGAAGCATACATGGATGATATAGTGGTCAAGTCACGAAAGGGTTCCGACCCTCTTGGTGACCTTGCTGAAACATTTGCCAATCTCGGAGGTATGATATCAAGCTTAATCCATCAAAGTGCACATTCGGAGTTCTGGCGGAAAGTTACTCGGTTTTCTTGTTTCCGAGCGAGGAATCGGCGCTAATCGAAAAAGTTGGCACTATTCTCCGAATGAAACGCATACGTGCATGTGCACGATGTCCGAAGCTTCTTTGGATGATTGGCGCTTTAAGTCGATTCATCTCTGCGCCTCGTTGAAAAGGCATTGCCTCTTTACCGGTGATGAAGAAGTCGGACAAGTTCGAGTGGACTCGAAGCTGATCCAGCGTTTGCGAGCTAAAAGCTCGCTCTCCACCAACCGGTGCTTGCTGCTCCTATCAGCAAGAGCCTTTGCTGCTTTGCATTGCAGCCACAGGACAAGTCGTCGATCGAGTGCTTACTACGATCGGCGGGAAGAAGAAGGAAAAACCTTCAAAGTTCAGCGCCTAGTATATTATCTTTCTGAAGTATTGACTCCATCAAAGCAAAGATACCCTCACTATCAGAAGCTTGTTTATGGGATTTATATGACCACGAAGAAGGTTGCTCATTACTTCTCCGATCATTCCATTACTGATCATCGGCTGACGCCCGTTGTCGAGAGATTCTTCATAACGAGATGCAATCGGTCGAGTGGCGAAATGGGCGATTGAACTCCTTCCCCTTGATATCAAGTTCGAGGCAAAGAAAGCCATCAAGTCCCAAGCGATAGCAGACTTCATCGCCGAGTGGATTGAACAGCAGCTTCGACTCAAGTTCACTTCGAACCTTTGGACTATGTTCTTTGATGGTTCCAAGATGCTTTGAATGGTTCGGTCTTTGGGGTAGTATTAGTTTCGCCCGAGGAGATAAGCTCAGATATGTACTCCAGATTCACTTTGATTCCTCCAACAATGAAGCGAGAATATGAAGCACTTTTATGCGGGTTGCGTATGGCCATTTCACTTTCGGCGTCCAGTCACCTTATGGTCTACGGCGACTCAGATCTGGTTGTTAATCAAGTGATGAAGGAGTGGGGCGTGAGAAGCCCGACCATATTTGATTCTTGCAATGCACGATGAGAAATTTGGAGAAGAAATTTGAGGGTTAGAGCTTCATCATATACCCCGTGAAAAACCAAGCTGCTTTGCTGATTTGGCGAAAATAGGGTCCAGAGAGGAAGCCATTCCCGATAATGTGTTTTTGGAGCACATCCACGCACCATTAGTGCAAGAGGATCCTTTATAGAAGAAACCCCTGACCAAAAAGTGCCAATGATCCGATTGAAGTTGAGGTCCCGGTAGTGGTCGACTGATTATGGAAGTTGTGGTCATCACTCCCGGTAGACGATTGCCATACATCGCATATATTCTAAGGAAAGAGCTCCAGAGAATGAAGAAGAGGCTCGGCCGGATCGTCCGCCAATCCAAGGCCTTTACACGGTGATCAAGGACGGTTATACAGGAGAGAGCGTTTCGAGTCGGCCAGAAATGTATAACGCCAGAAGAAGGTCAGATAATTCTTGATGATATCCACTCGGGGACCTGTGGCCATCATGCGTCCTCTCGGACCATTGTGGCTAAAGCATACCGAGCGGGATTTTCTTGGCCAAAAGCAAATGAAATGGCAAAGGAAATAGTCGACAAGTGTGAAGGATGTCAGTTCTATTCCAATATGTCACACAAACCCGCCTCAGCCTTGAAGACCATTCCACTCGTTTGGCCCTTCGCTATTTGGGGATTGGATATGATCGGGCCACTGAGAACTGGCAGGAGCGGCTTCACTCACTTGCTAGTGGCAGTCAACAAGTTTACTAAGTGGATCGAAGCTAAGCCCATCAAGAACCTCGATGCATGCACTTTGCTATCGATTTAAATCGAGCTGATATTGAGATATGGAGTTCCGCATAGCATCATCGCGACAATGGGTCAAACTTGATTTCGACAAGTTCAAAGCCTTTAGCCTCTCAAGGCACAAGGGTCGACTATGCTTGATTGCTCATCCCGGTCGAATGGACAAGCGAGCAGCATAAGCGGTCTAATTCTCAAGGGACTAAAACCCCGGCTGATGTGTGATCTCAAACATGCAGCAGGAGCGTGGGTCGATTAACTTCCATCAGTTCTTTGGGGATTGAGGACCACTCCTAATCGGTCGATTGGGAGAACTCCATTCTTTACGGTCTATGGAGCTGAAGCGATTAGCCGAGTGACACCTTCACAATGCACCTCGAGTCGAACTCTACTCACGAAGATGAAGCGGAACAAGCCCGGCAGGATGCACGATCGACCTCTTGGAAGAAGAGAGGGAGATGGCCACTGATCCGCTTCGACTATCTATCGGCCAAGACTTGCGTCGATTCCATGCAGAAGCGTGAAGAGTCGGGCCTTCCAAGAAGGAGACTTGGTCCTCCGAGTGGATCAATGAAACCACACAAGCTTCGCTCCCACTTGGGAAGGTCCTTCATCGTCACGAGTTCTCCACAATGGAGCATACCATCTTTACAACGTCGATCGCGGATTGATGAGCCTCGAGCTTGGAATGCGGAGCTGCTCCGCCTCTTTTATACTTAAGTACTCACTACGATGAGATGTAATAAAAAGTACCTCAGTAGTTTGTTTATCTAAGTCAAGAATGTTATAATTTTCCCGGTGATTGTTATTACTTGTTGTTAAAATTCCCCCCTAGTGGGTGGCTTAGGCTGCTTGAATCCGTTTAGCCTAAGTTTGTAAAAAATCCTTACGAGTGGCGAGCCAGACCTCCCACTCGGGGGCTTAGCTGCGAATTCGTTTCGCCTAAGTGTTTAAAATCCTACCAAGTGGTGAGCCAGCCTCCCACTCGGGGGCTTAGCTGCAGTCCAAGTACTCGCCTAAGTGTTTAAAAATCCTCTCGAGTGGTGAGCCCGGCCTCCCACTCGGGGCTTAGCTCCAGATCCGATTACTCGCCTAAGTGTTTAAAATCCTCACAGAGTGGTGAGCCAGCCTCCCACTTTCGGGGCCTTAGCTGCAGTCCAAGTACTCGCCTAGGTATTTAATACAATGTGCGCCATGAGGGCGGCGACGAGGTGCGGGTCGGCATTGCTGCCTTCTCCTTGAGCTACACCATAAAAAACCCTCTGAGTGGAGAGCAAACCTCCCACTCGGGAGGCTTAACTGCGATCTAGTACTTGCCTAAGTTTGAAAAATCCTACCGAGTGGAGAGCAAACCTCACACTCGGGGGCTTAAACTATGATCCAGTACTACGCCTAAGTATTGTAAAAATCCTACAAGTGGAGAGCAAACCTCCCACTCGGGAGGCTTAGCTTGATCAGTACTGCGCCTAAGTATTAAAAATCCTACCAAGTGGAGAGCAAACCTCCCACTCGGGAGGCTTAGCTGCAGTCCAAGATTACTCGCCTAAGTATTAAAAATCCTCACAGAGTGGAGAAAACCTCCCACTCGGAGGCTTAACAGTCCAGTACTCACCTAAGTAAGAAATCCATCCCAATCCATAGAAATCTGACGAGGTGCAGGTCAAGCTGCTACCTTCTCCTTGAGCTGTGCCACAAGTACAACGTGCGGTCCATCCCAATCCGCAAGGACGACGAGGTGCAGGTCGACTACTACCTTCTCCTTCAGAGCTGCGCCACAAGTACAACGTGCGGTCCATCCCGATCCGCAAGGACGACGAGGTCAGTCGCGGTCTGCACTCCATCCCTACCTGCAAGATCGATGAAGTGCAAGTCGACTGGATTTTTCGCCTCAGGAATGCTGCTCGAACATTGAAGTATATTGCGAGTGAAAAGCAAAGTTTGCTCGAAGGCAAATGAAAGCACGTTCAATGATAAATCAAGTTCGGATAAACGTCCTACGGATTCGAAAGTGCTCAGGCGTTAAGCCTGTTAAAGTTTATCGGTTACAAAACCACTCGGCATTCCGAGGCAAATTTAACGTGAAGCATAGAAGTTTCTTACTCCTCGGTGGAGAATGGAAGGTGCAACAAAGCTGGTCGAGGTCGATTCCGTCGGCAATCCGGGTGGCGGCGGCGATGAAAGTCTCCATGAAAGATTGGAAATCATACTTCTTGGTATTGGCAACTTTGATGGACGCCAGCTTTTCCTCCCACGCCTCCTTGCAATGGACACGAACCAGAGACAAAGCAACGTCAGCACCACACCTCGCAGAAGATTTTTTCCATTCCTGCACTCGACTTGGAACATCATTCAGTCGAGTCATTATGACTTCGAGATCATTTTGGAGTGTACGGTGCGGCGGAGTGTGGAGTCGATCCGCGACACTGCAACTTTCAGTCGAGCGAGATAGTCCACCACGCCAGCAACACGAGACTCCAGTCGGAGCACATTCATGGGGACTTCATCCTTCACAGGAGAGTTGATGAGACCAGAGTTGAGAATGGATAGAAAGACAAAGATAGTTGTCAAGTTCTCACCAGCCATACCTTTTGCTTCGTCTCTCGCCTTTTGCAAGTTCTCCTGAGCAAGCTTCAAGTCAACGTTGAGCTGGATCTGTTTGCTCTCCAACTCAGTATAGCGAGCTACAAGCTCGTAAGATTTCTGCGAAGAGTCAATCGACAAAGCATCAAAGATAGGTCACTTCTGAGTGACTAAGGAAAAATCATAGCATTTCTAAGACTATAGCCGAATCAAAACATTCGTGATGGTCTCGGGGAATACACCAGTGGGTGCACTCGTGCCCCTCTACTGGTTTTACCAATCGGTTCGACCCGGTCATTAGAAAAGAGGCAAAAAGGTTATGATCCTATAACCATAGCTAAGCTGTCGTGATCGATCGCGTATCATAAAAAAACAATTTTTAGACTATAGTTCATTGCGGTGATCCATCATAGTCTCGGGACTACACCCAGAGGGTGCACTCAGCCTGCCCCCACTTGTTTTACCAATTCGGTTCGACCAGTCGACCGAAAGAGGCAAAAGGTTATGATCCTATAACCATAGCTAAGGTTCCATTCGACATGGCCCGACCAGACCAAGTGAAGAAGTACAAAGTATAAAGACTATAGTCGACTGCCTGCAGTCCACCATAGTCTCGGGGACTACACCCAGTGGGTGCACTCAGCGTGCCTCCACCAGTCGAAAAATTCAATCGACACCCCCAGTGGGTGTACAAATATGAAAATCTTCAGAAAGAAGAGGTTTCAGGTAGCATATCCTAACAGAACAAGCAGCAACCAACTCACCTGAACTTTGCTCTGAAGAGCCGAGCTAGCATCGTAAGCCGCCTGGCTGGCTTCCCGGACCACCTTCACTTGCTCCATCATGATCCCTGCCTGGCGTATAGCCTCCTTAGCAGCACTCACTTGGTCTTCTGGGACGTGGTGTGTGGCAGAAAGGGAAAGCGGATCAGCGATCGGCGATGAAGGCGGACACTCGCTGCTGGCACAGGCGAGAAGGACACAGAGGTCTGAGTGGTGTTGCCTCCTCGTGGAACCAGCGCCGCCTCGGCACTGATACAACTTGAGCAGCCTTGCCAGCAGGCGCCTTTTTGTTCTTCCTCTTCCTCAGCAGTGTTTCATCGTCGTCGTCAGGGAGATCAATGACATGAGGTGGAACTACAAGAAAGATTCAAAGGTAAAAACGGAAATCCAATCGACCAAAAGCGAAACTGCAGAGATCATACGAAGGTTGGAGGTGGCGACATCTTCCATTTCCTGATCTTCATGCTTAGCTGAGGTCTCGGAGGTGGCAGCGCTGCATATTTCAGAAATCAGTTGATCAGTCAATGAGTCGACCAAAAGTACACCCATGATAAACAGGAAAACACAAGTTCTGTTGTTATCCGGAAATGGTGGGAATGGCCATCCTCATCTTGGGCAGGGCCTTGATAAACTTTGATAGCGTCGCTCGGGGTTGCTTCCGGCGCTTTCTCGATCGGCCTTTGGAGAAGTCGTCCAGAGGCGCCGTCGGCCCTTAGCAGGCGTGATAGCTCATCAGCTCGACCGCCCGGATCATGTGTCAGCTTGGATCGCCTTTCCGGCGGGGAGGATCGACTTCTTCCTCCTCTTCCTCTTCCTCCTCTTCACGGAGGCTGTCGTTTTCCTCGTCCTCCTCACCATCAGACTCCCATTCCTCCTGGCTTTCGCCTCCGCTTCCTTCTTCTTCTTCAACTTGTTCTTGCGCCCCCGTTGGGCATCGAGTACATCTCAGTGGTGGCCTAGAAGACAACAAAACAAGACAAAAGTCAATCGGCCGATTTAACGAAAGCAGAATAAATGGCTGGATCACGATGGGAGATAAGTGGTCATACCTTATGCAGTTCATAGGACTGGTGGTGGTGGTGGGATCCTCCTAGCTCCACGAGGGTTATCTTTGTTCCCTGTGAGGGCAGTCATCCACCTCTCCAGTGTGGCGTTGTCGACCTCGTCTGGGTGGACCCGAGTGGTGTCTTCGGTACCAGAGTACAACCACATCGGGTGGCCTCGGTATTGGAGTGGCTGAATGCGCCGTCGAAGGAAAACCTCGGAAAGATCCATGCGGATCACTCCGTCATGAATGAGCTGGACTACACGCTCCATCAACTTTTTAACTGAGCCTTCTCCTCAGGAAGCACCTTGAGATAGGGACGGCTTGTTCACTCGACCCATGGAGAAAGGAGGGAGTCCGGTCAGCTTGCCCGGCGTCGGCTGGTCTTAGCGATAGAACCAAGTCGATTGCCACCCTCTAATGACTCGGGAAGAGTCATGGCTGGAAAACACTCTTACCCTCATCTGGACCCCAAGACCCCACACATCTGGATTACTTGGGTTCTCTCGTCATTCGGACTAGCCTTTTTCACCGCTCCCGAGAGCGCATACAAGTGAATATGTGTTTGAAGAGGGCCCCAGTCGGCCCGATAACCCAAGAAGTTTTCGCACAAAGACACGAAAGCGGCGTAGATAGGCAATGGAGTTGGGTGTGAAGTGATGGATTTGTGCTCCAAAGAAGTTAGAAACCCCGAAAGAAAAGATTCGGCGGTAGAGAAACCCGGGTCAACATGGGTGGCTAAGAGGACACACTCACCCTCCTGAGGCTGCGGTTGCCACTCCGTCCCCGGAAGCCTTGCTAACCCGTGGGGGATCAGTCCTTCGTTGGCCAGGTCGTCGAGGTCCTTCTGGGTGATGGTCGAGCGGATCCAATCTCCTTGGACCCAACCTTGCGGCAGGCTGGACCGCGACGAGGATCCGCCCCGACTGGTCGCTCTCCCCTTCGCCTTCGCCGTCGTCTTCTTCGCCCGCTCCAAAGCCGTCATCTTCTTCGCCCGCTCCAAAGCCGCCATCTTCTCCTTCACCATTGTCGCCGCGTGAAGCAGAGCACAGGCAGCGGCTAAGTGGCAGGCCTTGGCGCAGCAGATGAATCTAAGGACGGGGGAGGAGAAAATGGAGACGCACTGTTCAAAAAACCCCCACCCGGCGCCTTATATGAAGTCGCTTCCGAGTGGCTGACTGGTAGGCCCGGGCAATCCTGTCAAATCCATAGCATGTCGCTGCTGATACGTGGCGAAAAAGGTGGCGCATAGATCGAGGCGTCTTTGCCTTATCCCATCCGAGTACCGCGGCCTTCTCCGCTTCGCGCGCTTCCCGAAATTCGGATCCCGCTAAATCCGCTAACAGCAGAGCAACTTGTCAGACTGCAGATTTCCTCCGATCCGTCGCTCGGAAATCCCAAAGTTCATAAAGTTCAGTCGACAAATGTAAAGAATGGATCAAGGCGACTGAAAGAGAAGTTGACGCCATCACTAAAAAGTCATTGATCCAGAGTAAGACACGCTCGCAGCGCGAAAAACAGGTCGGAAAGATTATCAACTCCTTCCTCACTCAAACCTCGATCCATTCGGGGGCTAATGATGAAGTCATGTACCTAGGGTAGGGTCATGGACCTGTCCAATATACCCTCCCCAAGGACATCCTTAGAAGAAACCACCTTCTAGTCGACCTGGTAGGATTCCACTCGACAGACTCAAAGACACTCGACCACCAGGAGTTCAAGAGCCACTCTGTATCCAAAGCGATGCGTAATTAAGTAGTCTTTATGGTCATGATGACACTTTATGTAAGCGTTACAAGAATGCCAAGCCTTAATGTACTTTAAACCCTCCACTCACGTGGGCTGGCTGGGGTCTGGCGCACTCTATATAAGCCACCCCTCCACAAAAAGGAGGGGTTTGCACCTCTGTAACTCATACGCATATAATCCGGTCGACCGCCTCGGGACTCAGAGGCGTGGGGCTTTTACTTCCTCCGAGAAGGGCCTGAACTCGTAAATCTCTTACGTATACAACTACTCCATAGCTAGGATCTTGCCTCTCCATTCTTACCCCCCTATCTTACTGTCAGAGTTAGAACCACGACAATGCCACTGCTACAAATCACGCAGAGTCATCCATCGCGTCTCAACCACAATCCGCAACCCTGGCCGAGTCTTCTACAAATGCCCGAAACATGGGGTAATAATATGTTTAAGTGTTGTTCTCCTGCTTTCAGTTGCTGATTTTTTTAATAGTTTGGTTGATGATCTTCCAATTTGATTCGTGCAGAAAAGGGAAGATTCGTCTGATTTGTATTTATGGGAAGTTCTTGATGTGGGGGAATGCAACTACGCTGATTATTTGGTTAGCCGAGGAATCCCAATACCAGCAGGTTGGGGTGTTGGACAAATGGCTGAAGGAACGGCGAAGAGGAAGATGCACAGCAGAAGGTTAAAGATGCAGTTTCTCTGATGATGGCTAAGCAACAGCTACTGAACAGCCTTGACAACAATGAGGAGATGAAAGAGCTTGTGAAGATAATGGGCAAAATCGATGTGCTCTGTAGGATGATTGTCTCTTTATTTGCATTGTATGTAGCACTCGTGATGTATTCGATTAAGCTACGACATGAGCACTTTCTTTGAAACTAGTAATGAATGAAACACGTGGTAGCAGGCTGGGTGTAGTGTTGTGAACATCTAATGATTTCTATTAACAGAAATCAGGGGTATCCCCTTTTGCTCATATAAATAAATAAATAGCAGAGGCCCTGTCGGGTCAGCTTTGTTCTCATTCGAAGACGTCGAGCAAATTGTAGTCCAACAGCAAACTATGTCATCAAATTCAAGTTAACAAGTGATGTTCTCACAGCAAAATACTAAACAACATGTTCATCAGGTTTCAGTTGTCATAGCAAACACAATTTCACATAGTAGATAAAAACGCGTCTTCCGGACAGGCAAAAACGACAAAAGCAATGTAATCATCATCCGCAGCAGCAGCGTCAACATCTTCGCCATGTGTATGAGTCTGAATCGTAATTCCCCACGGTGTCATCTTCTTCTTCGTCCTCAACGTCCTCGAACCTTGGCTTCTTCTTGATCAACTCTTGTATGTCCACAGCACGACAGGCAATCTTTTCGCCGGCGTCATTGAAGTGATGGTTCTCAAAGATATTAGGAACATCTGTGTTATCTTGTACATCGGGAGGCGATGTAAGCATCATCTTGTTGTGCAACTTCATTAAACGAATTCCTCTGCTCAAACCTTTGCAATACTCTCCGGTCATCGCTACGTGCAAATGTGTCTTCCAAGAAAAATATCTGTGTTGCTTGATTTGCCAAAATAAAAGGCTCGTTGATGCAGTACACCGCTTGACATTGATGGATTTGAAATAATCATCAGCTCTGGGTTTTCGCGATCCTCGAAAACAGGTTATACCAACGACAAAGACAATGTAACCACACACCGATGATCCTCGAAATCGGAGATATTACGCAGCGGAACAATGTACATTATGTTAGCATACATTTCAGTTGTCTCATTGTCATACGTATCAGCGTACTCATGATGGCAATCGCTTTTGGGTCTTCCCGCCTTCGTCTCATGCAAGGGTGTTGTAGCACACATCTCCAACAACATAAGATTCATAATGTATTACCCGAGTATCGGGACCCATTTCTAGTGAGTAAAGGGCATCATCAACTGCCTGCCCATCCTCCGCATCTTCTTATCCTATGGTTAGAAAATAGACAAGCTGATCATCTTATGTACTCAATATATTAAAAAAACTGATAGTGCACTTCAAAAGCTTACATGGTTCTTGAACCATTTCGCAAATCCTGCCATAACAAGTTTGTCAATGTTTCTTGGATTTTGCGGCAGTAACTCCTCTTTGTAAGTGTTGCACAACATAGTGATCTCGTCAAACATCTAAATATATAAGAATGTGCTGCAAGTTTAGTAGATTACGATGTATAAGCTGCAGTACTGCACTTACTTGATATAAGGTAGTATCTCAGGACAGTTATTCAACACATACCAAACCATTTCGTCCAAATCTTTAGGTTTGTCCTCTTGTCGACTCTTCCACATAACTTTCGAGCAGAATAATCGAAAACATTGAGCCCGGGATTGTCTTCACCCACCTCTTTGCTAAGCTGATCAATTTGTTTCAATGTATTTTGAGCAGAATGTCAACATACTGCAGCAATGTAGGCCTCTGCAATGGAACCCTCGGGTCTAGCTCTGTTCCTAACATAGCCCTTGAAAGTGCCTAGCCGATCTTTCAATAGGGTACATCCGACCATCTTGTCTTGGACCTCTAAGTAGTGCATCATCAGGTAGATGAACAGCCAAATGCACCATCACAACAAAGAAGGCTGGAGGATATATCTTCTCAAGGTCGCATAGGATAGTTGGTATCTTGTCTCTAAGACGCTCCAAAGCATCTATCCTGATATTTCTCTTCGCAGAGTTCCCTAAAGAATTGTCCCAACTCGCAATCTGCTCTTGTATAAGTCGAGTGACCCAATCCTCTAAGGATAACAGGTAAAACCCTTTGAAGTAGGGCGTGGCAGTCATGAGTTTTCAACCCTTGTGCCTTGTATCTATCTGCACTGACACTCCTTTCAGGGTTTGAAGCAAATCCATGAGTGAATCTCACACGTGACAGTACCTCGCAGAATTCTTTTCTTTTTACCTTGTCCAAAGGCGTACCACAGTGGTGCCATATCCCGTGGTTTACCTTCATCTTGCACCTACAAATCCTTTACGATACCTGTGTGTTCAATCAATCCTAGATTTTAAGGTATCTTCGTCTTGCCTTCAATGTTAAGAAGTGTGCCGATAATCTTTGTCACATATACTTTTCTCGATGTGCATCACATCAAAGATTATGCCGCAGATCCAAATCTTTCCAATACTCCAAGTCCCACAAAGTGGACTGCGGGTAAACAATAATCTCTCTTCTACCGTGCCACGCTTCCTTTTCCGCTACCATTACCAGGATGGTTTCACGGTGTAATATGCCCCGACCTTCTCTAATTCCACTTGCAACTCGTCGGCGGTGAGCCTCTTTGGCGCATCACGGTTTTCATGCTTTGCATTGAACACATGTCTTTAGTATTTTCTAGGATGCGGCTTGTCCTTGAGAAGGAAATGGCGGTGTCCAATGTAACAGATCTTGCTAAGTATTGCGTATGACAAATGATTCCTATCACAACAAACACATGCATTGTAACCATGTGTCGCTCGCATACGACATAGTGCCAAAGCCGGATAATCATGGATGCACCAAATTACAACAGCACACAGAAAGAAATCAGCTGGTGGGCTGCTATATAGGTCTCGAGTGAGAACGCCCTTCCATAGCTGTTGAAGTTCCTCCACAAGAGGCTCCATGAAAAATCAAAATCCTTTCCAGGACTTTTTGGACCTGGGATGAGCAAGGCCATCATGTAGTTTGATTCTTTAGTGCAGAGACATTTGGAGGCATGTTGTAAGGATAACAAGCCCGGCCACATGCTATATGTGGCGCTCTAGTGGCCAAATGGGTTAAATCCATACGAAGCTAAGCCAAGTCTAATGTTTCTGGGATCGTGACAAACTCTTTGTGTTTATCATTGAAGCTTTTCCACTCACTACCATGAGATGGATGGCTCATTACATTCGATCTCTGTACTCCACTGGTTCCAAGAATGCCACAGTACATCCTCTCTTGTTTGACATCATGAAACAACCTTTGCAATCTTGGTGTAATTGGAAAATGTCTCGAACATTATGAGGAATCCTCTTCACAACATCGCCATCTTTCCATCTTGATGATTTGCATTTTGGGCATTCACTTAAGTTGGCGGAATCATACAGGAGCAGAACACAATTATTCTTACAAACATGGATCATATCATATCCAATTCCAACTGCACGAAGGAAATTCTTCATTTCTTTGTAGGTGTGTGGCAGCTCGAGCATCACAGGAAAGATTTGCGAAAAGAAGCCAACATCGCATTGAATGATTTGTTGGTCATCCGCTCAGATGTCTTCACCTGAAGAAAGGTGACCATAGCTGAGAATACTGACAGCTTATTTCTTGGGGTGACAGCAACGTTGCATCATTCCAACATGCGGGCCCACCGTTTTTCTTCTGCAGGTGAAAGTTCACGGAATGCACGAGCATTTCGTAGCATTGTTTCAATGTTGGTCAAACTCCTTTGGCTCCACCACCACCACCTCCTCCTCCTCTTCCACACGAGCATCGAGCGGATCAAGATGGTGATCTGCTGCTTCCACGTAGTCAATAACATTGGCGTTCACAGCTTCACCATGATGAACCCACCTAGTATATGTGACCGACATCCCATACAAGTGTAGATGATTTTGCACAGTTGACCGGGGTCTTGTAACTGAATTCATACAACTGCTACACGGGCAAAGCAAATCTGATTTTGGACCACCGTACTCAGCTCTGATAAAGTTCATGAAGTTTTCAACCCCCTCGACATATGCAGCGGAGAATCTTGAGCAGAAGTTATCCAAGTCTTGTCCATCATTAGACATACAAATTAGTTCTTCCACTAGATATTACAGGAAAAACATATATGCTGTTTTATGAAGTCCAGAAAAAAAATACCTAGGTCGATGTCTAAAGCTATGCCAAGATATTTGGACGAGCAGATCTAAGTAACGAAATATATGTAAAGCTAATTCAGCAAATAGATTTGAGTGCTAAATTATGGCAGGCTGTTTCCAAAGTCAATGAGGCCGAGCACACAGCCATCAAACTCTTGAAGGCCATCGCAGCAACAAAGATCGAGTATAAAAGCGGTGTAGAGCTATTGCACCTAACAGATTGGCTACTAGACCATGGCAATCTCGTCACAATAAATATATGGCAGGATATTTTACCAACTAATCGGCCTTGGCATGCCATCTCAGCTAAGAAGATTGAGTGCGAGAACAGGGCAAGGAAGCTTCTTAAGCGAGCATATTGACGATAAACTACTTGACAAGCAGTGAGATTAACGGCGTCTATCGGCTAACATTCAGCGCTACACCGACATGAGCAGGGCCTCGGTCTAGAATCTTGGCGTCTGCAGTAGGGAGAAAGGCGACCGTCGTGCGTCTCCACCTGAACGTAGCGGAGGTGGCGGCACGCGGCTGAAGGACGACAGATCTCGAGAGCGTCTTGTGGGAGTGAGAGAATCGCCATCGTCCCCTCGACGAACAGCGGCGCGGCATGTCGGCCTTGGGAGGGGAAGCGGCTTTAAGCGGAAGCGAATGGAGTGGAGGGGGACGGGGAGGGGGTTTGGGGAATATTTGGCGAAGGCGGTTGAATCGGTTGGGGAATTTTTGTGTGTGTGTGGGGAGGATTTTTGTAGCGGTGGGCGGGGAGTTTGGCGCATGGTCGGTTTCTCCAAGTGCAGTCCACGTGTCGGTGAAGAGGCAAGCGAGCGCGTTCCGTTGCGTGAGCCGTGTGCGAGGACCCGAGCGTGTGTGGGGTGCAATCACGACCACGATAGGAGTGCTTTGTGAGTGTACCGCCTTTTTCCATTTAAACTAGTAGGTGCTTCGCCCCTCAAAAAATTGTTGCTTAGCGATCCATCGATACTACTACTAGTAATCCGATAATCCCGACTAAAGCAGGCGTGGCGGGTCTTTTCAGCAGCGATATCTTTGGGAGGTTGGCTTAGTTGGGTTTTTTAGATTTGTCTCGGTTCAATAAAAGCGAGTTTGTGATGATGGTGTGCTGTCATCCTGCAATATAGGCCATCCGATCTATATCTAACGGATAGGAAGGAAACTATGACAATTTACCCGCACTCCTCTCCACATTTGCAGATAAGGCTTTCCCTCGTTCATCCTTTTCTCCCACAAGATCTTGATCTTCCGTGCACGCATGGGCATCTTGCTAGTACTCCCACAGTATGTATATTATTGTGAAAGTTCATATACACCGGCCGAGATTAATGCAAACACGGCAGATTTTCATTACATTTCGAACTTTTATAGGACGAGAAAAATAAAAGAAACCCGACCCTAAACCTATTCTCTGGCGGCGACCGGCGTCCTCCATCTGCGATCTCTATATGCGGGAGAGGATCAAGACCCGTGAAGTGAAGGTGCGGTCTCCGGCGAGGAAGAGTAGAACACGGGATACGGACCGGCCAGTTGGCACTACATGCCCTGCCGCCTCCCATGCCCTACTCATCCTCGGAGGACTCCCCGACCTCGGCGGTGCCGGACGTTGGACGGCGGCAAGTAAGACGCGTGGCTGACGGTGCTCCCGTCGTCGGCTGCCCGGCATAATACCCGCTTGTCTTGATCGCGTCCGCGTCCGGCTACGCCGCTATTGCATCACGAGAGGCGACTTGAGCGAGGGCGGGGACCTCGAGCTTCATCCCCGAAGACAAGCTCTCCCGCAGAGCGTTCGCACTTGCGGTCATGGTGGATGTGGTGCCAGGTAGGAGGACGATGCGCTATGGTGTGGAGGTTAGCTGGGCGTTGCCGCTTTAAATGGCGCATTCGGTGAGGCCAAGCGTCCGGGTGCGTCATTAAGTCGCGGAGTTGGTTCCTCGGGCACCGAGCCTCTTAACAACGACATACGAGCGGACGGCATGAATGCGGGCAGCTGGCGCGGTGAGAAACGCACGTAGCGTCGGTAGCGAGGCGAGGGCTTTGGTGTGCGGGGTAGTCGGTGCGGTCGTGTAACGCTGGAGATGCTCTTTGCTCAAATCACGATCCCGCATGTCATTGAAAAAAGCAAGGCGACCGGCATGGTCTCAGGTCGAGAGGATGCGGTTGGCGGCGCTACACCACTCCGGGACGCCTCGCGGCGCCCGTGCATCCTCGGCAGGCCGGGTGTTGGGGTGTGTTTGGATTGTGGCCAAAGTGCACCTTACCAAAATTTTGGTCATACCCAAAGATTGGTCTTTGTTTGGATGGTTGCCATTTTTTTGGCATGCCAATGAACTCTTGCTAACTCTAGTTCATTTTTCTTGCCAATGTCGGCCAAATCATGGGCAACCAATACCTCAACCAAAATTTTGGTCATGACCCAAAGATTGGTCTTTGTTTGGATGGTTGCCATTTCTTTGGCATGCCAATGAACTCTAGCCAACTCTAGTTCATTTCTCTTGCCAATGTCGGCCAAATCATGGGCAACCAATACCTCAACCAAAACATTGGTCACGACCCAAAGATTGGTCTTTGTTTGGATGGTTGCCATTTTTTTGGCATGCCAATGAACTCTAGCCAACTCTAGTTCATTTTTCTTGCCAATGTTGGCCAAATCATGGGCAACCAATACCTCGACCAAAATTTTTGCTACCTAGTGCTTTGATGGGGCAACCTTGGGCACAAACTAAACATACTGTTGGTCGTGCCACAGCACTAACGCCACCCTCGGCACACTGAAATCGGCGAGCAGTGTGGCGGCGATATGAGTGTGTCGCTCACCATGGTCGCCGTGTCGAGGGCGGTGTTGAGCTGCGCCCATTGTTAGCTAACGACCCACATGAGCGGTTGTCGGTGGCGAGGAGGTCGTGGGCGGGTCCTCCATTGAACTAGTCTGCGCTTCGTCGTCCCGGCGGGTGTGCCCCACATGTTGGTTTCCTGTTTTCCCGGCCATATTGACGTCGGTGCTCCGCGTTGCGCATTAGGCCTTTCACTATGTAGGCCAAGCGAGACAACTTATTGTTTATTTGAGCCGTTCAAGTGTAATCATGTGGCGTTTGCTTATTTATCATTCCTCTCCAACCCTCTTCCCCATCGATCATGTCGCCCTCGATCGAGTCCATCCTCCCGCATGCCTCATTTGAACATTCCATGAGTATCATTCGCATGTACCCACCCTAGTCCTCTTTCAATAGATCTCGGACCCCGAGATGAAATCGAGGCAGAACGAAGTGGGGGCACGTGATACCTAAAGTGATTCAAAATTTTGAACCGGTGATCATAGCATCCGCAAATCATATATAAAGGGTATTTAATGTTCGTTTCGTTTTTGAACGTACAATATACTCCCTCCTATCCTTTCTAGTTTGCATATAAGTTCTTATGTGTAGTCAAAGTATCTCTACTATGATCAAAAAGGTATGAACATTCAAGAACGCCCAATCAATATTGTTAGATTCGTACGTACTCCTAGATTTGTACTCGAGATGGTTTCCAATTTGACTATTGACAAGATTAATAGTACATGAGATGTATAATGTGAAAATTATATCATTGGAAACTCCTTTCACATACGAAATTGACCGTATGCTTTGTGTAAGTTGCATTTCATATATTATTACTCTAACATTTGGTCAAATTAGCCTCGAAAAATGCATTAGACCCTGTATGCTTTGTGTAAGTTGCATGTCATATATTATTACTCTAACATTTGTGTAAGTTGCATGTACTATATTATTACTCTAACAATTGTTCAAAGTAGTATAGTGGAAGTGGATCCTCGGCGTAGGTATCCCTGCCTTACCCTCCTTTCGGTCACTTCTTGGCGGACCCGTGCTTGCTAGGCCCGTATGTCGATTACTCAATGGGTTCGACCACGTCGAGGATCCTCATCCGTAGTATACTCCCTCTGTTTTATTTACTCCGCATAAAAGCAGAGGAGTGGTGGTATAATAAATAGCCTTGGCGGGGAGGGAGGGGCGTCGGTTTGCTCTCAAGCTGCGGTCCCTGGCGGCAGAAAACGCAAGACGAAGCGCGTTCCATTCGGTGGCGGCGTGGAGGGTCCAGCGTGCCGGGCTGCAACCTTGAACAGCGACAAGAGCGATGTATAGTCAAAACCAATTGACCGGTCGTCACCGGAACCACTATTCACACGGAACCTTACATTTGCCCGCTCGCCCGACCAACGCCCTAAAACCACACCAAATCTCAGCCCATTCCCCCACCTTTGATCCCCTAGCCCACATCAAGCGTCCCCTAGTTCGCGGAAAGCCATGGTGCGCCGCAAGATCACTTACTACAAGATCTTGGCCGGGCGCCCGCACGAAATCGCGCGGCGGTCGGCGCCTGAGACCTCCATTCCCAAGCTCGCTGCGGCGGGCCAATCCCAGTTCTCCGGAGCCAAGCTACGAGGAGGAGGAAGCCGATCAATGTTCACTGCGGAGGTCGCGGCGGCGAAGGCCCCGATGGGTATATGAGGCGATGGGCGTCGACTTCGTGCGCCCGAGTCCCCATGGTGCGGCGGACCAGCGGTTCAACATGGCGATACTAAGGAGGACCCGGGAGGCGGAGGCTCAACTCGGCAGGCGCGCGCATGCCGCTGCCATCGAGGCTCTCCTGCAGGCGTAAGCCGGATGTCGTGGATGTGAGCAGGCGGCGGAGGCTCAACTTGAGGCGGAAGCGGCGTGGATGCCGCTGCCATCGAGGCCTTCCTGCAGGCGGAACCGGACATCCTGAACATGAACCGGGCGGCAGAGGCTCGACTCGATGGAGAGCGCGCAGATGCCGCTCTCGCCAGCGCCCTCTGCCGGCGGAACGGGCGTCCCGGACTTGAAGCTGGGCAGCGGAGGCTCGACTCGGGCAGGCGCGCGGATGCCGCTGCCATCGAGGCCCTCCTGCGGGCGGAACCGGGCGTCCTCAACTTGAACCGGGCTGTGCTCTCGTCCGTGCAGGCGCTGCGACGCTCCGCTTGAACGAGTAGGCGGAGGCGAGGACAACCACGGTGCGGAGACACACGCGTCGCGACGGGCCGGCTGGTTGGCCAGCAGCCAAAGACGACGAGGCCGTCTCTTTCCACGAGCAGTTATAGTTTTTCTTTATGTTGTTGTTTTTATGGATCTATTGCTGTGTAAAAACATACAATATTTGTTATGCAAGTCGCCTGACTTGGGTCAGTCTACCATTTCAGGCGGTTGGATGAATATCCTACGTCTCCTAACCCTTCTTTCCTTCTTCCTCACCTCTTCTTCTTCCCCAACAGACCACTGCACGGGCCGTATGGATACTCCCCAACATGCGGTTGGATAAACATACTCTATGAACGAAAATTATGTGTCAGCGATAGGATGGCTGAGTTTGGTTTGTTCACATGCGACATGCGATGTCGATGAGAGTGTGTTCCCTTGGTTGGGTTCTGCGGCGTGCGGGAGGCGACCGTGTGAGGGTGCGGTCTGAACGCGTGGCGTGCAGGAGTGACTGTGCGAGGGTGCAGTGCGACCGCGACAACCGTGCGCAAGTGTACCTCCTTCTCATTTTGAAAACTTTAGGCATGCTTGGCAAAAATGTGTGGCGAAGTTTGGCAATGCAAGGCCTAGACCCAAACAGGATAAATGCGTGCATTACTAGGAGTACTAGTGTTAAAAAAGAAAGGCGGGGTTTTCCTTCGCGGGATTTAATCGATACAAATCTCGTTTCATGTGTCAATTAATGCGTATTTTTTTTCTCGAAAGACCAAAGAGCTAACCATCTCACTCCTCATCGTCTGATTAATGCAGCGCCATGCAAACCAACCTTCTCACTTCCGCATGCATGCAGGGGATATTAATGTCCTTGGTTGCTAACCCCATCAATTTTGCCTTGATTAGTGTTAGTGGCCCTTTGCAAATTGTAATTTTGATAATACTGGCCTTGTGTACAAAAAAAATGGAGGTAGTAACTATATTTGACTTCCTTCCCCATTGTGGTGACGTCGACAATTTTTTTTTGTGGTTTGGCAAAGTGCGTTCGATGGAGAACACCATTAAGGGAGACCACGGTAAGTCGTTCGCAAGTGCCGCCTGCAAGCCGAGACAACCGCCTTATTTGCATCCAGGAAGTCCTTTACTAGTACTACTACTAGGAGTACTAGTGCGGTGAGATGGTTTCTCGAAGAAGACGATGGAGAAGCGGAGTCGTGAAGAGTGAAATGATGGTTGCTTCGTCAGGTGCTTTGTGATGTGACGCCTCATTGCTTTGTGATTTGTGATAGAAGGGACGGGGAGTAGACTCTATGCTCTATCTTTGTACTACATGCGTCCAAGCATGGGAGAAAAGAGGAGAGGCGTTGCATTTTTACATTCCTTCAATCAATCAATCAGGGAGCTTCGGTTCCATCTTGTTGGCTTTGGCAACACCGTCCACAATGGTTCCCATGATGCCAAAAGCTATTTTCACATTTGGCTACACATTGTGGATGCCCTTAACCGTACCACTTGGTTTTGCTCTTGTGTGCTATCTATACAAATCTCAATTATATTGATCTAAAAAATTATAGAATCAAGATTAGTAAAAAGGAGGTGATTTTGCTGCGCGGATGGCGGTTTGCTAACATGCGGTCCCACGTGTCAGTGCTTTACCAAGCCGATCCGCGTCCCACATGAGGCAGAAGCAACACGTGGTTAAGTTGAAGAAGATGAGGGAGAAGCGGATTCAGCAATGAGTGAAATGATGGTTGCTTCGTCCCTCCAACTTCTTTTTCTAGCATTATTACTTCGTCCCTCCAACTTAACTGCGGAAAGGTGCAGCTTTGTGATTTGACGCCTAATTGCTCATTACTACGCCCGGCGCCATGGTAGGGTGCTTCACCCAACTGCTCTGCCTGCTTGTATTTCGGTATGTACGTGGACCCGGTAGCTTGATGTCCCACATGTCGGCGAAAGGGACTAGAAGATTTATGAAAGCGAGTGCTCCACTCTTACGATGGAGGAGTAGGCGACCTGACGGCCCGATGAACTGTCACTTGTCTTGTATAGTACTATAGTTTTGCTGTTTCGCACGATCCATCGATACAAACCCCATTAAACAGGAAGCGGCGGGATTTTTCCAGCGGTAGATGATAATCTTGGCCATACATTTCAAAGGCAATTTTAATGTATGCAAACTGAATAATTATAAGTAACAATATGATATCTAGTAAAACTAAAAACACAGATGATTTATTGTGTTAGAGTGTAGTAGTAGTGCTCTATTGCATAGTTGTTAGATGTAACATGCGAAGCGATGTAGAGATGTAGTTTTGGAGGGCCTCTGAGAGAGAAAAAGCGTATCTGGTCACCGAACTTCATAATAAGCTGATTACGGTCACTATATACATTTTGCGGTGATTATCCGGTCACTTGCTCACAGTTCAGCATCGGATTGCACTCTATTGACCGGCCAAATAGTCTGCGTGGCGCCATGTTGACTAGTTAAATTGACCATCTTCCTTGTGGGTCCCACCTGTCAGTTCGCATAGGGAAAAGGTCAGATAAACACAAATTTACGCAGGCGCGACAAGGCTCCAACCCGTGCGCGAAAATCACCTGGTTGTGTATGTATGCATCGGGGCACGATGTGTGCGCATGCACGTGTAGGTTGAGCACTTGAGCGTGAGAGTGTGTGTTGGTGGTGTGGTGTCTTGGTGTGTGCATGCTGCGGCGTGCGTGTGTGCATGTGAGTGTTGCATGCATGCGTGGCTGCGTGTGTACGTGTGAGTGTTGCATGCGTGCGTGGGTGCATGTGTTTGTGTGAGTGTTGCATGGATGCAGTTCGTGTGCATGTGTGCGTGTGTGTATAATCACCACACTAGCTCCTGTGTGTTAAAACAGACGGCTCAGCATACCAATACAAGGCCACCTTGTCCGATGTGCCCGCAGTCATGACTTCGAACCACCGTCAAAATATTTGTTTGTCGTTTGTTTTCATTCTTACTAGCAAGATGCCCGTGTGTTGCACGTAACATCAAGATGCATTTGTATGACTTGTTTATCTTGTGAGAGAAAAGGATGAGCGAGGGAAGGCCTTATTTGCAAATGTGGAGAGGTGTGTGGGTACCTTTTTGCAAAATTGCCATAGTTTCTTTCCTACCGTCGAGATATAAATCGGACGTCCTATATTCTGGATGGCGGGCACACCATCATCACCAACTCTGTTTTTTATAAGAGTGAATTTATGTATTTTATAAGAGTGTAGATGTAGAGTAGATACAAGTCGACAGGTGGGCACGATGATAGTGAGATAATGTGATGCAACACTAGAGGTGCCACATGGAGCGTTTAACTGGTCAACTAGTCATGTCATGAGCAAATCTGAGTTGTACGGCGAGCCCGTGGCTGTATAATAACCACTAAGCGTAACGGTGACCGTAATGAGTGGATTATGAAGTCCAATGTATGTATCGTGCTTTCTCTTCAAATACAATGATCGTCATTGCATATATCGCGAGAGAAAGATGAAACACGCGTGAATTTTCTGGGGGCTTACTTTTAGAGGACCTAGAGATAGTTTTGTGTGCATATGTGAAAGGGGCGTACAGGGGGGGTGTATGCGATGGAGAGAGAGATGCTCTTCGTTTCTCTTTATTATGTCTAACTTTGTATATAATATAAAAATATACAAATTCACAGTGCGGAATAAATATCATTGTGGGCACCATGCAATGCAAATTAGCGTTCGTACTCCTCCATATAACTTTGTAATGTTGTATATATGTAGAAACTCTAAAATAATTTTTGGCCACACTTTATTCAAAAGGAATGTTGTATGTGAAATAAGCGTGAAGAGAGGGCTTTTAGATCAATGGGAATGCGTGATGTAACATGTGTGAATGTGTAGTTGATGCATTTGGCAGGGCCTAGAGAGGTATGTGTGTGTATCACGTATTCGAGAGAGGCATGGATAGAGGGGCCGACGGGGGGGAGAGATAGCACGAGAAATGAGAGTGGTCTAGAGAGAGAGAGATGAATATGATGTCACGACAAGAGATTCCATTCCCTTGAGTGTGTATATGCAAGGGGAGGGAATAGAGGCACCAGGAGAAATTTTACGTGTGTGCTTTGTTTGTGTTGGTATGTGTGGGTGTGAGAAGATAATGAGACGTGGGGGCAGAGGGTGTGTCACCGCGTGAGGTCCGGTGGGTCGAGGTGAGGCCCTTCATTTGGTTCCGTCCTGCGCCACATTGGTCGGCCCATGACACATTTAGGAAGACCCATAGATGACTGGTTGTACAAGACAAAGATAGCAGAGCTGTGAAGGACTCTGTGTCCACTGACAAAGCTGTCTAGGATTTGTAACCCTAGGTTCTCGAACTAAGGTAACCCCTTTATCTCTGATATTACTATTCATCCAACCTAACTTTAAGGGGCATCCTACAGAATGCTCTGCTAGAATCATACTCGTCGATTAGGAAGAGAGGTGTGAGACAATGCGTGAGAGACAAGCGTAAAGATAATGTGCGTACACGAGACACGTAGGCAGGTCCATGTATATAGAAAGGGTCGATGAGGATTGTGTGTGTGTATGTTTGCGAGAGAAAGAGTGCTTGTGATAAAGGTTAGTGAAAACAGTTGTAAATGGTTACGAGAGGGAGGGAGGGTTATATCTAGAGCATGTGTGCGAAAGACACCTCGGGAGAGAGTGTGTGAGCATGTGTGAGAGACCACCGATGGAGAGTGAAACTACACGTAAAAGACTGCTCTACACATTGATTAAAGATATAAATTTTATCCAAATATTACGATGGGATCATGATATTTGCAACTCACGTAACGAGCGGTCATTGATCCATCAGACATCTAGATTCTATCGAATTTGAGCATGTCTATGTTATTATTCACACAATTGATCCACATAGTTAGTATTTTGAACTCCGGACAATGCATCGCTTTAGCAATCGAATATAAGCGTGAGTATAGTTCATGTTGTGTGTGTAAAGCACATTATACATACAAAAGTTACACAATGGACATTATAAATAGCTACATATGAACTAGCATACATTTGAATTCAGCTTAAGGTGGTTTAAAAAGATCGAATTCAACATGAAGTCCATTCAATTATTTGAATCTGATATCATGGCATTTGTAAACCATACCTAAATTATGGGGGCACCAATCTTTGCTCTGATTTTGTACATAATAGCATATGTAGTCGTGTGCAAAATAGATTCAAATTTAGCTCCTCCATTCCAAAATAATCGTAGTTATAGGATTTTCAAGTGTCAAAATTCCAAAAAAGCGGATAATTTAATGAGGTTTTCAAACATACAAGGTCAAATATAACATTGTATATTTAGGTCAATCCTCATAGTTCAAGAGTACCCTAAACGTGAATGCTTGTGTTTCAAAATTTGAGCAAGCGCCAAAAGAGCCTCTACTTGCCCGAAACCGCGTGAGACCAATGTTTGGTAGTACAAGGAAACTACTTTTCTAATAACTCCGACCCGTGAAACCTACCGCCCGGCGTCCAAAGGTCTAAACCGAGGTAGGTTTGTAGCTTCATCTAGGCGCCATGCAACCGCCTCCGAAAAACATTCATACACAATGGCCGCTAAGCACACATGCGCGGCGAAATCGCTCCGCCCACTATTTGGGACACCTGGATTACCATCCTACCCCGACCATGATGGGTCCGAAATTTAAGAGGGAGCAAAGTTTGTACTTTCCCAAATTTCAAACAAGCGCGTCCCATCTTCGCTCAAAAAGCCAAAAACAAGCGCATCCTGCATCGAAACATGGTTCCCCGCCATGATCCGATTCCCCATTCGTACTCGTGGGCGCCAAAACTACCTCTCCACCAGGTAGTGAAACCAGGCGTCCTTCGTCCGCCACCCCATCCCACCCATCAACCGCCGCCCTCCTCCATCACGCGGAGCCGATACCCCGACGTCGTCGTCCATCGCAACCTCAACCGCAACGCCCTCCACGGCTAGTAGTTGAAGCCGAGGCCGAGCCGTCTGTACCCGAGCCAGTTCAACCACGCCGCCTCCTGGCTTCACCACCGCCGCTTCCAACTTCACCACCCTCCACCGCGACCGAGCTGTTCACCACGCCGTCCTTCGCCGCCTCGGATCTGCTTCCCCTCCACGACATACGGCCACGGCAACACGGTCAACAATTTGGCCATGGGTTCGCCCAAGCCTGCACCCTCCGTAACATCGGTTTCCCGGTAAAAGAAGAAGATCGGCGCGACATGTGGAGGTGACCACACCGGCAACCGAAGAAGGTACTCCTCTTCCCTTATTCGTGCAAATATTACGTCTCACCTTGCATGTATTCATCCCACGAAGACACTAGTTGACTGCTTCTTCTTGATACTAGATGTTCCTAGTAACTCGCGATGCACAAGGTTTCTCCTCATATTCTATTTCACCTTAGCTAGAGGTCCGTCGCCCCCCTGAATTTCAATTTCTGGCCAGTTGGTTCCCAATTAACGGAAGCATTCCCCGGTGTAACAGGCGCTAGTACGACTACTACGCCGGGAAGCAGCGGCATGTAGTGTTTATCTTAGGCGTGTGCGGCCTAGAGCTCTGGCGCCCAACTGGAGGTCGACCGGGATTAAAGGGATGGCCTGGGCGCTGCCAAGAACAGCGGTGGTGTGAGGTCGATGGGAGGCTGGGCGGCGGAGGCAGTCTGAGCCGGTGGCTTGGAAGTTCGAGAAAGATCGTCAGCGATGTTGGCGGGAGGTGAGCGAAGGCCATCTACCCGTTCCTTATAGATCGGACGGTTCATAAAAAATCGATGACCTATTTATTTTTAGTCGATCGTTATCTTGATAGGACCACATGTGGTGGTGTCTTTGGAGGAGTACTGCATTTCTGTGCTCATATATTACAAAATCATACGGAGTAGAATCTAATTTTGTTTGCCATGCAATATTGTAAAGCTATCATATGTCTCTTTGTCATTTATTTTTCAGCCACCTGCTATCTGCTACTTTTACAAAGGCACTACTTCGCACACACTTCACCCATACTCTCACTATTGTGTTTTTATGCAAGGGTATTTCAGACTGCCTTGATGAAGCGAAAAGAGAAGAGAGAAGTCGCTCCAGCGTGGTATGCGGCTAGGCCAGACACGTTTCAAGACTTTAAAGGGTGTAGTGTCAGTAGATGGAGACGAGGAACGTAGCTCTGAAGTTGATGATCTCGCTCGCCGTGAACCACCATCCTGTGTGCTTGCTTTAACTTCACGCTGTCATATGTGGTTGCATGTTGCATATGGTGTCTAGCTTGTATTCTAAAGGCCGAAGTCAGTATTTATCAAGATAAGGAAAGATATTTTTTACTTGAACCACCATCCCGGCAGCACCAGAAGACAAATAGCTAGTCGAGAGCCTTTGGCCGAGCCGGTGACAAGCCCAGCAAAGATAGGCATCACCGGAAGCCAACTAAAAGCTGCGATGGTGGCGAAGCAACACGCCTCCCACAGGCTCTCAGGTCCTAGATGATCATGCTCACCACTCCAGCCGGATGTCTAGCTTGTATTGCTTCCAATTTGGTTAAATTGCATCTGCTTAGCTTACACGTTATACCTTTGAATATGACATGCCTTTTTGTTTTTGGTACATACTAGTACATCTGTGTATTAACCATGTTCTTACATCAAACAAATGTTCTTGTGTATCCCTCATGAATCACTTATGACGAGGCAGGCGAGCAAGGGACTACTCATTTAAAGAATGCAGCGTCGGCCTCCCGACATGATTCTCAAGAAAGCAGAAATGCTAGATGAAGATAGTGAACGTAGCTCAGTAGTTGATTACAACATTTCTACACTAGCATCGCAGATGCTTGCTCTAACTTGGCAGCGTGATATGTGGTTGCATGTTGCATATGGTGTCTAGATTGTAATTCTTCCAATGCGGTTAAACCGCATGTGCTAGTCTGGCTTAGCTTATAGTACATTATACTGTTAATGTGACATGCCTTCCTGTATTCAGTACATAGTACATCTGTCTATTAAGCATGTCCTTACATAAAACTATTGTTTTTTTGTATCCGCATCAATCAATATGACGAGACACCTTTAGTATATGCAGACGATATTAATTGCATCTTTCATATGATTTATAGCATCTTGTTGCTTCTAATTTGTTGAAATTCCATTTATGATGGGACGCTTTTAACTTGGCAGAGTCATATTGGTTGCATCTTTCATGTGGTGTCTAGCTTGCATTGGTTCTTATTTGCTGGAATGGTTTCTATTTAGTTTACACAAACAGTTGTGAACATGCCATGCCGTCCTGTTTTTCGTACATATTCCATCCACGGTATCATGTGTTTGCCTTACATCAAAGTAGTGATTGTCGGTATCATGCATGAATGAGTTACGAAGAGAGAATTTTATTGCTTTTTCTTGTCGGTTTTACTTGACAATTCAAAAATCAATAAAGCGGAAGGAAGTTAGCAAGGCAGCGGATAAAGGTGCTCCTTCAGAATGGAGGGCCTCTACAGTTTCTACTCCTCCACACCCCCAAGATGATTTCCAAGACAACACATGCATAGACACTCAACAAAGCTGTGTTTATGATGAGCACATCTCCCTAGTGCAGACATCACCGGTGCTCCCTCTAACTTGGCAACCTTGTTATATGTGGTTGCATGTTATGTGTGATGTCTAGCTTGTATTACTTCTAATTTTGTTGAATTCCATCCGCTTACTTTACACATTATACTTGAATAAGACACGTGTTCCTGCTTTCTAGAACATACAATATCATCTATCACACCTTTTTCTTATATCAAATTACTCATTTTGTGTAACCTGCAACAATCACTTATCATAAGACAAGTTTGACTTCAGAGTGTGATATAGGTTACATCTCACATTCTTTTCTAGCTTGTACTACTAATTTGTTGAAATGGCACTTATGACGAGACAGTTTTAACTTGGTAGAGTGATATTCGTTGCATCTTTCATATGGTGTCTAGCTTTCATTGCTTCTAATTTGTTGAAATGCCTTCTCCTTAGTTTACACATCATAAGCTGTGAATATGCAATGGCACTAATGACGAGAGACCTCTAACATGGTAGTGTGATGTTGTTTGCATCTTGTATATGATTTATTTCTTGTCTCGCTTCACATTTGTTTAAACGCCATTTATGATGAGAGACATTGTTAACTTGGCAGCGATATTTGTAGCATCTTTCATATGGTGTCTACCTTCCATTGCATTGCTTCTAATTTGGTGAAATGTATTCTTCTTAGTTTACACATCATAGTTACGGTTATCTCCTCCGTCCTGTTTTTCATACATATTACATCCTCCTATCATGTGGTTGTCTAACATCAAAGTTCGGTTAAATGCATCACGCATCAATTTGTTACGAAGAACTAAATTGTTATTCGTTTTTCTTGTTGGCTTGACTTAACATGGCACAGAGAAAGAGGAAGAAACACGTAATGGCGGGGAATGAGAAGCGGATGAATCCTGCAGATTCTGCTGATGCCGATGGTGCAATAGAAGTTCAAAGTCCAATGGAAAATTCTACAAACACGGCATCCCATGCTACATGAGCTGCAAAAAAGCCAAACAGAAACAAATAGCTGCCACCAAACAAGCAGAGACAACCCTAGTTCTTGCAACACCTACCACAAGATTACTACCGGTACGACATACTCGTAAGGCCAATCGAGCTAGCAAAGACGCGTTCCCAAGCTCCTTGCCACGACACTACTTCCCAAGCACTCTTGACACAAGACGAAGTTGGCAATATCAGATGAACCTTGTGAGCTTGAACTGCAAGAAGGTAGTTGCTGGAGTCAAGTTACAGTTCCATGCTTCTTTATATGTAGTCTCACAGTTTGATGTACACTAACACTTCCTAAGTTCGTTGTTGGACTAGCACCTAGGCGCAAGAGGAAACAAACATCAGGGATAATGCTTGATAGGTTAACTAAATCTGGAGGAGGAAGAATGGAGATCCGTTTTGAGGCAGGTTTAAAAAGGTCACGTGATGCTACAGAGTCAGCCAAGTTAGTATCAGAGGCAGCGGTTGCCGTTAGGTATCATGTACGTATCCTCCCAACATGGATTCAAAGACAGAATGACAAAGACGAAAAGCCAGTTCAACACCCTCCTCGACCATTTATACGTAAGTATGATTATGTATGGAAACTAGTAATATCGTCTTGCTCATCCCCATACTTTCTAGGTTCTTGATAATGAGACTCCCATAATTTTCAACAGATGAGGTTCAAGTTGGATAGCCAAGATGATGCAACGAGACAAGCTTGCACCCATGTTTTCAAGTCGCTTTCTGCGACAAGATTTCCAGATAACTTGAGGAAAACTCACTTTGAAGGCAAGGCTAACAGTGAACTTTCCCAAACATATCCAGTGGAAAATATATCGGATGAAGACTGGAGGGGCCTTGTTACACTCTGGTCTGATCCGAAGTATCAGGTACATTGTATATATGTGATCAGATCACATGTTGAAGTCCTATTTACGCATGTGTCACACAAATCTATCTTCTTGTAGGTGAACTGTTCAAAGAACAAGGCCAACCGTGCACGTAAACTGAAATTCCAACAAGCAGCGGGATCTCGTAGCTATATTGCACAACTGCGAGGCTCTTGTAATTAGCTGATGTTTCACTCTTTTCGCTGTACCATATTATCGGATCTATATTGACTTGTTCGAAATGCGAGAGGAAAGCCCGAAGGACCAAAAAGTACTGAACCAAATGTCATGGAAATCTTCAACATTGTCACACCGGCAAGAAGAAGGGCATGACTACACCGGTCAAAGCCGTTGTTGTAAGTCCTTAATCCTCATGCCTTTTAACTACTACTTACTCTGACTTGTGCCTTGAACTGCATGGTTTGAAGCCAATGTCTATTACTCTTTTCAATTTTATACACAATTGTCTTAGCGTATCTTTGCACCTTACAAGGTTTAAAAGAGAGGAGTGATGTTCCTTTGATCTTGACCCGTAATCTAGTTCCGTGCTGGACTTGCCCACACAACGTTACAATTGCATGTTTATGCATTTCTCGGTTGTTTTGTGATATGAATGATGTCATACTATGCTTACCGTATTATAAACTTCGTCTCTTTATCCTTAGCCCTCAATACAATGTGAAGAAATAGACAATACATTAGTGATGGTACATGGTCATATGTTTGGAACCTGGTTTTATTATGTACTTTGCAATAAAATACAACTAATATTTTACATGGGTTCACGAGAATAAGTTACGTATATAGACCAAAGCTATTTTGTTTGGTTTTGCTGCCTCCTTAATATCTTACGCTCGGTACTACTAATGTAAAACCTCAACTTTTCAAATGAGCTATGGAAAAAATGGTGGAACCGCCACCTTACGAAGGTGGCGAGGCAACTATAACCGCAATGTCGGCTCTTGCTGCGGTGGGTCAAGACTGTCCACTAACGATTGCCAAAAGCACGTTCTGCGTATCTTGGGTTGGTTGTTAAGGCAATATCGTCCCAAAGCGCCTCATGATCAAGATATGCAAGCTCAAAGCAATGTTGTATGTGCGCTCAGACACAAGTCCATTCCCTAACAGAGGCCCTTTGTGAAACAAGGAGAAACATTGCTCAATGTCGTCAAGATATGCATGGTTTTGAAACCGGACTATCATCGGACATTTGCTATGTTGTTCAGAGCCTAGGGAAATGAAGGCGAGGGTTATGGTGCTCCATCGGACAATACTGACATGAAAACGTAATGATCAGGTCAAATGAGCCGAGCTTACGAACTTACGGTGGTGCGTTTATCTGCTAGACTTTTAAATTTTATGCCAACCTTCCTTTTGTTATATAGTTGTAATTTGTTTTGGTGCGATACAAAATTTATTCTAACGTGCAGCCACTGAAATTTGAAGAAAATAACAAGCCATTTTGTATAGTGTAGGGTGTTCCCTATATTTGCACCTTGGTGGCGATCTTTGATGCCGAGTGGATGTAATCTGTGCAATCGCCTTAATAGCCTAAGCGTTAGTTTCTACCTTATTTATTTCCTAGTCTTCTTTTTCCCTGGTTTGCTAGTGGTCAACTACCACTATGGGCCATATACGGGCCGTGAGGATCCATGGGTCTCCTACGGGCCGTCGATAAATGGGCCTATAATCGGTGGGCCTCGGTAGTCGATAAATGGGCTCATGAATCGGTGGGCCTCGGGCCGTCGGATAAATGGGACTACAAGGGCCGTGTCGAGGCGTAATTGGTATCGGCCCAAGATGGTAACGGGCCGTTAATGAAGTAGGACTGCAAACAGATACATCCACAGGCATAACCGGGTCGTTAATGGGCGAGAATATAGGGCCGGAAATGGCGAACGGGTTAATAGGCGAAGCGGTCGACTCTTGCCATGGGCCGAATTTGGCCCATTAGGGTAACAGCCAAGAGCGGGCCGACTCTTGCCATGGGTCAATTGGCCCATTAGGGAACAGGCGATGTGCCGGAAGTAATCGAGGCGAAAAGGAGCCCAAGAACGTATGGGCCGTCCAATAGGCCGAAAGCTAACACGGTGAAACGGCCCATGTAAATCACGGCCGTTAACGGGTACAAAGAAAATTACTATTCATTATGGGCTAGAGTCACCGTGGGCCCGTAAAGGGCCGAAGATACGAAAGGCCTCATATGGCCCAAAAAAGGCGTCGTGGGCCATACATGGGCCGAAGTGAAATGGGCTGGTGTTATATTCGACGGCCCACATGACGTTGTTGGGCCGATTTCCTTTAGGGCCTAACGGTAGTGAGTTAACGGACCGTAAAATGGGCTATTTGGCGAAGAGACCGTTAACGAGCTTTTCATGGCCAGCCCGTTAACTTTTGACCAAGTCAAACAGCCGGCTTTGTAAACTAAATGGGCCACAGGGCCGTGGCACGGTCGACATATCATAGGCGCCTTATCCGACCCGACTCCATTTAGCCGACACGTGTTGGCCCAGCCAATAAGAATTTTACTCGTGGAAATTTCCCATTGGTCGGGGCTGTTAACGGGTTATCGGATCCAAAACCCGACCCGATAGCTTAACGGTGTTCCGTTACGGTGGATGCCACGTGTCAGTCACCCTTGACTAAAGCACTTTTGTGACGCGCGATTTATCATCATGGAAGTGGACACTTCCGTGATGATAATTTTCGTAATGTCATGGAACACTTCACTGACAAAGACGGTATGACTATCTTGATTCTGTAATAAAATCGTCATGGATGTACATGCATGACAAAAAACGCGACCTACTGTGACAAACACGTATCATCACAGAAGTGTATTTTTTTTGTAGTGGAAAAGCCCAGTGGAGAGCTCAACATGTGGGCCCATACCATCACAAACGGGTCGTGACGGGGTCACGCTAACAAGCAACGGACCTACCGCGCGCGCGCACTATAAAATGATCGATCGAAGCCAGTGCAACTGTGCGAGGCCAAGTCAGTCGTCGTTAAGGGCGTGTTTGGTTGCTCGCATTAGGCCCAACCTAGCCCGCGCGGGAAGAAAGTGGCCCGTTTGTTTGCCTGCGTTCACTGTGCGGCCTGCATCGCACGGAACTTAAAGCACGTCCAGGCTAGGCCCAGGGGAAACGCCCGAATCGGCAGTAGCTCGCGAGCCAGGCACGGGCGAACGCAGGCGGAGGGCGACGCGCTTCTCCCCTCGTGCGAACAGGGAGATGGCGCGAGCTCGCCCGCGTCGCCGAAAAATCAGCGGGAGGATTTCGGCTCACCTCCCGCCGAGTCCACCCCTATTTAGCCCCTTCCTCACCGCCCCAACTCCCTCCATCATTCTCCCTCCGTTCGAGCTTTCCCGCCGACGCACATCGGCGCCGACGAGCAGGTAAGCGGCGCATCTTCATCGGCCGGCGGTCCACGGCGTCGGCGCTCCTTCACCGGCCGGCGTTGATATTCCACCAGTTCCCCTAGATCCTCAAGCTGCAGCCATGGCCTCTCGTGAGTCCAATCCTCCTTTCTCTCTGTTCCTTCTAGCTAGATCTGAGCTGCAGCTAGGGTTTGATCTAGATGCATGGTTGATTAGTGGTCTGATCTGTGAGCTGATATGGTTGATTGCTATGCTACGGTTGCAATTTGTGGTAGGGCTAGATGTTCAAGCATGTGGTAGGCTAGATTAGTAGTAGAGTTTGAAGTTGAACCTTGTGCTTGTGTTGAATCATGCTTAGATCTATGATTTGTAGCTATTGGTGGTCCATTTGTAGCATGATGTTTGTTGTAGATGTATGTTCCTGCTCATAGATTGTCCGGTATGCTTGGTACGATAGCGATGAAGCATGTGCTTACTATGATAGTGATGAACCATGTACATGTATGCTTCTGCTTTCATGGATTGTCCGGTATGTTGTGTGCTATGCTTATCTGTCAATGTGTGCTACGATTGTAGGACATGACCACCTGAGACGCAAAGATCTTAGTCAGCCCTTGTCGTGGTCCGAATAGCAGTTTGCTCCCTCGTTTGTCCAGGACTACATGAGCCTATGTCCGAGATGGCACCGATTCGAGAGGTGTTTATGCGTCGATTCCCTCTATGTGCCAGTAGTGCTCGTTGAGCCAACTACTGCTGTTGTTGCCGCTGCTGCTGCACTCAAGCTACTAGCAGCAAAGGCAAAGAAGGATGGTAGGTCAAACAACATGAAGTGGCAGCCGTTCATGTCCATGTTCGTGCTGAACAAGATGTGTGAGCTCATCTCTAGTGCAGTTAGGACTGACAAGGGCTTCAAGGAGGTGCACTTGAACACCGTGCGAAAGCAGGTGTTCGAGTTCACAATGGGCAAGAGGTGTACGCCACCCGTGTGTACAACCACCGAGGAAGTGGAGAAGTCGATGGATCCAAGTGTCCAAGCTAAGAGACCTTAGCGGCGCCTCATGGGATGAGAACACTTGCTCCATAGTTCTAGAGGCGAGAGCACTACGCCCGGCCATGTCGCGTTAGCTCACAGCCCTCTTCCTTTTCATCCTTGTCCACCATTGCCTACTCCTAATCGCAACTAACAACACTTGTGTTTCATTCTTAGGACCACCCAAGGGACGCTGAGTTCCTCAACACACCCATCCAGAACTACAGCCAGATGCAGCACATCTTCTCCTTCGGGCTGGCAACTGGGAAGCATGCCATGGGCTCGGGGGAGCCTCTTGGTTCTCCCATGCCAGACTTCCCTCACTACAAGAAATATGTCAACTTGTGACCCTCACTATTGGCCGCTGAAAGGTCATAGTTTTTCATTTGCAACCTTTTTTTGACCAAAAACAGAAGGTCAAAAGCTGGCGGTCATAAACTGAAATTAACGACCTTTTGTAAAAGGTCGTTGGTTCTTCGACCAAAATTTTGGTCACTAGCAGCCTCCCGAGACCACTTAGGATCCAGCGTGGCAAGCTGACATGGATAAGAATCAGCCCGGTCCAGTTCGGTGTTTTACATGGGCCGAGCCCAACAATTCAACCTATTTATTGTTTTTTCAGGTGAATTTTTGGTCGGCTACATGGGCCTGGCCCAACAATTCAACCTTGTTAATTTATTTTCCTGGTCCTTTTAACAACATATTTTCTATTTGTCATGTATAATTTTGGGCTGTTTCCTTTTCTTTTTGTCATGTGTTTTTCTAGGCCGTTTCTTTGCTGGGCTTCTCACGTTTTCCCCTCAGAAATAACTGTCCAATATATTTTGGGCCCGGCCCAGTTCCGAAATAACTGATCCAATCCAATAAATATTATGCCATTGACATAAATAAATATCACACCACAAGCTATCTTGGGCCTAGCCGAGTTCTGATACATTTTCAAAGCAACTTGCAATGTTATAGGAGCCCAAAATATAATATTGCTTATATTACAACCATTCATTCTAGCAATACATATCTTTACATCCCAGGAACAGTAAGTGCCAAACAAAATTATTCTACGACAAAGAAAATTAAAACAGAAGTTTAGATGATAAGACAGAACAGTAGTTCATATTGTCCTCCTCCTTCAATATTTGAAAACCTCATTCACCTGGCAATAGATCAATCATGAGTGAGAAACTATGCAGCAGCAAAAAGATGTTCAGATGATGCAAAAAGTAGATAATTAAATCACTAGCAACAATTAATATGGTTTGGATCAAGTCTCAAGAATATTACAGTACTGCATATACACTATATTCATGTACAATTGTAGATACACTATATTAATGATCAAATCTCAAGCATAGTACTAGTAGTTCTACACAATTGCACCACATATGTAACTAGCTGTAGATAGACTATATTCATGTACATAACAGTTTCAGTTAATAATAATTATCTAAAAAAGTTTCATTTAGTGTGTGTGCTCAGACAAGAAAAACATTACAAGTAATTAATCGCTGCTCCAAAACAAGCAAACATGCTACTGATGCATGACAATATGTGTCAAAGAGTTCCTGCAAGAAGTTACTCCTAATGCTACTGATGCAAAACTACTCCTAATGGACTGCTACAGCTATCTGCAAGAAGTTACTGAGCTATACTCCATGTCTTTGCTATCCGGGAGTATTCCAATTCATCTTTAAAAATGTTCAATCTTGTTGAAAAAGGAATGCAAAAAGAAATGCAGTACCTAGCTGTACTCCGATGGAGAGCATCCGCCTTAAAAAGAAAACAAATATAATGGCTGAAAAATTACTCAGGTTTACACTCCTCTTTTGGCAGACAGATTATAGCTAATGCAACATCATGGGAGCTGATGTCCAGGAGTATTTGCAAATGATATAGCATCATGGAGTAGGATAACATGTTTTAGCAGTACAGGTTATAGAGCAAGCAAGCAAGCAAGCAAGCAATCATGGGAGGTGATGCTGCCAGTTAATATCAACATATGACAAGACAAAAAGCATGGCATCAACACAAGCATAAACAGCATACTAACACCTAAACTGATACTAAATTGATGGAGTCCCATCCATCTATGAGAGAAGAAAGTGTCTTTGGTTGATAAAGAAAAGAGAACACTTCCTCTTGCTGGGATCAAACCAGAGGGTACCAACCCATCCACCAATTTGCATGTTGTGTGGCTCAAGGTCATGGTGCCGGACACCGCGTCCGTGGAAAAAGCAACGCTTTGCAAAGCCGGGTACACCATGATCTACATGCACAATACCGACAAGTTCACCAACAACGAATCAGTCAATCAAACGCCATCAGCACATTCAAACAAACACCTCGCGTGCAAGATCTAGAAAACGAACGACAAACAAACGCACAATAACTTACCGACTCGCTCAAGCTCTTCCACCTCCCACCGCTGCTTTGCCTACCTGGATAAAAAATTTACAGCGGAAGCAACTAATCAGCTCCACCATCATGACCCAATATACAGCACCTGGCGGATTAATTTCTAATGTGTACATGTTGGTATAGAAAGCAAATCGGGAGTGGGAATTAGTCTTTGTAAGAAACTTACAGCAGCGACAAACTTGTTCTTGGGGTTCTTCTGTTGAACTCCTTGCGGAACTCACCCCAGATGGCAACCAATCAACAAAAGCAGAGTTCGAGAACAAGGGCCGCAGGGAACCACGGGAAACAACAAAGGAAAAATAGAATCATCGAAGGAAGCAAGGAGGGGAAGGACGGGGCGTACATGAAGACGAAGAAGGCCTCGCCACGTCCTTCTTGCAGCAGCCCAGCAAGGTGAGGTGCACCTTGGCGCCATGACCTTCAGCGTACTGCCAAAAGACCCATTCGTAATTCAGATCACACCTACACACGGTAACCATTCAAATTCGAACCAACTCAAAGCAGAGCAGGCCTTGTGAAATATTTGTTTCCTAGAGGAGATATTAGTTTTGAACCTCACAATGTACAAAGATCACACCTACACTCATTGATTTCAAATGTACAAACAAATCCATATCACTAGACCTCACAAATTATACTTGCTAATTCCTGAACATTCTTTTCTTTCAAGGCAAGCCACATTGTAAGTAAAGGAGATAGTGGGCTGTCATGTCTAACATAATTTGGGGACTACCTGGGAAAGAGCCACCAGCAGTATGATCTCTGAAAGACCGATCTCGATGCATTTCGCAACCTACATAGCACATTCATACTGTTATGTTATTGTTATCCCCATCGGTGTCAACTATGTACCAAACAGAATTTAGAAGTGCAGAGATTTGTCATTTGTGCATGCACAAGCGAAGGGTTACACTTGGGAATCCAAGATCGTAGAGCCCGAATCCGAGGGCGAGGAGGTTGAGGGTGCGTTGGTGCTGATGCCGGAGCTTCCGTTGGGAACTCCAGCAGCACCGCCATTGGTGGCTGGTCTCCAGCGCTTCCTTTCTTCCCACGCAAGAAGACAGACGAGACGAGGAGGAGCAGCGGTAGTTCGATGTGTGTTGGGTGGCCTGGCTGTAGCATGGCGGCCGTGGCGGCGGACCTAGACATGGACCAATGAAGAATGAACACTGGTAATGAGATACAAACAAATGCAAACGGTTCGTAATAACACCAAGACATTCAAGATCGCAAGAAATTTTTGAAACTTGATTGTGAGTTGTCAAACAAAATATCAGTCCAAGAACCTTCAAATTAAATTATGATGGTTTCTTTGCAATGTGTTTTAGTGATATTCTCATACTACTGATATATCAAAGCATCCAGAGAAGGGGCAGCTGCGGTGCTCGTGACGGTGCACGGGAAGACAAGGAAGGCCCCGCTGCAGAGTACCCACCAAGGATGCGGAAGAAGAAATCAAAAGAAACGGCAACCAATGCTCGCTCTGTTCCTGTCCTGTAAACCAGCTAGTGTGTGTTGACTGTCTAATCTAAGACTTGTAACACAAAGTTGTTTCGTTCATAGGTGTGTTTGGCCATCTGCGATGCTTTCAAAACAACAGTCGGGCAGAGTTAGGCTTAGGTATTACAATGACAAAAATAACAGCCTAAAGAAGCAGCTAATGCTTTCAAACAGCCAGCAAGAAATGGAGCACTGGGTTATATAGACTTGTATCTGTATAATCGACGACATGACCAGCGAATACACGGCAGGACCAGGAATCCTAGGAAGCAACCACGAAATGCGCATGGGTGTGGCCGAGAAACCTGTGTGACGGTTGACGGCGGACGGTCGAGGGGAAGGGAAGGGGAGGGGAGGAGAGCAGCACCTGCGCGACAGTCGGCCCGCCTGAGCCCGGAGACGGCGACGCGGGCCTGGAGACGAGGATCATGGACTCGGCCTCGCCCCCTCCGGCACCGGGTTGGTTGCGGATGGCGTGGTTGCAAGCCGGCGCCGCCGCCTCCCAGCCCGCGGTCCAGGTGAAGTCCATGGGGTCGTCGCCGCCTTCCATCGGAAATGTGAGAGACCAGGGGTGGGTGGCGGCGGCGATGTGAGAGATCAGATGCCGCCGTCGACGACCATGTCCACGACGGCCTCCGTCTCGGGCCAGTTGGATATGAGAGTGGGGAGAGGGGAGAGGATCTGAGGTGGGAGCGGAGGGATCTGGATCGGGAGCGCGATGGGGAGGGCACCGCCGCCAAGGGGACGGGAGGCGGATGAGAGGGCCGAGCGGTGAAAGTGTGAGGGGAATGCCGGAGGGAGTGGGGTGGGGGCGGCGGCGCGTCGAGATCCAGAGGGAGGGAGTGGGATTGGGGGCAGCGGCGCATCGAGATCCAGAAGGAGGAAGTGCGGGGCTGAGAGCGCTAGGTTTCGCTGCGCGGGGAGAGAGAGGAGTGGTGGGTGGATGAGACCGTGAGAGGGTGAGGTGCGGGCCGTTGGATCCAGGAGGATCCGACGGTGATTATCCAAGATCTGCGTGAGAGGCCCCTGGACCAATCAGAACGCAGTATACATGTACGATATTTTGACTATTTAAATTGGTCATAATCGACTAAAAGTAAGGTGCTAAATCATGTTAGCTATTTTATTATGACCTGAAAATTTGGAAAAAAAACTTCTCATTGTGTCAGCAAATTTCACTATAGTTTTCAGGAATAATCACAAATTGAAATAAGACAAATATTTTTAGAGGGTTATGAGAAATGAGTTCTTTTAAATCATTTTTCATTTTTTGAGTGTCCAAAATGAGTTATTTTATGAAGGACCTACCATATATTTGTTATAAATTTGGACCAAATTAATTTTCTAAAATATTAGGACATATTTAATGCATAATTGACAAAATGGTTGGGTGCCAAAAGATTCAATCCACCTTTGGTGAAAAAGACAAATTTCCGCAGATTCAGTAGAAAGCGGGTCAAATTTGAACTATAGCTACCTCATAGTTTAATCTTTATTTTTTCTAAAAATCATTTCTAGGTACATAAGTATCTATTTAATCATAGAAACATCAAAAGGTTTTCAAGATTCAACAACTAGCTAGGAACGGTCATTCCCGCCGTTTTGACCGCATTTTGAAACGGGCATAATTTTTTTTTTTAAATCAAAAAATTGGAAAACCTTTGCATTGTGTCATTATATGGGACCAAGTTTCCAGGAAAAATAATAAACTTGTAATACAGAAATTATTTTAAAAAAGTGTTCTCAGAAATGAGCTATCATGCGTGAAGATTCATGGCTTTCAAGCCAAATTATCAATCTTATGGTCACATCATGGTATAGTTTATTCAGATGATCTCATATTGTGCTCAATGGTGCATCTTGAAATTCCAAACAATGTTGCCTAAGGGAGTTTTCATTTTCTTTGCACGGAAAATTCATTTTCCATTTTTTGAGTGCCCGAAAAGAGGCTTTTTTGTGAAGGACCTACCAAATATTTGTTGCAAAATTGGACCAAATCAATTTTTTAAAATACTAGAATATATTTAATGCACAATTGACCAAATGGTTGGGTGTAAAAGTTTTGATCCACCTCTCGTGAAAAAGACAAATTTCCATGGAATTCGATTTGGAAGCGGGTCAAATCTGAACTGCAGCTACCTCATAGTTTGCTCTTTATTTTTTCCAAAAATCATTTCTAGGTACATAAGTATCTATTTAATCAGAGAAACACCAAAAAAATTCCAAGATTCAACCACTAGCTAGGAACGGTTATTCCCGCCATTTTGACCGCATTTTGAAACGGGCATAAAAAAATCAAAAAAAATCAAAAAATTGGAAAACCTTTGCATTGTTTCATTATATGTGGCCAAGTTACCAGAAAAAATTATAAACTTGTAATATGGAAATTATTTTAAAAAAGTGTTCTCAGAAACAAGCTATCAAGTGTGAAAATTCATGGCTTTCGAGCCAAATGATAAATCTTGTGGCCACATTCATGACATAGTTTGTTCAAATGATCTCATATTGTGCATAATGGTGCATCTTGTAATGGCATACAATGTTGCCTAAGGAAGTTTTCATTCTCTTTGCACGCAAAATTCATTTTTCATTTTTCGAGTGCCCGAAAAGAGGTTTTTTTGTGAAGGACCTACCAAATATTTGTTGCAAAATTGGACCAAATCAATTTTCTAAAATACTAGAACATATTTAATGCACAATTGACCAAATGGTTGGGTGTAAAAAGTTTTGATCCACCTCTCGTGAAAAAGACAAATTTTCGCTGATTCAGTTGGAAGCGGGTAGAATTTGAACTGTAGCTACCTCGTAGTTGCTCTTTATTTTTTTCGAAAAATCATTTCTAGGTACATCAGTATCTATTTAATCAGAGAAACACCAAAATGTCTCCAAGATTCAACCACTAGCTAGGAACGGTCAAGCCCGCCGTTTTGATCGCATTTTGAAACGGGCATAAAAAATCAAAAAAAAAATCAGAAAATGGAAAACCTCCGCATTGTGTCATTATATGTGACCAAGTTTCCAGAAAAAATAATAAACTTGTAATACGATGATTATTTTAAAAAAGCGTTTTTAGAAATGAACTATCATGTGTGAAGATTCATGGCTTTCAAGCCAAATGATCAATCTTATGGCCACATTCATGGCATAGTTTGTTCAAATGACCTCATATCGTGCACAAGGGTGCATCTTGGAATGAAAAACAATGTTGCCTAAGGAAGTTTTCATTTTATTTGGACGAAAAATTCATTTTCCATTTTTTCGAATGCCCAAAATGAGTTTTTTTGTGAAGGACCTACCATATATTTGTTGCAAAATTGGACCTAATCAATTTTATAAAATACTAGGCCATATATAATGCACAATTGACAAAATGATTGGGTGTCAAAAGTTTTGATCCAGCTCTCGTGAAAAAGACAAATTCCCGCCGATTCAGCAGGGAGCGGGTCAAATTTGAACTGCAGTTGCCTCATAGTTTGCTCTTTATTTTTTCCAAAAATCTTTTCTAGTTACATAAGGACCTATTTAATCATAAATACATGGTTTGGTGGCGATACGTCAAGGTTTGGACTGTGGCCGAGGGCCCCACCTCTAGAGCGCGTAAACTCGCATGCCCGCCGCGTGGTCACCGTGTGAACGTGGTGTTGCCATGTGTTCTGGGCGGCCTAGGCATGTCTAGTGGGTTGGGCACTCCCCATATAGGTGCTAGGAAGAAAATCACAACATAAGATTCTCACGGGGAGACCGATCGATGCTCAAACATGAATAAGCAGCCAAGTGTTTGATTAGCGGCACGAGAAATGCACATGGCTAATGGGCGTGTGTTTTGGCTGAGGATGATCAGTTACCAAGAAGACCATCTTCACAAATTTTCAGCTCAAAAGGAGGAGCCTAGGTGGTACTTGCTTTGCAAAGTACCACACCGGGACATAAATCTGAATGTTGAAGCCGGGCTCAAAATAATGAATGGATTGAGCTGGCATTTGGTGGAGGATGGTTATTTGGGCATAGGAAAGCACTCAGAAAATGGATACCATTTGGACATGCCAAAGTGGTACTTCCTTCACAAAGTGTTTTCCAACAGAATAGGAAAATGAATATTTTTGAATTATTTTTGAACTAGGCAAGGAAGGTTTTTTACATATTTGATGAAGATATGACCCAAAGAATTTATGAGATTTTTTTGGGAATTTTGGTAATGACAGAAATATAGGTTGCTTCATAACCTAGGGCAAAAACTGCCAAATGGACATGACACATAGGCAAAACTGATGAGGTGGCGCCTAGTCATAGCAACCCACCACAATTTACAAGGTTATGACCATCTATATTGGTCATGATAAGCTAGAAATAAGGCAGGACCGGTTGCTATCTGCTTTATGACCATTTCATGTAAGGAAATTACGACCTTTCTGACCAAAATGGTCGTTATAGTTTAGGGTTTGGAGCCCCCCGAACAGCTTTTGACCAATTGGTCTTAAATGGTCATAGATCTATGACCAATCCTTCCAGGGTCACTGACCGAAGGTCACTAGTTGATATATTTCTTGTAGTGCCTGGGACCCCGGACGTCGAGGTCCTTGATGGCCCTGACAAGCCCGCCGCGAAGCCCTTCGACAAGCCATTTGACCCCGTCCATGATAGGAAGAGGAAGAGAGGAGGCCTGATGGAGGATGAGATCAATGTCTTTTGCAGCATGATCGAGGCGGTGAAGGAGGTGGCAACAACCATCGTGGAGTGCAAGCCCCTCGACGTCCACCACGACACAGTATGGGCGCTGTCATGACCTGTGGTGGCTTCACGACGAGGCTCTCATGGCAGCTCTCACCACCGCTTGACAACAAGGCCTGTGGTGTTGGATTCAAGGTTGCCATAGCCGACGCTCACAGTGGTGCCGTGGCTCAGAGTCAATCGGGCAAGCACTACTACTAGAGCAGTGCTGCCTGTGAGCGTGCATTATCCCCGACGGCGATGGTAGTGGCGACGACGACAATGACGACGTACATTTTGTGTAGCTAGGGCTCAAAAACTATTTGATGGTATATATATTTTGGTGAGGCGGTATATACTAACCCCTTGCACTGATGGTGAACTTGCGGTGGTAGGACGACACCCTCTTTTGGATGTGGTGGTAGGTTAACACCAAGGTAGTGCTAGGAAGAACTTGCTATGCCGTATGATCATGCATGCTTTACTTCTCCGCTCCTTTGTTGTTTGTGTGCTACTTTGCTCTACTTGTGTGCTCCATTGATTTGCTGCTTCAACTCTTCCTCTTGTGCATTTCTAGGGCAAGTGGTATGCCGTGTTCATCGGGTAAGGTCCTGTGGGTTTATAGTTCATTGGAAGAAGCGATTGCACAAGTGGCATCAGATAGCAACAAAGACCCATAGAGGGTTCAAGACTAGGCAGGCAGCAGAAAAAGCTTACTCCAAATGGGTGCAAAAGCACGGCAGCAGTGTTGACAGTCGCAAGGTTGGAGGTGTCAAGGTGGATCGTCTCACCAATTAGGGTAGAAGGTAAGCACAACATGTACGCCGTATGTAACCAAACGCCGTGTTCATGCCGCTCGGGCCAATGCAGGCAACCAAACAAAGTGCACTTGCGTATTACCTAATGCAGGGACACTAGATGCAGGCAACCAAACAACTAGCAGATGGCGACAGGGCTCGCTTTTTGCTCAACCAGGCTGGGTTGAGAAGTGTATGCGATGCAGGAACTGTTCACAACGACAACCAAACACGCCCTAACTGCGCCCTGCGCGATCGCGATCGCGATGGCGCCGCTGGCGAGGGCATCATAGCGAAGCCGATATTCCAAGAAAAGGGCGCCACCGGAGAGGGACTGGGCGGAGCTGCACCTGGACCTGATCTCGTGCATCCTCCACAGGCTGGACCAGGCCGAGGTCCTGATCGGCGACATGGCAGGCGTGTGCCGTTCATGGCGTCGCGCCGCCTGGGAGGAGCCGGAGCTGTGGCGCCGCATCGACCTGCGCGGCGGCCTGTGGTTTGTCCCGTCGTTTCGCCGCGAGTGGAGCCTCGAGACCATGGTGCGGAAGGCCCTGCGGCTCAGCGCCGGCCAGTGCGAGGCCTTCCTGTGCGAGTGTGTCGACAACGACATCCTCCTCATCCTCGCCAAGCGGTAAGATTTCGTTCTATCCTAAACCCTAAACCCTAGGTACTATAAATCGTCTGCAAACTGTGTCCTGTTCCTAGATTTTTGTTTCTTGTTGCTGCATTAAGTAGACCACTTGTTCTTTTTTGTTGATTCGGTTTTGCAGTGAGATTTCTACATTGTTATTTGTTCAATGGCTGATCATCCGAATGTATTGTAATTCACATAACTGAGATATCAACTACTCCCTCTGTCCCAAAATAAGTGTCTTTGATTTAGTATAAAAGACACTTATTTTGAGACGGAGGGAGTATCTTTTATTACGGTTTGCTATAAACAAGTTTAGTTGTTGTCAAATGGACATGCTAAATATATGTGTTATTTATTTTTGTTTGTAGGAGTACTATTTTTATGTACGATAGACTGAAACATTTGTGAACTTCACCGAGTACAAATCCACATCTTGATGTTCCTAGCACAAGCAGATTGTGATCTTATGTTACTTAAAACTCCAAATTTCACATGACATTAGAGCTAACTTTTGTGTTTGCAGTTACTTAATTCAATAAGTTGTACAGTCTTGTCATGGCTCAATCTTCTAACAACGAAACAGAACACAAAACAACAGTCATCCGCTTGTGCTAGGAAAAACATGTGGATTTTGCTGTTCAATGAAAATATTTCAATGCCATTAAATTAAATCTTTAAAATTATATGGTCGCAATGGAGGTAGAAAGGGGAAATTGTTTACGGGATCATTGAATCTTTAAATTGCATTTTGTTTCCTGCGTCTCAAAAAAAAATTGCATTTTGTTTCCTTCTGCACCCCGAATAGAAAGTTTTTTACTCCATGAGCACAAGCTAAAAATGAGAGTCACAGGGCCTAGCTGAATATAGAGCAAAACTGATCGCCATGTTGGACCAAAATAGCGAAAGCGAAGAGGATTTTCTACAACAAAAAAGATCTGAACTATCATATTCCAAGTTGGGAAATTAAAAATATCAACATGCATTTGACCCAGTTCTAAAAGAAGCATACCTTTTCCATTTCTCATCGAAAAGAGAAACATTAGAAGCAATTAAAGGATTGGCCCAAGTGTGTCTCATATTTCGAAAATATTTATTTATTTAAATTTTCTTTCACAAAAATTATATTATATTTTTTATTTTTCTACTTCGTAATGATTTCTTAGTTCATTTTTTCTCAAAATAAGGTCCATGTTTTTCAGATTATTTCATACTACTCCATTCATTTTTATTTACTCCTCATATAGCTTTTACCTAAGTCAAACTTTCTAAAGTATGATTAAATATGTAGAAAATAATATAAACCTTAACAGTAACAAATGTAATGACGTGAAAATATATTTAATGATGATTCTGATGGTATTGAATTGATAATATGGATGTTAAAAAATTTGTATGTATTTGGTCAAAGTTTGTAATGTTTTACTTGAGACAAAGCTAATATGCAGAGTAAATAAAAGCGGAGGGAGTATTTGACAAGTTTTTGAATATAGTTTTTATCATCATCCCCTTGCATCCTCCACTAAGAAAGCATACTCTTTCCATTTTTGTGTGCATCCTCTATTTCTACAATTGAATTCCAACTTTAAGCTTGCGACAGTGTGCCCGGTAATAACCCCCCACTGGGGAATCTAGTCAATAGACCGTACAGAACTCTCATGTTTAGCATCTACTTTACAAGCATAATGTGATACTTGACACATGATTAACCACCTCTTGATGGTATGGAGCTCATGTAATTCTTGGAATCTATGCCTTCCACTTCCAACTAGAGATAAAACATGATGTCCTCTCATCACTTGAAAACTCTCTTTTCGTTACTTCAAGACACAAAAGCTTTGTCATTCATCGTTCAACAACTTCTCGTGTCTTTTTCTCTTGGTCAATTTCAAGAGAATCATGCATGTTGGAGCACGGGCATAAAACAACCGAGTCCCACTTGAAAGAATCCAACGACACAATCTACCCATGGTATTCGCATTGTTAGAAGGGAGAGAGAGGATTGGTGGAATAGTTTGTTCTTTGTATTGCTTGAGCCTCGTAGGCATATATATAAGAGTACATGATCTACTTGGAGTACAAGGCAAGCCAGAATAATTCCTAGTCTAACCTATGTTTCCTAATACAATCACGTTACTCAACATCCCCCCGCAGTCACAACGGTAGCGACACAGACGGTGAGACTGAAGAAGAATCCAAAGGCAAGCCGACGGACACCCCCCCACAGTCGTAACGGTCGACGCATCGTGGAGCCGTGGCTGGAGTGGAAACCAACAAGGTTGCTCAAGCAGGCGGTAGCCCTTTGTGCCGTTTGTCGATGAAGCCGAGAGCGGAGGGTGGTGTAGTCGTGGTCGAGGTAGCCGTGCGAAGAATGCCGTGGTTGATGTCGATTCGGGGAGCCGGTGTCGAGGATGTCGCCGTGGAGCACAAGGCATGTGGAGGCGCCGAAAGTTAGCATGGACGCATTGTTGTCGGGTAGTGGTGCGCCGGGAAGAAGATGTTGTTGACGACGTCAGGGCGCGGTTTGCCAAGCCCGGGACACATCAGAAGCGAAGGCACGCGCCGGTGTTGCCAGCACCGGGCATGCGTAGACGGACCAAAACAAAGTTGACGAAGCGCCGCACCAGGCTTGCCAGGCCCGGGGACACGTCGTGGACGAAGGCACGCATCGGTGTTGCCAGCACCGGGCATGCATATACAAGGACCTGCACAAGCTGTACGCCATGTCGGAGGAGTCGGAGAGGCCAACAGAGAAGGAGTCGACGACGGTTGCCGCGTCAATCAGTGCAGGGCCGATGTCACCTGCGGTTGTCGGAGTAGACGAACACTACTAGGGAAAACCTTATACACAGAATGTTACCAGTAGCGATGTACAAAATCATACGCTACTGCTACTTAGTAGCAGCGCGTGTAAATAAATCGCGCTACTGCTATGACTTTAGCAGAGCGCCATTAGCAAAAGCGCTGCCATTATGTTTGAACTGGGCAGACATGGCTAGCCCAACCTAGCAGTAGCGCGATATCGCTCAAATATTATCTGCTACTCTCCTTAGCTGTAGAGCGCTTACGTAAGGCACTACCGCTAACGGAAATAAAATAAAGTGAAAACAAGTAGAAAAGTAAATCAAAATGAAAGAAATAGAAAAACGACCAACGAAACAAAATAAAATGTACAGAAAAATAAAAGGAAAACGGGAAAAAGGAGACAGGAACAGCAGTAGCGGGTTTGAGGAAACGCGCTGTAGCTAACTTAGATATAGCGTTTTGAAAGCGCCACTGCTACGCTTTCACTTAAACAGCGGTCCCCGCCCCGGCCACCACACTTCGTCCCCAAATCCCTCGCCCTCGCCACCATCTCCCCAATTCGTCGTCGCCCCACTTCGCCATCTCCTGCCGGGCGTGGACGCAGAACCTCATTGTCTCCCCAGACGCCGTCATCCTCACAGCCGCCTCGAGGCCTCAGCCTCAGCCCGCCGCTTCGAGGCCGCCTCGGCGTCACTGTCGGCGCCCTCCCACCTCACCGCCTGACGACGCCCAGGACCGTCGTTGCCCGTGCCCGAGCCCGCCCTCTCCGCCCCACGCCTCCAGATCTGAAAGCACCTCCCGCCACTATCTCTCCCTCTCAGAAGTCCCCCACTCCTCTCTCTCGCATTTTAGAGAAAAAAATAGTAGAGCAAAAGTTTTTTATAGCAAAAAATTTAGTTTAGAGCAAAGGATGTTAAGTAGTAGATGTTAGAGCAAAAATTAGTTTAGAGCAAAAAGTTTGGTTTACAACAAAAGTTAGTTAGGGCAGTAGGGTTTAATTAGGGTAGATGCTGCTTGTATAGTATATAGTGATACTAGTAGATGTTAATTAGGTTAGGGCAATAGTGGTACTAGTAGATGTTAATTAGATGTTTTTCAGTAAGGGCACTAGAGTTTTGCTAGGTTAATTAGGTTAGTAGTGCTGCTAGTAGTAGTGGTACAGTAGGTTAATTAGGTGATGTTAAATGAATAACCTAAATGAATGAAATTAGTAGTTAACTAATTTTTTTTCCTTTCATCATTATAGAGCACTAAAGTTAACTGAATTTTGTTCTATTAGTAGTTAAATGAATTTTCTTTTACACTTTGTTTTTTAATTAGCTTGTGAAATTTGGACATGTGGTTGCTCGTGTATATTTGGACACGTGTTGCGGTGTCGAAGAGGGATATTTGAACACTGTTTCCAGGGAATGATGCTGAGTGGCCTATGTTTTGCGGGAATGTTGATTCATTTCTGTTCCGGCAAATTTCAGGTTCTCGATTTGTCCACTTTTTAGCAAAGGTCATGCCGAAATTTTCCGTGAATTTCGGCATGACTTGTGCTACAAACTAGGACATATCGAGTGCCCGGGATTTGCCGCACCAGGAAGGAGTCAACATTCCCGCAAAACAATAGGTCTTTTTTATGTCCTTATTCATTTTATTAGGTCTAGAATTAATTGACTAGATTTAATCATAGGAAACATGGCTAGGAACGATGAAGGACAATGTTCTGGTGATTACACGACGCTCACCTGGACGGCGCATTTAATTTTTTAACCTTACCGACGATCAACCGATGTTGTTGCTGGGCCCACCGGTGGCATCGGGATCGAGGACCGACACGCAGCATCGGTGCCGAGATCGAGACCGACGCTGAGACTCAGACCGCATCGAGACCAAGGCCGAGACTGAGACCGGTGCTGCCTTGGGGAGCGGAGCCGGTACTGTAGAACCGAAAGCAAAGAGGCAGCAGCTTCCTAACAAACTCAGGACTACTAGGCTGGTGGTCACGGAGGTGGACGACGGCATTTTTGAGCCAAAGGCGCCCGAGGAAGCGTGTCGATGCTACGGCAATCAAATAGGCTGCATCGTACGGACAACCGCCACCATCAACGATGAGAAACTACAGAAGATAGAAAATATGAGGAGCTCCCTCCTAAAGAAGTTTCACCAGATATTCTTGTTCCCGAGCCGGAATGAGAAGGATTATGAAGATCCAGACGAGGACCCGGCAATGAAGAAGATAAACAAACACGCCATGACCAAGTTTAGCGACGCAAGGGGTGGAGAGGCCAGGGACAAGAAGAGAAGGGGCGGGGTCGCCTTGACCCATAAGACCGACTTCTGCTGCATCCAAAGCAACGAGCGATTCTCTGAATGATGGATTCTATGTCCTACACCACATGCTGGAGTACATACGGGATCACCGTAACCTTCGCATGTCACCTAGATCCGGCGATGCCCATATTACGCAATGGGCAAAGAACGAGGAGATATCGAGGATCATCGACTTCGAAATGAAGTTCTATCTCATCCAGCACGAACTTGCCCAAATCATCATGAAGGAGGTCGTCGGAAAAACAGGGATGTTCTACGAAGAAGGACAAATGTCGCGGGAAGATGTCCGAACACGGGTAGCCGCTCAGCGTCTCGACCTGAAGCCTTTCACTAGGCTCGGGGACTATCTCCCTGACATGGATGGATGGAACGACATGTTGGAGTGATTGTCGATATATGACAATGTGTCCGCTTAGTTCATACTACGTATGACAAAACTTTGAGTTATGCACGGTGAAACTTTATTTGTAATGTAATTAAACCGTCCTCCTGCTCGACTAGCGAAAATCACTCTAGTTAGGGCATTTTGGGGTACGATGAACTTTGTTATTTATGCTTATGATATGTTGTTTCTATTTTTGCCAAGTCTGTCTCTTTCATTTGCTCAACTATATATGTTGCATATCATCGACTCATGTGATGATGCAGGTGCATAGATCATCGATGGTGAATAAGTGCTACGCCAGGAGTATATATCGACAAGTGGCCGGAGTGTCGAGCCAGTGTACTGGTTTCCGGTTCCGAAGCGACAGCAGTAGTTAGTTTAGGTTCACGCTAATGCGAGAGAGGGATGCGAACTCATGTACTCAAAGTGATAGCTCTTCTCGCAGATATCATTGTTTAGATGGATGACGATGTATTTGCAAGTAATCGAGACTTGTATCGCTATTTTTGAGATGATGACGAGAGACCACTTTGTGTTGGATGATGATTATGATGATGACATGATTTGATGAGACTAATTGTATGTATATGCTATGATTACATTTGTATGTGTATGATATGCTAAAGATTATTGTATAAAGCCTATTCAAATACAAAACAAATACAAAAACAAATATGCAGGGAAAAAACTAATAAAACTAGTAGTACCGAGGGGGGAAATTTAGCAGTAGCGCTTCCCAGTAAACAGCGCTGCAGATAATATCAGCAGCGCCCTTTTCTAAAGAGCGCTACAGCTATTCATGTATAGCAGTAGCGTGGGACAACATGCGCTATTGCTATACGTTAGCTGTAGCGCCTTATTAGTAGCGCCGGTCCCCGCGCTACTGAGAGGCCCAAAACCCGCGCTGCTGCTAGACTTTTCCCTAGTAGTGGAAGTGGTCGGGGTAGATGACGGCGACGCTGGCAACAGGCCAGTGCTGGACGAAGACGAAGGAGGTGGACGGGCGGCGGCGGCTACGTGAGTAGCGGTGGCGGCGGCCAAAGAAGAGTGGCGGCGGCGGCCTGACGGCGGCGGCGGCTGGGATTAGGTTAAGCGGCGGCGATGCTTTCAAGTAGGTGAAGAATCCGACAGCATGACGAAGACCGGCGTGGACGGTGGCGTTCCCGTGCCAAGGGAGGTGGCGCGACGCATACCACGGGAAGTCAACTCGCGTGGACGACGAAGTGGACCATGGGCCGCCGCGCTACGGCCCGAAGGGGCGACGCAGCGGCGGCGGGCAGGTCGGGGTGACGGCGAAAAGACCTCGGGGCGGCGGTAGGGACCACGGGCCGCGGCGCGAAGGGCCGAAGGGGCGACGCGGCGGAGGAGCGCGGGTCGGTGCAACTGCGGGGACGGCCTCGGGACGGCGCCGGGACCGCATATCGCGACACTACGGCCCGAAGAAGCGGGCAACGGCGGGCCGACGAGTCGATGCAGCCGCGAGGAGAACCACGGGCGGCGGCGGCCAGCTGCGGACCGTGACGCGGCTGGCGGCAGCCCGATGCTCGATCGGTAGAGAGGCGTGCTAAACTCGAGACGATCTTCACGGGACCTGCGGAGGCGCGCGTAACCGACGGGCCAGGTCGGTCGCGCGGCGTAGATGAGGCGGATCTACTTGGAGTACAAGGCAAGCCAGAATAATTCCTAGTCTAACCTATGTTTCCTAATACAATCACGTTACTCAACAAGCATGACCAACGGATCACAACCTCGAAAGTTGTGGGTCGGCGGGAACAAAACACCACGACCTCCATGGCATTGGGCGCTTCGGCAATCAAAACCACCTTGATGCAATTTGCCATTGATATTTACAGCCTCGGCGGGACAGTGACATCTCGTGGTGTATTGTCTGAGGTTTACCACTGTTAGAGTTGTGTCGAATATTGTGTACACGGTAGGTTACAATTGAATTCTGAGTAGTATTGTGTTTATATAGGATATGCAGTCGTGTCTTAGTAGGACACTTGTATCTTAGGCCTCTCATATATAGCGGGGGTAGACACACGATGTAACCTATGCCAAAATAATAGCACCGGAACGCAGGGGAAGCCGGCGGCATGTGCAGTGTCCGTGAGCGACCGGTGCGGTATTATAGTGATGTCATGGGGAGGGCGTCCATAGTCAGGCCCGAGGATGTAGCCATATCGGCGAACCTCGTTAACAAATCTCAGTGTCGTGCTCGTATGATTACTTGGTCCTCGGATGATCGATGATATGCCTTGAATTTATTCTAACAAGTGGTATCATAAGCAAGGTTGCAAGATCAAGAGGTTACAAGTTTGTTGGTCTAGAGAAGGAAGATTCGATGTCGTGATCATCGTCAGCGTGAAGCAGTCGAAGGATTGGCAGCCGACGGAAGGGATCAGGAGACGTCTGTCATATCCAAGAGAGCGATCGGAAACAGCCAACTGCGTTGGAGGTTTCGATGATCAGATCGATACCAGACCGATCTGGTTTCGCGCGAGATGTGAGTGTATCAGTGGATGCATAGAAGCGGCACGGATCAACTTGCGCGCTGGTGGGTTGCAGCTTTCAGGGAGCCGAAGCCAACGGTGGCTCGTGGGCATGCTTAGGACGTGGCAGGCCGGCCAGGTGACTGGTTGTGTGCGATCTTGATGGGCTAGGCCCTTGTGTAGCCATGAGGTGGAGACGTGATGCTGCCCCAGGTGCGTACAGGCAAGGCCTAGTGGGGTCTACCCGTGGAGAGATGCTGCTGTTACATACGTGACGGAGATTTGTTTGGTGAAGAAAAAGGTAATGGTGATTTGTTTGCTATCAAGAAAGAAAGGAAAACTTCAAAAAAAAAAAGAAAGGAAAAGATCCAGAAGCTACGTACGTGTGGTGAATTAAGAGTTTGTTGATATCTTTTGGTTCACACGGGAAGGCTATGGGGGAGTTTGCTTTGGTTTTCTTTATCGGTGCATGTTTTGTGTATGGATGTCAAAGGTCGCGGTGACGGCTTGAGTCTTGAGCGTGTCGTTCAGTCGGACAAGTTCGGCTGGGTCGGACTGAGCAGTCTGACGGGATCGACGCAAGTCGGTTGGTACAGAAGACGGTGGTGGGATCGGCGACAGCGACATAGGAGCGTGATACTGATGATGACCGACTTCTGGGCGTGTGAACACGTGGTGCAGGCCGGAGGGCTTGTGCGGCTTCGACAAGACTATGGCGCGGGGTTGATTCAAGATGATGCACATGGATCATCTACCATGGAGTCATGTTGAAGGCGAAGCTGGATTGAGGGGCTACGGTGTAAGGATCCAGAGAATCGAAGCCTATTCAAATGAGGGGAAAAAGCGAGAGACATGCAATTCGGATTGGAGCCAGTGGTTTGATGGAAGCGTGAAACTTCGTCATCGGTCGGTGATGACGGTGGTACTCTGCGATGGGGGGTTGAGTGGTGTGGTTTCGCGACCCTTGAGACTCAGCAGAGGCAGCAAAGGCTCGGCAGCGGTAATAGCGGCGAGGCGTGCGGTACTGCAGGACATGGAGACGGGCCAGGGCTTTGGTGGTCATACATGTGGTGAGACAGCTATGAATTTGACTCGGGATGACTACAAGCAACGGTGAAATTCCTTCACGTTTCAGACAGGCGGTCAAGAAAGGAGCGGTGATGTTGAGTTCAGGTAACTCTTATGTGTGACACACAATATGTGAGTTGTTCACTTTCACGCAGGTCAGTGATCAGTGTGTGATGACGTTGGACGGGTACTCTGAAAGTTGGGAGCACAAGCTAGAGTAACAAGGAAGTTAATTTTGCTCAAGTGTTGACCCTGGTCAAGAAAAGAAGAGACTACAAGTTGCAGGTGGAGTCATATGAAGTCTTTGCAGTAGCAGCGGTGCTCATGGGACAAGCTCAAGTCCAATGTACATGGAAGTTTGACGCATGGACAAATTCAAGATGGTGGAGAATATTCGTCAAGGTGGAGTTTGTTTGAGTTGTGCCGAATATTGTGTACACGGTAGGTTACAGTTGGACTCTGAGTAGTGTTGTGTTTACATAGGATATGCAGTCGTATCCTAGTAGGACACTTATATCCTAGGCCTCTCATATATAGCGGGGGTAGATACACGATGTAATATATGCCAAAATAATAGCACCGAAACGCAGGGAAAGCCGGCGGCATGTGCCGGTGTCCAAGGTGAGCGGGTGCGGTATTGTAGCGGTGTCATGGAGAGGAACGTCCATAGTCAGGCCCCGGGGATGTAGCAATATCGGTGAACCTCGTTAACAAATTTCGGTGTCATGCTCATATGATTGCTTGGTCCTTGAACGATCGACGATATGCCTCGGATTTATTCTAACAACTACTGACAGACACTGGCGATGGAAACGTGGGATTGCCGGGTTATCTCCAAGGTGGAATTTCGGTGGTGGTGATTTTCTCCTCTACGGTTAGTGGCTCCGTGACTGGCTATATTACTTGTTGTGCGTATGGTTTTTAGCTCTCGTGGATATCACACCTGGACCATATGAGCTTACATAAATTTTTTTGGTGGCTACAACAGCTCGACGAAATTCAGTGTCGCTCTTTTTTCTTTTTTTCTTTTTATTTTTCATCCGCCTATGCATAGCATAAGTCTTCTATTACTTTGCTATTTACTTACGTGATCCATTTCATGTGCATTAATGTTGGTTATGTGCATCCTAACTATACAGAGGTCAAGTGTATGTCAATTATATTTTATATTTTATTGATGCTTCATTATGAGTTCATAAAAAAAATCTGTTTTTCAAGTAAAAAACTTGTATCATTAGATATTGGGAACGCGGAACATGCTTTGGTCTTGCGAGTCGACCAAAGATGCTCCCATCATTTGTCGGCAATATGGGAGTAGCCAACGATAATGTTGCCACACAGTCGAGACGACGTGCAAGCAAGTGTTGCGCCATCGACTACCAAAGGTGATGTGACGGTGACAACCGAATGTTGTGACGATGACAACAACTTGTGTTGCCAGCATTTCTACTAGTCGAAGGGCTACACTGATACTACGAGCGGGTGTATTTGGACATGGGGGCGGGGAGGCTATGCCGATGCAGCAAAATGAGATATGTTCACGCACATGATGTGACAATAAGGGTGAAGATCGAGCGAC